>JAZKJV010011018.1:0-600000 GCA_037367405.1 Ottelia alismoides
TCGGCCCATCCCGCCTCTCCCGCATCCCTTGCAGCGCACCCCCCGGCCCCCAGATCTTCCTCCTACCATCCACATTGACGCCCCCGAAGCCCCAACCCCTGCGCCCCTTCCCATCATCCTCGCACCCCCAGAAACCTTACTCGCCGCAACCCCTACACCCCCCGCGCCCTCTCCCACCGCCCTCGTATCCCCTGCGACACAGCCCCTGGCCCCTGCGGTCACCCCCACACCCTCAACACCCCCTCCCGTTGCCCTGTGCCTCCGCACCACCCTCCCCTCCTATTCCCATTTTCGGCGCCACCGCACCCTCCCTTTCGCCCACCCCCTCGCCATTGATCCCACACCGCCGCCTCCACCAGTCCGTTGTCGCTTTTCTTGTTGCCTCGTGCCACCACTGCGTGCGCTTCACGCGTCGCTGCTGCTCGCACCAGCTTCCTCGCCGTCACCATCGCCTGCCCCCATGTTGCTCCCGCCGCCATCACATGAAGGAGAGAGAAACCCTAGCGTGGGGCTCTCCTCTAAAAGGAATCGGATCCCCCCAAAGTAGAAATTTGGGATTTGTTCGGAAAATTTGCAAAAGGGCACCTCCACTCAGAGTTTTTTTAAACAACAAGGTTGATGGTAACCTAAGAAGGGATGAAGAGGACGAAAATTGCGGAGACGCCCTCCAATTGGAAAGAACTACAAACGTAACGTTGAAAAAGATCTATTTGAGGGAATTGCAAGCTACAATTTCAAGGATCAAATTCTCCAACGATACATCGAAGATCAAGCAATTCGTTGGGAGACGAATTTTTCAAGCGGAGGAGAACTGATGCAGCGTGAATCGGATATATAGGGCTATATTTATTTAATTTTGTCCGATAATTAGAGTCGCATTTTATTTAATTGTGTCGTCGCATTTTTATTATAAGTAAAGAGATCGCGTGTGATCTCAATAAATTAGTTAGAGATTTGAATTTCTTAGTTAATCAGTTAGAGTCAAATTAGGATAAGTAGTTTGAATTTGAATTTTGAGTTTCTATTTTTGTAACCTCATCCCTCCTATATAAAGGGATGATAGGCTATTGTTTTAAATAGGTCAGATTATATGAAAAATTGAGATTCAATCTCTATCTCCCTCTCTCTTTCTCTCTCCTTCCCCACGCGATCTCCGCGCCTCTCTTCTCCAAGACCCCTCGTTCTCCGATGAGTTTTCTTCTCTCAACCCCTCAGATTCTTCTCCACCAAAAAAATCACCATTAAAAAATATTTTCCGTCGCCGCGCAAATTTCCATTTGCATCAATCTCTCTGAATCCATCCTCCAGAAGCCATGCCTTCTCAAACTTGAAAAAGATGTGGTGAGGCACCCCCTCTCTCGAGTCCCAAATGAGAGTGTGATCTGAACTAGAACGTGGCCTGTAAGAGACCGTAAACAAAGGGAACAAGTCCAACAACTCCATCGAACTAAAAAAAATGATCAATCCTCGAGAGAGATCCGAAGTTTCTCCATGTATACTGTGCATCAGAAGCATCCAAGACTTCAAGTTGCAGCTATGAAACCAACACCGCAAAGTATTCTGAGCCAGGGTCCTAACCGCCTCTGGATCTTGGACAGTCCGAGGAGAGCGGAGAGACGTTGAAGTCTCCCCCTACGAGTCATGCCACCCTTGGATGAATTTCCCTCATTTTACGGATATCCGCTCTGCCCACAACGCACTCCTCTTAACCAGATCTGTAGGACCATACACACATACACAAAATCAATAGGGTGAAATCTGACTGGTCATGCTGCAACACCACCAAAAGCACATGGCTCTTCTTCAACTCAGCAACCAAAGAAAAGGACTCCTTCCAATCCACCAGGCATCATCCCGAACCTACTGCATCCAGTACACAAAACTCCGAGACGTGATGAGTTCCCATCGATGTCCATAGTCGTTCAGACCAATCACTTTTTTTTATTTCATGTATCATAATGACATCACAACCCGATTCATTAATCAATGCCCCAACATATCTATTTCTCCGTATCCCCCAACACCTGATGCTCCACGTCAAGATCTTCATTTATCATATACCAACCCTCCCTTGACAAGGACCACACCCATCAACTGGGCAATGACCTGACGATGAACAGACCTCTCCACCCCCTCGCTCAATTGTTGATGTCCAAGTTCCTTCCCCTTCGAAGCATTCCCTTAATGCCCCTTTGATCCCCGACCTCCTTTCTTCCTCATCCGGTATCTCTTTCCCTTTATCCTAATTTCTTGGGACAAATAGCTAAGAGATAGTTGTAAATGTTGTACAAGGATTCCTCAGGTAGCCTTCTGTTTCAGTTTCCTTATCTATTTTGAAATAATTAGTCGTTCATTAATGCCAGGTTTTTTAAACATTTTTTCTCTGGTTTGTGGATATCCAATGTGTAGCAGCTCTCCATGAATTGATGACATATGATAGCTTACTTCTAAATCTATTATAATTTACTTTTAAATCTATTATTATCAGATTAATTCTCTTTAAAATCTATTTTTCTTATGTATTATTTCTCGTCAATGCTTATCAGTCTACAGTCCTTCCGATCTTCCAAATCGAAATAATTGGCTACTTATCAAGATATTTAGAATCGCATCAATTAAACGTATCAGGAATTATCTTAAATAACATGCACCTTTTATATTTGGCAGAAAACCCTCTACCACTACTCTAGATCCTTCTAGGTCTAGTTTGGATGCCTGATCAATGTCTCAAGTGAGTTTTTTACATATTTGAGAACTCATTGGTGTTTAAGTTTCGGGGTAGGATTCGTGAAAGTAGAGTTAGACATGTCGCAACAATATCAGAGAATTAATGGACTCATTTCACGTCAAATCGTAATGCTCAAGATCGCCACAAACACAAGTACCCAAACAAAACAACAACATTTTGCAGCACTTCTTAATCACAAGATAACGAATAAACACACAATCTAGAAGTGATATGAGGATTTAACGTGGAAATCCTCTAAGGTAAAAATCATGACCAGAGTCTTCCCAACTCGAGCTTTCTAAATGACCAATCCTCGATATTTCACAAAACTCGGATTGCTTACGTAGGAAACCCAATTGTATTACAATGAGTTGATTATGCGGTTAACTTTAACTACAAGTACAAATTAAATCTAATTTAACCTCATAATTAAATAACATACGGAATATAAAATGAGGTGAAACAATGAATGATTTTAAAACTAGGAATGCATCCCTAGGGTGAATGCTAAATCGATTGAGCTTTAAATGCGCTGCGCAAAATAGAAAGTAGCTCAAAAATGCTCTAATAAAGGATGGAATGAAGAGTAGAGAAAGTATATGGATTTCTTCACTTGATCAAGTATTAGGATATGTTGGGAAAAAAATAAGCGAGTTGTTTATTCCTGGGAACCCTAGGCTCTCTTACATAGAGGAGAGACCTATGGGTAAATTACATAAGGTAGACATAAGGAAATAAAAATAACAGAAAAGATACATAGGAACATAGAAACATCTCTACACTCCCCCTCAAGATGGAGCGTAGATATCGATCATGCTCAGCTTGGACGAACACTTCTGAAATGGCCCCTTAAGTAATGCCTTGGTAAAGATATCTGATGTTTGCTCTCCTGAACTGACATGAGAGGTAGAAATCAAACCCTTCTGAATCATATCTCTAGTATAGTGGCAGTCTACCTCAATATGCTTAGATCTTTCATGGAATGCATGATTATTTGGAATAAATAAAGCAGCCTGATTATCACATTGTAGATGCATGGGTAGAGGTACGTTTATATGCAAATCTGCTAACAATGCTCGAGCCCACATCATTTCTGTGCTTGCTTGGGCCATAGCCCTATACTCAGATTCGGCACTTGATCTAGCCACCACCATTTATTTCTTGCTTTTCCAAGACACAAGTGAACTGCCAACAAACACAGCGAAGCCTGAAGTAGACTTCCTATCCTTAGGACATCCTGCATAATCTGCTTCAGCACATGCAGACACAGTCAGAGTTGCTCCTTTTTTTGAATAGTAATCCTGCACCTAGAGAAGATTTTAAATACCTCAAAATCATGTATATAGCATCCATGTGAACCTGTCGGGGCTGCTCCATGAACTGACTCACCCGACTCACTGCAAAGGAGATATCGGGTCTAGTAATAGTAATATAGAAGAGCTTTCCCACCATCTCTCTATATCTCCTTCTGTCAACCTCATCTATATCATCATCAAATAACTTCATGCCGGGGTCCATAGGAGTAGTAGATGGTCGACACCCAATCATGCTTGTCTCAAAAAGCATGTCTATAACATACTTCCTTTGGTCATCACAAGACCATGCGCATTCCTAGCAAATTCCAACCCAAAGAATACATTAGGGTACCAAGATCTTTGGTAACAAACTGACGACCCAGAAATTCTTTTGCCATCTTGACCCCTTGCACATCATCTCATGTAATAAGTATATCATCCACATATACCATAATGACAATTGTACCTCTAGATGTTCTCTGCACAAAGAGTGGAATGGTCTGCGTTTGTCCTCATGAACACTTGCCTTTCAATCAGATCCGAGAGCTTCTGAAACCACGCCCTTGGACTTTGCTTAAGGCCATATATTGCCTTATGGAGTCTACAAACCTGCTGACACCCCCCTCAGCAGTAGACCCAGGGGGTTGTTGCATGTAAACTTCTTCATATAGATCTCCATACAAAAAAGTATTTTTAACATCCAATTGAAACAAAGGCCAATCACGTATCACTGAAACTGAAAGTAGGACACAGAAAGTTGAGTGACGAGCCACTGGAGAAAATGTGTCCAAGTAATCCACGTCGTAGGTTTGAGTAAATCCTCGTTCCACTAATCTTGCCTTGTAGCGATCAAGGCTCCCATCTGCATGATGTTTAATAGTAAACACCCATTCGCAACTGACAACAGACGCTCCAAGGGGACAGATACCAAACTCCAGGTACCACGTGATTGCAACGCAATCATTTCTTCCTCCATAGCCAGGCGCCAACGAATATCCATCAAGGCCTCCTGATAATTCCGTGGAATGGCCACGGCAGATAGAGCCATTGTAAATCTCTGAAATTCCCCTGTCAGGCGATGAAAGGAGACCAGAAGCAAGAGAGTATGAAGCACAAGACCGCTTCTATTTCCGAACTGCAATGGGTAAATCCAGGTCAGTGGGAACTTCCTCCAGCTGTTGGCTATTCTCCTGCAATGATTCCTAAAGAGATATATCTCTAGACCCATCATTAGAAACTATGTTATCAAAATAAACCTGGGGCATACTTGATGACGGGCGATGACCATGAGCAGAAGCAGTTTGACGGGGATAGAATTTAGGTAGTGGTGGAACAATGGGCACATGCGACTAGGTAGTAGGAGGGGGTAGAGGAGGTGGTGGTGATGGCGGTGGTGGAACCACAGACACAGGAGGAGGAGGTGACTGACTCGTAGGAGGGGGTGGCGTGTAAACCTCATCATCTGAGTCTGATGAAGCCAACATGTCACATATAGGAGAGAAATACATCACAGACTCAAAAAATGTGACATCAGCACTGACATACTATTTTCACCGCAATGGATCATAACATCGATATCCCTTCTAGGTCCTGGAGTACCCAACAAACACACATTTGACAGCTCTAAGAGAGAACTTGTCAAGACCTGGAATCAACTGGTGAACAAAAGCAACAGAACCAAACATACGATGAACCAAAAACTGCATCACCCCAGAACGAATGTGGGGCACGACTCTGAATAAGAAGAGTCCAAGTGACATCAAGTAAATGACGATGCTTTCTCTCTGCAACACCATTCTGTTGAGAAGTGTAAGCACAAGAGGTTTGGATGAATAATTCTACGGAACGAAAGAAAGTGGATAAAGCACGAGTACAGAATTCAAAGCATTATCAGTCCGCCACAATTTCACAGAGGTAGAGAAAAACATTATGCACTTCATTAATAAAAGTTTTGATCGCATCCCCTGCTTCAGATTTATTTTTCAAAAGAAATACCCATGACAAACGAGAAAAATCATCCACAACAACAAGATAAAAAGGGTACCCCTAGTGATCAGAGACATGACTCGGACCCCAAATGTCAACATGAAATAACTCAAAAAGGGAGTTGTTGCTCCGACTCTGAGGATTAGGAAAAGCATATCGATGGATGCTTTCCCAATTGACATGCCTCGTGCTGGAAGGAAGACCCTGGCAAAATCTGCGGCAACATTGATATGACGCATCTTCCGAAGAGGGAGGTGACCAAACATTAGGTGCCAGGTATATGGAGAAACTGGTCCTGTTGCATAAGAGGATATGCCAGCATAAGGAGTTCGAACCAGGCGATAAAGACCACCCTGCTCACGAACCACACCCAATCACTCTGCCCTGTAAGAATGTCCTGGAAAACACGAGACGATGGGTCAAAAACAGCTCTACAGCGCAACCCCTTTGTAGTCTGACTAATGGATATAGAGAAATCAGGAGCATGTAACACATTCTGCAGACACATCGAAGGCGTCAAACAAATCTCCAATTGTCCAGTACTCGGAGAATGTGTCCCATCTGCAATCACAACAGTACTCCCTGGTGGAACCTGTCTATATGTTGTAAGTTGATCTTTGTCCCCGCATAAATGGTATGTTGCCCCAGAATCCATAATCCAGTCAGTAATCTCAATACCGTGACAGGATGTAAAAGCAAAAGTACTACCTGAAATACTGGTCGTAGCAGATGTACTGGCAGATGCGGAGGTTGCGACATCTGAATGACCTCCTAGAGATGGTGAAGAAGCAGGAGGCATGATATCCCGCAGTCTAGCTACGAAGTCATCAAACCTCTGATCAGAAGTAGGAACAACAGGAGACCAACCTGCTCTACGACACAGGCTGAAGCCGGAAAGCAATGCTTGGAATAACATGAATCCTCGGTATGTCCTGGATAAAGACAGTACGTACATGGCTGACGAATGCGACCTCTACCACGAGGTTCGTCTCCACAAAAAGAAGAAGAGCCTCCTCTTACCTCGAGAGGCTTCCAACCGAAGAAGTCTGGCTAGTGGCTGTGGATGGAATAGTAATCCTGTTGAGACTGCAGAACGCTTCCTCCATGGGAGGAATAGTGGCATCTGTTATAATCTGGGAGAGAGCAACATCATATTCAGGATCAAGAGCTGCTAGGAATACACCAACCATGGTAGCATTCTTATATGTCTTTTGTTGCTCTGGAGTCGCTGTTAGCGGCATGAAGCTATGGAGCTTCTCAAACATCCCACGCAGGGACATATACAGTGAATGAAGGGGGCGTATGTTCTGCTTAATAGTGAATATATCATGTTGGAGTTGGAGGATCTTCGTCTCGTTCCTCGCTTGAGAATATGTTGCTGCGAGGATATCCCACATCACCTTAGTCGTATGTCGACGTAACACATCATTGGTGATCTCAAATCGTCAATGTACCAGAGAGCCAAACTTTGGCATATGCATCGTCTGCCTCCCACGAGGCATTTAACCCCAGTTTTCTCCACCGACTCCTCCTCGATAAGAATGTGCTTCTTACCATTCGACTTCATAAGGCTCATGAACTGCATAACCCAGAGCTTATAGTTTGTCCCGTCCATTTTGACAATAGGTGATGGACCTCTGAAAGCGCATGTGGCGGGTACATCGACTTTGTTCTTTGACATATTGTCGGATGTAGAAGATTAGGGTTTTGTATACCAAAGAGTGAATGTCTACACAAACATACATGGATTTAAATGCATATGCAGACTTATGCACCCAAATCCATCAGATACACTGGGAGACTGCCGCCGGCGATGGAGCGGCTAGAGGGCGAGCCGTGCACGGAGGCGTTGTACGCGAAAGAGGCAGAGCGCAAGAGCAACGCACGAGGCATCGGCGCGCAAGGTCGGCGTGCAAGGTGGCTGTGCGTGAGGCGACGGCGTGCAGGGGTGGCGCGTGGTGGTGGGCGGCACGCGTGCGGAGATGAGGCGGAAGGTGGGGCTAGGGTTAGGGTTTTGGGTATGAGAGCTCCGGTCTAGGATCGCCGCTCTGATACGATGTTGGAAAAATAAGCGAGTTGTTTATTTCTGGGAACCATAGGCTCTCTTATATAGACGAGAGATCTATGGGTAAATTACATAAGATAGACATAAGGAAATAAAAATAACAGAAAAAGGTACATAGGAACATAGAGACATCTCTACATAATAGTATGGGGTCCTACTTTTAGGCTCTCAAGGCTAAGTAGCTATTAGAAATAACTAAGAAAGATTAGGTGGCAAATTTCAGTGGCTAGAAAATAATAGTGAAGAATTAAATAGATTAGTCGACTGAAAAATAAAGTAATCAATTGAACAATAACTTGGTCGATTGAAGTGATTTTCCAGAACTGCAATTCAACATTCAAATTTTTGACCTTCAACCAAATATAGTCTATTGAGATTTTAATGAGTCGAGTAAAAAACAGAGTCCAGAACCACGTCAAAAGAAAGCTAGGATTAGTTGACTGGTGAAAATCATTAGCCGAACGAAGAGGCGATTAGTCGATTGATGTGAAAAGTAGTCGACTAAAAAGTTTGTTGAACCTATTTCCAAAGAAATGTGCATGATATAAGGTTTCTTTAAGGTTCTTTACAACACTCTAAAGAAAAGTACAAGTACATTACTCAATAAATAGGAAATGTTCAACTTTGTCTTGAGCTTGAACTTTTTTGAGCTTGAGTATGAGCTTAGGTTCCTTTGTCTTGCACTCATCTTCTTTAGGTCATGGCTCACAATAAGCTCTACAATGCTTACTGTAGAGACGAGATATGATTTAAGGTTCCTCGAGATCCACAAAATAAGTTCATGACATATATAGTTAATATAGTATTTAGTGTGCATATGTTCATTGTAGGTTTTCTTAGATTTTTTAATAATATTGTTATGTTTAATTGTGACCCACTTAAATGGTATGGTGGTAGTGCAGTGTGCCTACCACCTAAAAGACCAAGGTTCAAATCCCCTCGGGTAGGGGTTGCGTTAGGTAGTCGACAAAAAAATAGTGAAGCCTTCTCCCACTACAAGTAGGGTCGGCTATATGGATTCTTGCTCAAATCCATATTGAAAGATTCGATATTTTTTACATTGGCTATCCGACTATCTAACGCAACCCCACAAGGGGGGATTTCCCATTTTTATATTTATGCTTGATTGCATGATTGAGAGACTCAACGGAATAGAGGATGGCTTACAACCAAGTAAGCATGCATATGCAAGAATGTTAAGGCAATACTTCTCTGGGATGGATAAAGTCCTCCAGACACACTAGTTGCCTCAACCCTAAGAAAGTATCACAGGTCACCAAGGTCCTTGGAAACAAACACCATCTGTAGAAAGACATTGGTCTCAAGGATGCTTGCATTGTCGTCTCTAGTAATAACCATATCATCAACATATATAATGCAAGAATAATGGTACCCAAAAAAACATCTCCGAATAAATATGGAGTAATCAGATGTAGTCTTGTGAAAATCAAGGGAGTTGATGTCTGAGGTGAGTCTATCAAACCATACTGGGGGTTCTTCTTTAAGCCATAAATAGCCGCATAGATAGATACCAAACATACCCCCTCACAACGTTGTAGCCCAGTGGTTGTACCATATAGACCTCCTCCTCAAGATCACCATAGAGGAAGGCATTCTTGACATTTAATTGAAAAATTGCCCAGCTCTTGGTGGCACTAACAGAGTAATCTTACTAATAGATCACATCCTAGCCAATGGAGAGAAAGTCTCAAAGTAATCCACATAAGCATGGATGAAGTCTTTGGTTACTAATCAAGCCTTCAGCCTATCTATTGACCCGTCTAGAACATGTTTGGTCGCAACAACTCATATGTAAGCTACATGTGCAATACCTATGGAACATGACTCAAGATCCCAAGCGCCCCTTGAAACCAGTGTGGTAAAAGTCAGTATTCAGTATTCCAATGGAGGTGTCATTTAATAAAGAATAAACAGTTTTAAGTGACTAATCAAAAATATTCTGTTAGGTCTTTTTGATTATCTTAAATAGAAAAGGTATGTGTAAGATATATAATTTTATATATTTATACATGTATAGTCCGTAATTAACAACATAAAGGTACTGAATGAATTACAACTTTTCACATATAACTTTCGCTTTATACTTTTAAAAAGTTATAAAAAAATATAATAATAAATATTATTTTTTATTAGACAATCAATTAGTTGGTTCGAGTTATTATATTCAGTCATTCCACCGAATAGAGTACTCGAATCAAATAATCGGTCCAGTTGGGTGACTATTGCAACACTTCTTGAAACAAGAGCATCCACCTCCTCATATATGGCCTGCTTCGATCCATGATCCTGAAGAGTCATTTGATGATCATGTAAAAGAAGCACCGTAGTAAGAGCATCTGTAAACATCTTGTTATAACTGCATTACCCATCAGTAAAAGTAAATTATGACAAAGGGTGCATAGCAAGCTTGCAAAAGTTTGTAGCTGGTATTCATTCAATCGAGTCCTTGACTTTGCTCTAGAGACGAGTGACTAGTCGAATTTAGTCAGTTATGTATTCTTTTAATTATTTTAAATATATAAATCATTTTTAATACATATGTATGTATATATTTACATAGATTTGTATACGTTCTATTATCATAAGGAAATAAAAAATAATTAAATTTAAATCAAACATTAAGCATTTTAGATTAAGTTTGGTTCAAAAAAATAAAAAAAACATGTCCATGCAAAAACCGACTGACTAGAAGATTACCTGACGACTATTAACTAAGTAGTTAAGATTCAGTGTGTTACCCCACTGATGCGACTAGTAAGACCAACTAGTCAAGCTAATCCAACGATTTTTGCAACTATGATGCATAGTGCATTGCCTTTTGAACGTCCTCGAAACAATGGGAAATTTAGCATGGGTATCCGTAGTTGCGTCAAGGGATCACATGTTTCCTTGACATCGGCTTGCAAATCATGCAGAAAATGGATCATCTTGGGTTCTTTTTTATCTCTCCTTTGGTAAACTCGGAGTGGAGGAGGGATCCAAAGGAATCTCCCTAACACTCTCGCCAAAGAAACTTGTCTTCTTAAAAAATGTAACATATGCAAAGACTAAATAAAAATAACCATATAGATCATAGCATACATATCCCTTTCGGGTTCTAAAATACCCCAAGAACACATATTTGATCACATGAGGAGAAAGCTTGTCTTCGGCGTAAAATTTTATGGACAAAACTAGTCCACCCAAAAACACGTATAGATAGTGGAAATGGCTTATCACCCAAATAAAGCAATGAGAATGGAGTAGCGCCTCCCATTATGGCAGAGGGGGCCCAGTTAATCAAATAAGTTGCGGTAAGAACAACATCATCCAGCAATTTTCGGGGACCTTCATCCAAGTAAGGAGAGCACGAGCTATGCCAATAAGATGACGAAGTTTTCTTTCTACATATCATTCTATTGTGATGTCTAAGGACATAATTTCTAATGTACAGTTCCCTGGGAGCCAAAAAACTGACCAAAACTTCTTTGCAAACTCATCAGATCAAAAAAATTTAATGTATGCAGAAAACGAAGTCTTGATTTCTGCAAAAAAAAAAGACTTGACAATATGGTTGATCTCCTCATTTATAAGTAAATCCATAAAGTCTGACTATAGTTTTCGATAAAAACAACAAAATACTTGTGTTTTGTTGTAGAGTGTACTGGGCAGGAACCCCAAATATCATAATGAATAAGATCAAACAGAGACAACATTCATGGCTCAGTTCTTCGAAGAAAGGATGTCCTGTGATGTTTCTCAAACCAACAAGCCTCGTATTCAAATGGCGTCAGAGGGCTGATTTTAGGGGAAATCTGAGAGATGGTACTAGCAAAAGGATTTACAAAACATAGATGTCAGAGAAAACGGTCTTGCAAAAATAGAAACGACACCAACATATGAAGAGTTATTAGAAATATCAAGATAATAGTGTCCACCTTTCTTATGCAAAAAACCTGCAAAGTTCGAATATCATGGAAAAAGTAGGGTCGCCGATCAAAACCTTACAATTCAGCTCCAATACATAATTTGTGAACAAATAGCAAACCTAGAGGAAAATACATAGCAAAATATTCACCAGAGAGTTTAAGTTTGGAGGAGAAATCCATTTTGTTAATACTAGTAATGGGGAGAAAGGGACCTATTGGCCAGTTTCACGAATTTTACAAGATGGATGAGAAGAAACAAAGCTACAATCACCAGAAAAATGGTCTGAAGTGACTCCAGCAGATGTAGTTGTGTCATTTCCGATAGGATGCATAAGACGACAATAATATTTAACAAATAAGAGTAGGCAGAATGAGACAGTTGAGATAATAGATTTTGCCTCTAAAAAGAGGGTCGGAGTCATCATAGTTATTATGCAGAGATAGAAATCTTACAGCGGTTTACTATCATCTATTGTGTTAAGAAATATTACAGTTGTTTACTATCATCTGTTGTGTTTAGAAATCTTACAGTGGTTTACTGTCATCTATTGTGTTGGATTCCAAAACTACAGCGATTCCATTGCAACGATCAGACTAGCGATGATAACCATGCTTCAGATCAAACTAACATGGTAGATCAGCATAGATCAGCATGTTACATATCAGTATTGTAGCGATCAACAACAATGCACGGCCATCAGCAACTCCAGATGACCATTACGATGATCACACCATTGCGCACCAATCAGACCTAGGCAGAACATTCAGTAGAACTATGTAGCGATCAGCAACTCCAGGCGCATCAATCAGCAAACAAGGGGATCAATGATCAACATAACTATGCATCAATCAGCAGAGCATTGCATCGAAGTCAGAACTCTTGATGCATGATTAGTATCTATGCATCGATTAGATTTCGGCACAGAACTTGATAGTTGGCATAGATGTCGACAATCACATCAGATCTCCAAACTCAAATGCATGGCATACCAAGAATTCAAAACCGAAGTAGAACTCCAAAGCTCCGGATACAGAGGTCCAAAACTCGATGCAAAACTTAGGGTGCAACAGAAGGCGACGCGGACACACATACTACCTCCAAGAGATGGCACAATGGATGTGATAGGCAATGTGATGCGCAATGATGCGCACATAGATGAGGTTGGATGGTGGATGACTAGGGTTTGGATCAAAAGAGGCACGTAGCTCCTCTCTAGGATTGTTGCTCTAACATCATGTGAGAGAACAATGAAATGGAATGAGATGCTTTCTATTAAAGGGTTATGATTTCATAATAATGTTCACCAGCAGCACAGCTTTAAGCAAAAAAAAAAACTAAAGCCTCCTACATCTACCGATCATTAAAATTACGAAACAAAGGATAAATTAGAATCACAACCTCTACAAATACTCTTGAGAAAAGAATGACAGAGTGTGATAAATCGTGTACATGGCTCACTTCTCCGTTATCATTGGGTTCAAGAACAAGGAACGAAGATGACATGCATCATTTAATAGAAGAAAGGATAAGTTGGTTAAGTGGAAGGATAAGCAGAAAAAACCAAAGCGCAAGTCTTTTCCCCACGTGGACTGAGGTCGGTTACCATCACACAACGCCCCCCCCCCCCCCAAACCCCCGGCAAACCTCAGCAAACTTCACTGAAATAAAAGAAAACCAAAATACAATTTTTTTCCACCGAAGTCCCCTGTACCAACAAACCAAAAGCCCACCATTTTCATCACATTTGCGGGGAGCCCACTAAGCAATTCCTTCACCCGCCCACATCTATTCTTGCCTTTGGCCATAATAATGAGATCACTGTTAGTGATACCATTTGGCAGACCCACCGATTAAGGATTCTGCAGAAGAATCATTGGAGACCCGATGGCCCATTTCATGTTGTAAGGACTAATGAACCATGGATGCCGTGGGGTCTTATTGTCCAAAGATATCCGAAAAGGTACCAAGATGAGAACAAGATGAATGAAAAACCCTCGCAAAACTTTTTAAGTGCCGAAAAAGAAAGAAAAGAAGCACGGAAAAGGGAAAAGAAAGCGGAAGGGAGAGTGGTGACCTGAAGTTGAGGAACTGGCCGACGAGGAAGAGGAGGACGCAGTACCAAGGGGGCAAGGTGAAGTGGGCGACGGAGAGGAGGGAGAGGAACTGGGCGAGCTTGAGGGCGTGGGAGACCTGAGCCATCCGGTGAGATGGGTCCGCCCCCTTCCCGCAGAGATCCACCCACATCTGGGGATGCGTCCATAGCGCGTAGTAGAAGGGGAATGGGAGAAGCACTCCTACGCTCACCAAGATGTTCGCCATGCCCCTCCTCCTCCTCTGTTCCTCCCTTCCTTTTGAAACGAACACAAGTCGAGGGGAGCCCCCCACTAGCCCACTAGCTATACAAAAGTATAAACTATTTCTATTACATAAATATAATAACGGATAATTTAAATAGATACGGCCATGTAAACCTATTTGTTTATAGGGTAAATTTCGAAAAGTGGTCTCAACTATATATCGATTTCGAATGAAGAGCCTCATTTTTTCGAACCTATTTAGGTCTTTATTCTATGGGCCCCATCTTAGAATAGGCTCCCATCTTTAATTCATATCGAATATGATCTCAAGTCCATTTAGAAAACGGCAAACCAATGTGCCATTAGGAAATTTTCACCACTTGACGAAAAAGCCCTCAAAATCAAATGGGTTTCCAAAACCCTTTCTATAAGACCTCTAAGTACAGGAAAATCACTAGTTTTAAGTTTCAGACCTGAATCAATATTCAAATGAGACATTCTATCTTGTACTCATCGAGACCTTTCAAATGAGCTCAAGAACATTAAAATCGAAGTCTGTACGAGGAAGTTATGGGGAAAATACGAATGGTTAATGGCTTTTCGGACCTAACTCTGGATATGGATCTGATTTGATTCGAGTCTATACGAGGAAAATACTTGATAGGTGCATCCAAGTGGTCTCGTTAACCGGGCCACTTGCCTTTACTGCAGCTCTGTCCACTTTGTCGGAACTCCACCACTGGAGAAATTTTTGACGATCGAACGAAGATCTGTGAGCATCATCACGAAACCCTTGGCTCATGGAGTCGCGTGGCAGACGTAGAAATACGCCAAACTTTACGGAACAATCATTCCGGGAGAGGGAGTATCGCGGGAGAAGACCTTGAGGTATGGTTTTTAACTCTCCCTTTGATGTCAGATTCGTGATGTTTTTATATCGTTGGATTACAAGGGTTTCGAGCTATCTATTGTCTTGGTTTTTACCGCACCTCGTAGCAGTTTTGGGTGCGACGGGTAACTTATTGCATAGCATTTTCGGATTTTCCAGCCAATCTGTGTCTTGCATGCATAATCCGAGAAGATATTCTTGATGTGGATGTTAGCGGGAACATAATGATTTAGTCAGATCGTTGATCAAAGCGATTTTGTGGGACATCGACGGAATCGCTCGGGCTACTGTCCAGTTATGATCGATCGTAATATTTAGTTGATCGATCAGTTGGACCAAATGATATATCATTGTTGGCTTTATGATTGACCATTATTGATCTATTGTTATAGTTGGATCGTCGATCATTCTGAGACTATGGGCTCATTTGGACCTTAAATTTGATGAAAATTGATTCTGAAAATGATATAGATCACATAGAATATTAATATATATGTTAAATGCTTGAATTGTGGAAATAAAATGATAATCAAGTGAAATGGTTTGATTTAATCTTGAAAATAAATGATGTTAATGGATTCGGTGAGGATGAGATTGAGCACCTTACATGCACCTTCGTATCTGAGTTTCGGCTCTAAAGATAAGTGATCGAGTTTCCTGTTTTAGTTCCGATTTCATGCCACGATGTATGACTTCAGTGTCATGGGGTTAGTTTGGAGTAGCGCTGCCAAGGGAGGGGTATGCACCCTTGGAGATCCTGGTAAAAGCTTAGTTGACCATGATCCCACCAGGACATGAGTCGGGAGACATACTACTTGGCGCACCGGTGTGCCCTTTTTGCCAAGTGTACAGTCTCGATTTTCAAATATGTGGGGGCCAAGTACTTATGATCGGTCGTCTGTGCTTTGCTTCTTTCACTTAAGGTTGGTACTTAGGTATTTGTTGGTGTAGGTCACATTGATTAGTATAAGTATTAGTGTTAAGTAGGGAATTTCAGAAGTTGTGTTATATCTGAAGGAGAAGGTTCAAGATGACTTCAATACTAGACTTTGAAGGGTTGTTTACAAATCGGTATTGAGTTTAGCACATAGTAAAATGTGGGGTTTGACTTGGCACATGGTAAAGTGTGAGTCTCGCACTGATTTAGCACACGATATATTGTGGAATTAAATGATTTAATCAAGTGCAGATAGTGGACGTGTTGGGAACTTAGTTAGGATGTTGTACTTCATTGCATTCATATAGAGGCACCCCAATCCTAAATATACATGGTCTTAGAATTATAGTGTGAGATTCCACATGAGCCAAGATCCTATCCACGATATTGGTATGACAAGGATAAGGATAAAAATCAAGAATCTAGATTTTTTGGTCAGTTTCAGTGTGGTGTGGGTTTATATGGTTACTTGCTTTTGCATACTTTATAGCCTCTAATGGTTTTTATTGGTTAGTTATTCTAGCACCATATTGGACAACTTTGCTCATTACATACCTACTCAAGTGAATATGGCAAACTCTCAAGAGCAACTGCAATGGTGAGCGGCTTGTTGGTTCAGCGATTTAGCAGTTCAGTGTAGTTACTTTTGGGTGTGCATGCTTTTGTAATTTCAGTTGCATTTGCATGTACTTTTCAAGAGATATTGTTGGCATATATGTATGGGCATTTAGGTGTACATGTATGAATACATTTTGTGGACATTGTTACTTGTGAATGTATCGTAGATATTAATGGAAAAAGTTTAGTGCATTTTCTACTGTCTTTTATGTTATGCTTCTTTGTGTACTTCGAATGTGGAATTGCATTACATGGATTGGAATTTCGAGTATCTAGGTCCTGGGGGCATCACACTGCCCCCTTATATCTCTCATATTGTACCTGACCTCAAGTTCTTTCTCTCGAAATGCTCGACACCTAGCCGCAATGCCCTAACCCACCCACTTCCTTCATTCGTCAAGAGATCCCCTCTTGTACCTAGGTGGATGGCGACTCGACCTCTGATGAGTAGGCATGTTCAATATATCAGGCTTAAACAGGTACCCACCCCGACCTGTTAATTTGATCCCAATTTCACAGATACTCATGAAAGAATAATCAGGTCGTGTACTTGTAAGTTACTGACCCGTTAAATCAGAGTAACCTAGTGGAAATCCCACTGGAAGAACATGGTACCTGGTTGGATACCCAACACTTGTTGGACCTTGCTCCGCATGCCCAACCTTGCACTCCTGCTTCCGTGTTTGTCACGACCTCCTCCCGAGGACCTTAGGTTACCCGTCAAACACGTCATTCGCCTACTTAATTAGCTTAGAGTTAATCCGTTGTTAAGAAAACATGGGGAAATTTTTCGCTTTTTATCATGACATTCACAAGATTTATTTTAGTTAAACAAGCAACCATGAGGAAAATAAAGGCGGAAGTAAAAAGTGCACCAAAACTGAACAACGGGATATCCATTCTTTTTCATTTCATTCATATAAACATGTTGGGTTTTCACAACACCCATATACATATTTCTACCAAAAATAAGACTATAGAGGAGAGCACAACTAACAACTATACAACTGAACTCCAAAAGATATACCTACCCTGAAAGTGTATCCTCTGAAAGAAACAACTGAAGCCCTAACTACGTCAGCTACTAGGTCGCCAGACCCTTGCCTGCCACAAGTAGAAAGGGGACAAGCAAGTATCTGAAAGATATGGTTAGATCCTCAAGCGCATCACGGAAGCGTGATCTTCGTATCGGATTCGACGAAGAACGACTAGTCGCACTAGTTGCTCGATGCAGCGGAATTTAAAATATTTTTCTTGCGACGAAACCAAATGATCCAAAAACACTTCTCGTATCGTTTCGTCTAAACCACAAACAAGTAATAGGATTACCTCTTGAAGCGTGGTTGCGATCGAGTCTCTAAACGAAGAGACCTCCTGTCTCAAGTCCGATCCGACGGAGGAGACGCTTGCGAGCGCGGGGATGAATTGCGTACTTCTCGCAATCCATGTTGATGATCCAAGCGGTGGATCTCCTGATCTCGACACATGAGATCCGACGTCTTCTTCGCGAGCGAGGTGCACCAAAGGAGACAGAGATCCACGAGCAGACGATCGGGCAGCATAACGACGACGCTGCGGTGATGGAGGAACTCTCTAGGTCATCCATGGTGGACGGCCATGAGAGGGAAAGAAAGTAGATGTGTAGAGAGAATGAGAGAGAGAGAAGTGCTACAATAGCATTGTGTAAAGAGAGAGCATGGTATGCCTCTCTATTTATAGGGTTTTGGGATCCATGGATCTCAATCCATGGGACTTATAAAATCAATGGATGAGATTGATTTATGTCAATCCAAAGGACAAGATTGTTGTTGGAAAAATCCAACAACTTGTGATTTAATTTAGATTAAATTATATTTGATAAAATCAAATATAAATCAATCCTAAATTACTCCACCAAATAAGGAGAGAATATACATGGAGATCACATCTCCATGTACATTCAAGGTGGACGGCCACCCATTCCAAATAGGACATGGGTGCCTCCCACTCCCTTCCATATGGAGGCAATCTCATGAGATTTCATGAGATTGCATATCTCCATGGAAATCTCTCTCATTATTTATTTCCAACAACTTTTGTTGGGATTTATTCACCAAAAATAATTCACAATTAATTTTGGGAATATTGCAATCTTGACATTGGAAATTTGTGAATCACATTCACAACCCAAAACAAAATATAATTTACATTTTCAATTAATTAGACAATGTGTATCCAATACACATTAATAATTAATCAACAAATATAAATTATAATTAGCTCTCTCTAATACATTATAAATCACATTTATAATATATTATGAATAACTGGATATTACTATCCACATTATTCTTATCCACAATAATTAAATCACATTTAATTATATTGGATAACTTATTCTCATGTGCCCAAATAATATGAATCACATTCACATTATTCACATCTTTGATAATCAAATCACATTTAATTATCTAAGATAATTCTCCTTGTAATATGAATCAAATTCATATTATTCATGATAATTAAATCACATTTAATTATCCATTTTCTCAATGCTCAGATACATATATCAACAATAGAATTATCCATGAACTCTTTCAAGGATAATGGGCTTTCTCCGCGAATACTTGGAGATAAGGACAGGCCGATTGTATTGTTCCACGTATAGTGACTTGGATATTGAGATCACATCTCAAATCCAGATCTCGGGCCTCACATAGATGCTTGATTAAATCAAGACTACAAATCTAATCTTCTCATTACATCTGAATCACATTCAGATTAATGTCCAACATTTGGATCAAGATCAGATTACTTCTCTACTGAGAGGAGTCACTAAAATCCAGATCCGTTTCATCACTCCCTAGGAATGGAAGCATCATGGTTATACAACTGTTTATGATCACATCACCCTAAGGTATTCCCAATACCTGTACATCCTGCATACTGGAAGACTAATAATAAACCCGAAGTATAAGATCAATTTTACACTGTCTACTTCAGAGTTTTATCTTTAAATTTCTCATTCGATCATTGGGAGTTGGTATCGATCATATACTTTCCAAAAGCATATATCATACCCAGGTGTTGATCATATACTTTCCAAAAGTATATATTAAACCTACAAATTCAGTCAAGCTTCCAAAGCGAGACGACCATGCACGGAATTTGATTCTTCCCAATATCTCATGAGTGAGCTCATGTCTTCCGGTTCAGTAATGAACCTGTATGATCCCTTTGAGATATCATATTACTCATATGCCCTTGCATGCACACCAGCGCGCCGGTGTATAGACCTTGATTAGGTCATCAACCTATTGGTCTGCCAAATGTACATACTCAGACATACAGTAACACATCTATCTCCGGTCAGAGGATGCATGCCTATATCATGACAGCATACGATATAGGACTTTGGTTATCTCGATCTCATTAAGTCAACTCTTTGACCTAACTAATCTGACACCTCCGAATCTCTATTCCTATGCAGAGGACATGCATCAAGAGGTCGGTCAGATATCAGCCTAACTGAGAAAAGGATTGCCATCTCCTACTCAGGCTGGAGATCATCTCTTAACAATCATTTGATGGTGCTTGATGAGTCCTCAATCTAACTCACTAGTTGTTCATCCAAGCACCAACCTCTATGATTCAATATTTGAATCAACAGCTATATGATCATCAAGATGGTCATGGTACATAACCCTAATTGTATTAAGGGACCTATTATGCAAATTATTTATTCTTCATTTCAGATCAGGGAATGATATTCGCAATAACATTTATTGCATAATGGCTCCCCGTGGGCTCGCATGTCCAACAATCTCCCACTAGCCCAAAGAGCCATTAATGGGCTAATCATTTAAACCCACACTCATGTGACAATCATAGGCTATTTTAAAAAAAATAGCTAGGTAAGCTGATTAGTCACTCTGTTCCCAAGAGACTACGCCAAGTCCTTTTACGGCACCTGCATATCCCCTAGTAACAGTGCTCGCATCCAACGCGAATGTTGCATCTTATGCAACCAATACTCAATTTTGTTATAGTATCCTTGACACTATAGCTCGATAATTATTATAACCAGTATGCCCATAATCCTTAACAGAATACCTTTATTTCTAGATATCTCTATCTCCTAAGGTATCCACAGTTAAGACCCTTATAGATCACTAACTACAAGGTCTTAAACTTTTGAAGATAAGACTTTGAGATCACTATCTCTAAGTTTAACCATCCTTGAAGATATTTTTATTACTGCAATCAAGTGTTTTATTCCATAGTGGGATTAGTAACAGATTACTACTCCCACTGCACGGTAGACATCTGGCTCTTGTACACATTTAGCATACATCCAGCTTCTTGGAACTGATGCACAAGGGCAAGCAGTTTGCATTCACATCCTCAACTCTTTGAGGTGCTATCCCTTTAGATAGGTCACTACCATATCTTAAGGGAAGCAATCCTTTCTTGGAATTCTCCGGAAAATGGAATAAGTCCAAGGTGTACTACTAATGTGACGGTCCCAATACCTTCTTCTCTTTGCTTCTGAACAACTTCAGAACTAAGATCTAAGAGGTATCCTTGAGATCATATCTCAAGGTATGGAACAACCAAATTACAAAACACTTATTATTATCCTTTATATCATTCCAATGATTAGAATAATATCTACATTTAGCACGAAGAACACAATGGCACTCCCACTAAGCTTCACATGGTTCATCAAGATTTTATCTGAAACCATAACATTTATAGTTTCATTAAATCTTATGTTCCAACTACAAGAAGCTTATCTGAGTCCAAAGATGGAGTTCTTTAGCTTGCATACCTTGCTTTCCTCAACCATGAAGCCCCGGGGCTACTTCATATGAATATCCTCAGAGAGGTATTCATAGAGGAATGCAATCCTGACTCACATCATGAAGATGTCATAGTCAAGTTGTGTAGCTATAGCCAGCAATATTCTGATGGGTTAAAGCAAGGTCACTGGAGAGCAAGTCTCATCGCAAGCGATGTCTTCTCTTTGGTGTGTAGCTCATGGCTACGAACCATGCTTTGAAGGTCTCTACCTTCTCATCAGGTTCCCTCTTTCTCTTGAAGATCTATTTACACCTTAATGGGTCTGACCCTTATAGGCGGATCCTCGAGGGTCCATATACAACATTTGTATATGAAGTCTACATTAGACTTTTATTGCTAACATCCATATTTCCATGTCATGATCTTTAGAAGCTTCATCATATGAAGTTAGATCATTGTCAGATTCAATTGACACGTGGGATCCATCTTCAAACTTATTCGAAGAGGTATTAGTGTTTCATTTTTAATTATCTTTTTAGTTTCCGATTCCAGGAGCCTCATTATCATCTCAAGATTAAATGAGTTCCTTTACTTCATTTTCATATTGATTCTCAAGAGAGTCATCCTCTAAGAATCACATTCTCAGAGATGAGATCCTTTAAGAATCTCAAGGTCATAAAGTAGGTATCCAATACCATCCTTTATTTTCCTAATGAAGTAGCACTCTCTGGTGCTAGATTCCAGCTTACATGCATGGAACCATATTAAGGATATATATCGCAGTCTCTACTACATATATACCTGGAAACTAATAGATAATCATGCTAAGATTAATCATTGATTAAATCATATCACACATGATCAATTATATCTCCCTACAACTCTATTGAGTTAAGGTTCATTAGGAGGATTGAGATAGGAATGATATTCACATCTTCTTAAGGTATTCCTTGAATTCATCTAATAGGTACAAGCTACCTTGGTTAGATCAAATTCATTTCATCTTCCTTCAAACTTTGGTTCTACACCAAAATTGCGAAATCTTTGAACATTTCAAAGGTTTCTTAGGTGAAGAGAAGAAATCTCATATCATACATAATCATCAATAGATATCACATATCCATAATGTTTACTATGATATAGATGGTTCTCATACATCAATATGTATGAGATCCTGAATACCTTGACATCTTACACCTTTCCTAAAGAAGGGTGTATTGGATATTTTACTTTGAATACTGTATATACCAGTATGTAAGATTTGAACCTTTAGATAATCTAAAATTTCATCTCTTATCAGTCTATTGATCACATCAACAGACAAATGTCCAAAACATGATGCTAGATCATTATCAAATGATCTTCATCCTCCTATTGATCTTTAATGGTTTATTTTTCAGCATTAGAAATCTTTAATGAACCATTCATTAATTTTCTAATTTAGTAGAGTCCACAGAATTTTAGATTACTATCTGAAATATCTCCATCATAACTCTTTATGATATATTTATTACAGAATTCATGTTTATTTCCAACATTTAAAAATAAACTATGAGTGTATTCTAATATCCAGGTCATAGAGACATTCTCTAAGACTAAGGGCTCTCCCACTGAAAATGTGAAGCATATTCATCCCGTGGAAATTGTTTCAACAATTGCATCAATTCCAACATGGATGACCATTAAACCTTAAGATCAAATTTCTAATATTCTAATACAGATGCAACCAATTGCAAGTGCCATTAGAAAATAGAGATACAATTATTAGACTTTATCTTATGAAATAAGTAAGTCAATTTCAATGATTATATGTAGATTATTCTGATGTACTATCTGATTCCTTCTCTAAGGATTCTAGATAGATTTGATAGTCATACTATCAACAAATCAACTTATTACAGTATTGGCATTCATCCAACTCTTTGGATGTCATATGGAAGTCACAGAAGTAAAGTCAACTCTTCGACTATGCTTCTTACTTTGGTCCAACCCATGCTTCCACTGCGCTCCCTTCATCTATAAGCAACCATTGCTCAAGACTAAGGATCTCTTATGTTAAAATTAAAAATTTCAATATAAGAGTATTTCAACATTTATACATGCTTCATTCAATTCATACAATATGAATATCATGAAGCTTCATGAATGACTAGAGTATAGATAGTAGAATGATGACACTCGTTGTATCTGCATCCATTTAAACTCTTAAAACTTAGGTTCAGGTAGGTACTCAAACAATTTGAATACATCATCTTCTATAGAGCCACCATTCTGCATAATGCAGAGAACCATGTCATTCATGATTATATGTCGAGAGCACATATGTATGCCAGAACATCTTATTAGATTTTATAAGGATTATTTGATAATTACGATCATTATCGACATGTTACTTCAAAAGTACATTCTATGAGATCAAGACTTATAGAGACATGCAAACCCTAGGGTTTTAGTCCTATTGTCTATTTAATTATCATTCCTCATTATTATGAGGAAACTTGCACATTGCAACCACATACATTATGTGTCCAATTGCAAGTACAATATCTGGATCTTAGGTCCAATCCATGATATTCTACCGGTTATTATTGAGTATAACATTGAGTGGGATTCAAGAAGGATTATCTGAAATAAGAAATTTGCATAAACATATTTAAATACATAATTTACTTTGATTTAGGAATTTTGAGAACCTGTAACTCGGATAAAAAGAAGCGGGAATACATTCCGCCTTGCAAGTCCAACTTGCATCTCCCAATTCGGTCTTTAACACCCGGGACCACCACCCCTAAGGTGATGTTGACCCATCATTAATTGAACCAACCATCAACAGGAATACAACTCGCTATGCGCAATCCAATATCGTCCCAATAATATGAGGACCCGATATTGGGGTCACTACGCATACGTCCTTACTCTTTCGAGAAGCGACGAGCCCGATCCAAATGGATCATATGCAGGAGCTGTCACTTCGGACAGGCGTCTCCCACATACAATATCTGGCGACGGAACCCTTCGCCTTGACGGGAGACCATGGATATCACCTATGTGATCCTCCATATCATATTCAAATTCTAATTAATCATTATGAATCATATTCACTACGATTAATTCTTCCAAGGGAAATAATAACTCTATTCATAATAGAGTGTTTTTAATTTGGATATAATTAACTTAATCATATTAAATTAATTTTCAATCCAATTCAATCAACAAACTTGATTAGTTGAATATATGGTATTATCTCAAAATACGTATTAATTCGAATTTTAATAATTAGAAAAATACATCATGATCTCTCAGGCATCATTCGTTCCCTACCCGCTGTCATGGCCAGTACCGGCGGGAGTGGGACGGACCGCATACGTTCAACCCGCTACCCTAGCGATCCCCGACTAGATACCATATCCGCCTCGGGAAAAAATAATGCCGAGTCAATCACTTTGTACTTGAGATGATCATTGGTTCTTCAACCAAAATTATACCATATAGTAATAATCAAAATATTTTTGATTATAAGGAAATTTGCTAGACAAATTCCCAATCCTATTCAAGCAAGGAGTTTGTTGATTAAGTTTCCAATTTTGATCTAGATCAAATCTAATCACTTATTGGTTGAGGCCAAGTCAATTAAGGAAATAATCATAATCCAATATTTTTCAAATATTTTCCATAATTATTTCATGAAATTAATAATTAATTTCATTAATTGACAATCACATGGTTCTTGATTAGGAATGCAATTTCAGCAGTGACCCCTACTTACTAAAATTAGCATATCTCAATCAATTTAAATCCAAATTAAGCAAAGTAAGTTTTCAAAGTTTGCTAATTTGATTTACAACAGAACCTATGTGATTTGCACTCATTTCAAGGCGTTTCTAAACAGTAATTAACTCCTTAATTACGTTAAGATTCGCAGTTCCTGTAACAGTGAATACATGTTCATTAAAACAACCATATCTCGAGCAACGGAATCCAAATTATGTAAACTCAGATCCTATGGTTTCCTTATTTAATGGGGAATAAAATCCAAATGTTATTTTCGTGTTTAAACAATTTAAACAGGGCCGAAAATTTACACTAAATAGAGATGCGAAAATGAAATGCGATAAAACTTTCGCAACCCTAACGAACCCAAGTCGCCTTCGATTTTATGGATCGTATCCAAAACCACCGACCTAAGGCTCTGATACCACTTGAAGGATATGGTTAGATCCTCAAGCGCATCACAGAAGCATGATTATCGTATCGGATACAACGAAGAACGACTAGTCGTACTAGTTGCTCGATGCAGCGGAATTTAAAATATTTTTCTTGCGACGAAACCACATGATCCAAGAACACTTCTCGGATCGTTTCGTCTAAACCACAAACAAGTAATAGGATTACCTCTTGAAGCGTGGTTACGATCGAAGTCTCTAAATGAAGAGACCTCCTGTCTCAAGTCCGATCCGATGGAGGAGACGCTTGCGAGCGCGGGGATGAATCGCGTACTTCTCGCAATCCATGTTGATGATCCGAGCGGTGAATCTCCTGATCTCGACATACGAGATCCGACGTCTTCTTCACGAGTGAGGCGCACCGAAGGAGACGGAGATCCACGAGTGATGAAACTCAATTTCATCATCTTTATTTCTCATTTTTAACCCCCTTGCTTAAGCTGAGTGTCAATAAAACCCAGTTAAAGTCTTGTAATTATCAGAGTCTCGAATAAATTAAAAATCACAAAAAAAATGACAAAACAAAAATTCGTGGTATTTTTAGACTTAAAAATACTTTCAAAAATATTTCAGGTCTTCATTTGATCTCTTCTCCAGTTTTGGTCAACATGAAACTTGTAGATCTCATCAAGATCTACAACTTTCATGTTTTGAGTTTTCTCAAATTCGGCCTTTATAACCTTCAAAAATCAAAAAAACCAAGAAATAACCTGATTAGGCCACGTGGCCCATTCTGGGGGCGCCACGTGGCTCGGCCCCTTTGTCTCATCCGCCTCATCTTCCAGCCGTTGGATCTCCTCCTGAGATCCAACGACTCCAGGCTTTCCACGCACTCCCCTTTGCCTCGGCCGTCAGATCATCTCCCGCTTCCCATCACCGCCCTCCGTTCGCGCCGCTAGCTGAGCACGCCACGTGGTGCATTAAGATCCGCTTGATCATGCCCGCGATCCTCTAATCCAAGCCGCTCAATCCGCTCTCGGATCCTAACCGCTTGATCAGCCCTAACACCCCATCTAGGCCGTCCGTTAGCGTGCACTCCTCCTCTCGACACGTGGTGCAATCACCGCCCTTCGTTCGCGTCACTTCAGATCTGATCTCACCCGTCGCTTAGCGCCTAATTGTCAGCCATTGGATCTCCAGATCCAACGACCGACAGCCATCGTCAACCTCCATATCCCCCCTCTCTTCCCACGTTCTCCACTTTGCACACGACTTCCCCCTTCCTATTTTTTCTATCACCTCCGACATCCTCGCACCTCGCCAACCACCGCTGGGTCTTCCCCAGCCACCATCCTCGCGCATCATCCCACGACTCCAGTTATCTTCCCACTCGCTCCTCAACAACCCTCAAAAACCACGTCAACCACCACCACTTCCGCCATCTTCCCCTTCAAATATCGCGCATCCCCCGTCATTCCAACCGGTCCATCTTTACGCGAGGAGGGGCTCAGCCCTCCTCCGCCTCCTTGTGACAGGGGGAGGCGAGTGGATAGAGCGATGATCACCCGCTCCCCTGGTGAGACCCTCTGCCTTGAACGACGGAGTTGCGGTGCCTCCAGGCCCGCTCGAGCTGCGTCGAGTGGCTGACGACGTCCAACGACGACCAGAGCTCAACCTCGAGCTCGCCCCCAAGCTCCGCTCCGCCTCCGATCAGGTAAGCTCTTCTTCTCCTTCCTCTGCATTTTTTCCTTAATTTCCATTAATTTTCTAGGCCGTTCCCGTAGCTTTCACCCTCCGATGACCCCCCTCTTAGCTTCACCATCGTTCCCTCTTTCACGCGCACGCTCCTGCTCACCTTCTCCCTCCTCCAAACATTATATCGCCTCCGACCCACCTCCTCTGCCCTCGCGGTGGAGGAGCTTCGAGCTCCCCATGTTCTTCGTCCCCGATGAGCTCCCACTTCACTCCACGTCGCATGCACGCACTTCTTTGTCGCTTCGGCTACGCACCTAACCCTGCAGGTCAACAAGAGCCTCCAATGGTCGGACGTTCGCCGGCGCCAACTTCGTCATCACCGTTCTCGACATCATCGACTCGAATCCCCTCTCCAGAGCGTCCATCACCTCGCCCGAGCTCTCAGCTTCATCGACAGACCTTCAGGAGCCTCGGGCGAGCTCCATAGCGGCCGTGAACGAGTGGCGGAGCTCAGGCTCCCTCGTCGGAGCTCGTTATTCGCCGCCAGCCGAAGGTGGAGGACGAGCAGCAGTTGCCGTTGGAAGGTCCCCTTCCAGCGACCATCCAACGGACCAGAAGAGGCCACGTCATCGACTTCGTCAGCTGTTGGATCTTCTCGATCCAATGGACCGCGATGCAGCCACGTCGCCCGGATCACAGTTTACAGATGCCCTTGGATCCGAGTGATCCAATGGCTTGCCGCTAGCCACGTGTCAGAGCCATAGCTTCACCGAGCCTGCCATCCGGACCTACAGGCTTGGGTCACCGAGCCTATTTCGAACCGTATCCGAGCCTGCAGCGAGCCGAGCCAACATACGAGCCTCTGCCGAACCCAACCCTTCGTCCGAACCTGGGGAGGCACGTGCCTGGCACGTGAATCCCTGGGTTAATTGCAGAGACAACCCGCGACTTCTCCAATATTGCAAAAAGGTCCAAGAGTCACGTGCAGACCACATGCGCAGGGGGTAATTTACACTGAAACCCTCACGGGTTTTAATATTTGCTGAAAGGCCCCTATGCGTGTGGGCAAATTACAGGGAAGGTCACGTTCTTTTGCATATTTACATTTCAGTCCTTTCCAGGGACCTTTTTGTAATTATATTTTCATGTTTTATTTCAGTTATGCCCTTGCTTTCCTTTATGCATATCTTGAGCATCCTATGTCCAAATGAGTTGATTTCAGTTTCATTTTAACGCTTGTTTGACGTACTTTTTAATGGCATATTTGTTCTCTTGATATTGACACTGTGATCTAAATGTATTTTTAATTAACTCTAGTGTTTTTTTTATGCCTTCTGATTAACCTGGCACTTTATGTCAAATGAGTTGTTGCTTCATTTAAATCTGAAATCAACTTTGGTTTAGTTGGCTCATCCTTTTAACCTAGGGCATATTTCCATTGCATCGCATTGCATTTTATGGCATTTATTTGCATGATAAAAAATGATTAAAAAAATGCATGTTTTATTTTAATGCATTATTGTTGTGTTGTCTCCTTACATAATTTGACCTATATGTCTTTAACTCAACATTTAATTAAATAAACTTAAATCCGATTAATACGAGAGAGGCTCGTGTCCCTGAGTTCGACCTTGCTTTCTTGCCAAGTAAAAAAAATTTTCACGACCATCGCATTCTTATTTGACATATACCAATGAGATGGTCTCTTTGATGACCAAAATCGGCCCGACTGCTACGACATGTTGAAGTGCTAATTTAGCACTCTTAAAGGGCCGATTTTGCGGATCATCAAATGGCGCCGTTGCCGGGGACACGGCTCATTTCTTACATTTTTTGGATTTTTGTTTGTTTAATTTAGTGTTCCTTTTTATAGGTCAAATGATCACATATTTTGCATATAAAATTTTTCTTTCTTATTTGATATCTAACCATTGTTTTTGTGGCAGGGCCCTTGATGGATCAAGGAGGCGAGGAGCAGGACGCTCCCCGCTGCGAGGAGCCGCAGAAGCATGCTTGGAGCCTATAAGGAAGAAAAGAAAAAAAATGTGTCGCATTTTATTGTAATAATTCGTCTTTTACAGCGGTCTTCGATTGAATACTAGCGATTGTAATCGAACGATCATGGTTGTGTGGGGATCGTCCCCACTTGAGTGTCGACCTAGGACTAGGCACGCGGCTCTCCGAGCTCATTTTATTTTCTCATATTTTTATGTGCTTGATCGTAGGTAGGACACACTGAAATATAGACGCACGTAATCTCTCCTCACTTAGCCAAACTTAAATGGATATCATTCCCCGCTAATAGATGCATGATTAGGTGTGGTTTTATTCGACTTGCATACATTGATTTTGGTTTTCAAAACGGCCCTAGTTTTTTCACGGATTTATCGTCAAATCACTGCATGATTTCTCGCTTAGCCTAGATCGCATTTTTTTTATCGAATACATGTTTTTCTCGGCTTTCATTTCCTAGCTTGATCACCTAGGATTAATGGAAAATGAAATGAACGGTAGACAATGATTTCCTGATCGATGTGCTAACCTTAATTCAGTGATAATTCTAAATAAAATTGGGACTGTTAATTGCAAGTCAACCAAAAAAATAGAGTAAAAATCGGTTTTGGGAGAGCAACACCCTCGGTTACGCGTTGGTTTTTATTTCACATTTTTCTCCGTGTAATTATCTAACGTTTTATCACCAATAAAACCGACAAGATGATCAACCAACCTTGGTTGGTTTCATGTGTGAGTTGGTGAAACTAAGAGTTTGCTTGCTTGATTGAGCCATGTTTGTTGTGACACACACCCCAAAACCTTAGTCCCTCCATTTCATCTCCGAAGATTCATCCGCTCCCTTGTATATCCATCCCTCTTCTTCGTTCACCTTGGGTCTCTCCCAACGTCAGATTCCATCTTTATACTTAGTCTAATCCCAGCCTAAGTATAGGGGGGACCCGAGTCCCTGTGATTTCTCTACTCATCTTTTCTTGCCTTTATACTTAGGTTATTTCTAACCTAAGTATAGGGGGAGTCCTCTTAGCTCCCGTATATTTCTCTGTACTTAAATTGACCTATGGACTTGTATCATCTAGTGCTATGAGGACATAGCAAAGTTTAAGTATAGGGGGGTATACCGTATATATCGTATACTTACTTTAGCTATAATCTGAAAATTTTGAAAAATTTAAAACTTTTTGGCTAAGGTAAAAATCGTTGGACTAAGAGAACTCAAATGATTTCGCGGCTTTTCGATATTATGTTACGCTATTTTTATAAAAATATTTTCGAAAATGATTTTTGAAAGTGTTTTGAAAACTTTTTATTTTGTGTGACATGGTTTTGAAAAATCGCCTTCTCTTTTCAAGGAAAGTTGAGTTTAACTCGTGTTTTAACCTTTATTAAAATCCATAAAAAATGAGAAAAACCGCAAAACCCTTTAGGAGCCGTTAGTGACTACTAAGCCCAATTAAGTAAGCCGCATTCAGTGAGGGTTCGCCCTTAGCAGATTGGATGGTTTAGAGGACATCGCGTAAGGCCCCGTCCTCAAGCAACGGGCTTCAGCCTGTACTGACATCCATACTGGCTGAATTGCAGATGCTCAATTGAGTTTAGGAAGTTCTAATATCTCTTGAAGTTCAAAAAAAATTTTGAAATAAAAAAATGTGTCTTGTTTTTGAATGAAGAAGTTGGATTAGTCCTCTTCACTTACACTTTCACCCAGGATCTGAATTGATCAAGGAGACTTAGCTTTTTTGAGGTCTTTGAGATTTTAGGTTAACCAGCCTTAGCCATCAGGGTCTTAGACTTCATCATCCACATTCCCCTAGGTTTCTAGATTTGCATGCTATATTCCATGCTTAGTCTCAGACAGAAAGAATATGATCAGCACATCACATGCACGACTGCGGTTTTTGATGAGATGAGTTGATTTTTCACCTGAGGGATTGGGATGAGGAAGTCGAGTTTGGATTTGATCTAATGATGCTCGAGGATGGGATAAAATCTTTGGAGGCTTCAGGGAAACCTGAGTGTCACCAATATTAGCCAGTATGAGAACTTGGTTCTTATATTAATTTCTTGATATTGACCTAAGTGCCAGGGTGTGAAATAAATAAAAAAATGTTGATCAGTGTGCGCCAACTGTTGGTAAAAGTAGTGGAGCTAGCCACAAATTATACAAGTCAATGAAATTCAAAGAAAAGCTCTCATTCCACAAAGTCAAATATCAAAGAGCTTCCACCAAAGGCGAGCGCTCCCAAACTTTTCAAAGTGTCCACTTGGACCACCGCTATTAGGACCAGGAGTCAGGCTTGCACCAAAAAAAGGGCTCTGCATCGTAAATGCTACAAGTCTGGGTGTCGAAGGTACGATAGGTACTCGAAAGAGACACACCCCGGTGTATTCCCAGGAAAACAAGTGCAGACGGCTCCAACTTCTCTTGACGGACGCGCTGATCAACACCAAAAAAATGTGTTGCGTAAAAAGGCACTAGAGAGAATCCTTGTTCCAATGAGAGGGAGAGAAGAACTGACACAATCCCATGCCCTCCATTTCTGGCCTGCCATCTACATTTTCTAAATCTGATAACTAAAGAGATGGTGGACTGAATGCAAGATTGGATTTATTCCCTAGTGCTGAGGATTAGGTCCTTAGGAGATTTTCTCGGACCAAGATTTTGGGTGACGAATTGACTCTACTCTCAGAATTGCAGTCAACACTAAACTTCATATCCTTTAGTTTATATGTACATCAGAGAGAGTCTAGAGAAGTAGAGGAATTGGAAGCCTCTTGATTAAGGCTGGGTTGAACTCTAGAATTTTGGATCTCTAAAGTCGAGTCGACTTGATCAGATTGGATCCTGTATTCACATGCACAAGGGGGTTAATCCAACTTAGTCATTCTTTTTGATGCTCGAGGACGAGCATAGTTTAAGTATAGGGGGTGATGAAACTCGATTTCATCATCTTTATTTCTCATTTTTAACCCCCTTGCTTAAGCTGAGTGTCAATAAAACCCAGTTAAAGTCTTGTAATTATCAGAGTCTCGAATAAATTAAAAATCACAAAAAAATGACAAAACAAAAATTCGTGGTATTTTTAGACTTAAAAATACCTTCAAAAATATTTCAGGTCTTCATTTGATTTCTTCTCCAATTTTGGTCAACATGAAACTTGTAGATCTCGTCAAGATCTACAACTTCCATGTTTTGAGTTTTCTCAAATTCGGCCTTTATAACCTTCAAAAACCAAAAAAACCAAGAAATAACCTGATTGGGCCACGTGGCCCATTCTGGGGGCGCCACGTGGCCCGGCCCCTTTGTCTCATCCGCCTCATCTTCCAGCCGTTGGATCTCCTCATGAGATCCAACGACTCCAAGCTTTCCACGCACGCCCCTTTGCCTCGGCCGTCAGATCATCTCCCGCTTCCCATCACCGCCCTCCGTTCGCGCTGCTAGCTGAGCACGCCACGTGGTGCATTAAGATCCGCTTGATCATGCCCGCGATCCTCTCATCCAAGCCGCTCAATCCGCTCTCGGATCCTAACCGCTCGATCAGCCCTAATACCCCATCTAGGCCGTCCGTTAGCATGCACTCCTCCTCTCGACACGTGGCGCAATCACCGCCCTTCGTTCGCGTCACTTCAGATCTGATCTCACCCGTCGCTTAGCGCCTAATTGTCAGCCGTTGGATTACCAGATCCAACGGCCGACAGCCATCGTCAACCTCCAGATCCCCCCTCTCTTCCCACGTTCTCCACTTCGCACACGACTTCCCCCTTCCTATTTTTTCTATCACCTCTGGCATCCTCGTACCTCGCCAACCACCGCTGGGTCTTCCCCAGTCATCCACCATCCTCGCGCATCATCCCACGACTCCAGTCGTCTTCCCACTCGCTCCTCAACAACCCTCGAAAACCACATCAACCACCACCACTTTTGCCATCTTCCCCTTCAAATATCGCGCATCCCCCGTCATTCCAACCGGTCCATCTTTACGTGGGGAGGGGCCCAGCCCTCCTCCGCCTCCCTGTGACAGGGGGAGGCGAGTAGATAGAGCGATGATCACCCGCTCCCTCGGTGAGACCCTCCGCCTTGAACGGTGAAGTTGTGGCGCCTCCAGGCCCGCTCGAGCTGCGTCGAGTGGCTGACGATGTCCAGCGACGACCAGAGCTCAACCTCGAGCTCGCCCCCAAGCTCCGCTCTGCCTCCGATCAGGTAAGCTCTTCTTCTCCTTCCTCTACATTTTTTTCCTTAATTTCCATTAATTTTCTAGGCCGTTCCCGTAGCTTTCACCCTCCGATGACCCCCCTCTTAGCTTCACCATCGTTCCCTCTTTCACGCGCACGCTCCCGCTCACCTTCTCCCTCCTCCAAACCATATATCGCCTCCGACCCACCTCCTCTGCCCTCGCGGCGGAGGAGCTTCGAGCTCCCCATGTTCTTCGTCCCCGATGAGCTCCCACTCCACTCCACGTCGCACGCATGCACTTCTTTGTCGCTTCGGCTATGCACCTAACCCTGCAGGTCAACAAGAGCCTCCAATGGCCGGACGTTCGCCGGCGCCAACTTTGTCATCACCGTTCTCGACATCATCGACTCGAAGCCCCTCTCCAGAGCGTCCATCACCTCGCCCGAGCTCTCAGCTTCATCGACAGACCTTCAGGAGCCTCGGGCGAGCTCCATAGCGGCCGTGAACGAGTGGCGGAGCTCAGGCTCCCTCGCCGAAGCTCGTTATTTGCCGCCAGCCGAAGGTGGAGGACGAGCAGCAGTTGTCGTTGGATGGTCCCCTTCCAGCGACCATCCAACGGACCAGAAGAGGCCATGTCATCGACTTCGTCAGCTGTTGGATTTTCTCGATCCAACGGACCGCGATGCAGCCACGTCGCCCGGATCACAGTTTACAGATGCCCTTGGATCCAAGTGATCCAATGGCTTGCCGCTAGCCACGTGTCAGAGCCATAGCTTCACCGAGCCTGTCATCCGGACCTACAGGCTTGGCTCACCGAGCCTATTTCGAACCGTATCCGAGCCTGCAGCGAGCCGAGCCAACATACGAGCCTCTACCGAACCCAACCCTTCGTCCGAACCTGGGGAGGCACGTGCCTGGCATGTGAATCCCTGGGTTAATTGCAGAGACAACCCGCGACTTCTCCAATATTGCAAAAAGGTCCAAGAGTCACGTGCAGACCACATGCGCATGGGGTAATTTACACTGAAACCCTCGCGGGTTTTAATATTTGCAGAAAGGCCCTTGTGCGTGTGGGCAAATTACAGGGAAGGTCACGTTCTTTTGCATATTTACATTTCAGTCCTTTCCAGGGACCTTTTTGTAATTATATTTTCTTGTTTTATTTCAGTTATGCCCTTGCTTTCCTTTATGCATTTCTTAAGCATCCTATGTCCAAATGAGTTGATTTCAGTTTCATTTTAACGCTTGTTTGACGTACTTTTTAATGGCATATTTGTTCTTTTGATATCGACACTGTGATCTCAATGTATTTTTAATTAACTCTAGTGTTTTTTTATGCCTTCTGATTAACCTGGCACTTTATGTCAAATGAGTTGTTGCTTCATTTAAATCTGAAATCAACTTTTGTTTAGTTGGCTCATCCTTTTAACCTAGGGCATATTTCCATTGCATCACATTGCATTTTATGGCATTTATTTACATGATAAAAAATGATTAAAAAATGCATGTTTTATTTTAATGCATTATTGTTGTGTTGTCTCCTTACATAATTTGACCTATATGCCTTTAACTCAACATTTAATTAAATAAACTTAAATCCGATTAATACGAGAGAGGCTCGTGTCCCTGAGTTCGACCTTGGTTTCTTGCCAAGTAAAAAAAAATCATGACCATCACATTCTTATTTGACATATACCAATGAGATGGTCTCTTTGATGACCAAAATCGGCCCGACTGCTACGACATGTTGAAGTGCTAATTTAGCACTCTTAAAGTGCCGATTTTGCGGATCATCAACGAGCAGACGATCAGGCAGCATAACGACGACGCTGCGGCGATGGAGGAACTCTCTAGGGCATCCATGGTGGACGGCCATGAGAGGGAAATAGAGTAGACGTGTAGAGAGAATGAGAGAGAGAAGTGCTACAATAGCATTGTGTAAAGAGAGAACATTGTATGCCTCTCTATTTATAGGGTTTTGGGATCTATGGATCTCAATCCATGGGACTTATAAAATCAATGGATGAGACTGATTTATGTCAATCCAATGGCCAAGATTGTTGTTGGAAAAAGCCAACAACTTGTGATTTAATTTAGATTAAAATATATTTGATAAAATCAAATATAAATCATTCCTAAATTACTCCAACAAATAAGGAGAGAGTATACATGGAGATCACATCTCCATGTACATTCAAGGTGGACGGCCACCCATTCCAAATAGGACATGGGTGCCGCCCACTCCCTTCCATATGGAGGCAATCTCATGAGATTTCATGAGATTGCATATCTCCATGGAAATCTCTCTTATTATTTATTTCCAACAACTTTTGTTGGGATTTATTCACAAAAAATAATTCACAATTAATTTTGGGAATATTGCAATCTTGACATTGGAAATTTGTGAATCACATTCACAACCCAAAACAAAATATAATTTATATTTTCAATTAATTAGACAATGTGTATCCAATACACATTAATAATTAATCAAAAAATATAAATTATAATTAGCTGTCACTAATACATTATAAATCACATTTATAATATATTATGAATAATGAGATATTACTATCCACATTATTCTTATCCACACTAATTAAATCACATTTAATTATATTGGATAACTTATTCTCATGTGCCCAAATAATATGAATCACATTCACATTATTCAAATCTTTGATAATCAAATCACATTTAATTATCTAAGACAATTCTCCTTATAATATGAATCAAATTCATATTATTCATGATAATTAAATCACATTTAATTATCCATTTTCTCAATGCTCGGATACATATATCAACAATAGAATTATCCATGAACTCTTTCAAGGATAATGTGCTTTCTCCGTGAATACTTAGAGATAAGGACAGGTCGATTGTATTGTTCCACGTATAGTGACTTGGATATTGAGATCGCATCTCAAATCTAGATCTCGGGCCTTGACGAGCTGCTAAATACGATGTTTAATTCGTGTTCGTTGTAATACGTGTACTTAGCGATTCGGTCAGAACCGATAGAAGATCTCTGTGAAGAGTGTCTCGGCTTTAATTTATATCCCGGGCAAGTCCGGGGTCGAACTCAGGGAGGCAAAGGAACAACTTGGGTTTAATTCACAAACTTAGGTCTAGATTTCAGTACGGTATTTTTTTAGATTTTTTAATGCAAAAAGAAATACCAATGCAAGATGCGGTTGAATTAAAACACTAAGAAAACACACAACAAGGTCAAATTAATTATAATGTCAAATTAATCCAATTTAGCCAAATTATATTTTTCCTAGAATACTAATCCAGAGATGAAAACAAAACATATTTTTTTTGGAATTTTAGGGGTTAAAATGCAACAAGGAAAAATGCACACTTTTTATGGGTTTTTCACAATTTATCACACAAACAGTAAGCAAAAATTATGAAAAAAATTACTGGAATGAAAACATGAAGCAATGAGACTACAGTAATATTTTTGGATTTTTTTGACAACATAATGATTTTTTATGAATTTTTTAGTGAAAACAGAGTGGAAATGAGTAATTAATTTCTATTAAATCCACGTTATCAAATTAGTCAGAGATCAAATTATCTCAAATAGATATTTTTATGTGCAATCTAGAAGAATTGAAATTTCGCAAAAAAGAGATATGTGGATTTAACTAAAAATCAAAGACTAAAAATACTCTACAATTTATTTCAGGCACAAAACATCTCCATTTTAGATGAAATTTGGATAGTAAATTAAGCATCTATCAAGGCATCATTTCTACTTTTTAGGGAATTTTTAGAGCAACCAGGTGTGAGATATAAATTTAATGGCACAGAATGGGTAAACTATGCTAAAATTCAGTTGAACAATTTTAATTAATTACCCATATCTCACAAAAATACAAATAAATACACACAATGTAGAGAATTAGTTGCTCAACATGAAAGCATTTTTCATTGAATATAAAGATGCATAAACAAGGTCCAAATTAAAGTGTGAACACAGGGGTGTCTTTGCAAATATAAAAACTTAAATTACAAAAGAAAACATGCACATGGACTAAATGGTAATTACAGAAACTTTGAGAGAAATTATTGCAATTTTTACAATAAAATAATAATAAAAAAAATCAACCTTCCTTCTTCCTTCTTCGTACGCAGGAGGTGAACCCAACTCTGGAGGGGGGGGGGGTCGGCGGCGGTTGGAGCGGCTGCGCGCGGCTGGTCGGCGGAGGTGAGGGATGTCGCTGGAGGGCGGACGGAGATTGGACGAGCTCGGCGTGGGACGTCGGCGGTCGGCGGAGGGCTGGAGCCCTAGACGGAGGAGCGCGGGTCGCTGGGGGGGGCCGCGCGGCGGGTCGCCGCTGGTGGAGCGACCGTCCACGGTGGCGGCTGCGCCGCTTGGTGGTGGGGGCGGCGGCTGCGCCGCTGCCCGTGGATGGGGGCGGCACCGCGCTCGGTGGTGGAGAAGGGAGGGGGCAGCGGCGGTGCCCGCTGCTTCCTCCTGTGTTGTTTTTTTATTTTTTTTAATTTTTTTTTGCTGTGATTTTTTTGTTTTAGTTTTTTTTATTTTTTTTAATTTGGTTTAAACATGGAAGGAAATGAAAATATATACAAAAGGAAAGGGAAAAAATGGTAGAGGGAGGTGGTGGAGAAGATGAATGGTGGTGATGTGATAACAAAGAAAATAAGCGAAGGGTGATAATGGACTAAAAAAAATTGCAACGATAAAAAAATGATAAGATGAAACGAAACTTACCTACGATGGAGACGGTCGCCTATGATGTGCCTTCGAAGCACGGTCTTCGCTCGAATCGCCGGCGCGCGATGAGCTCGAGCAACACACGGATGTGGTTGCGATGTTGGCCGAAAAGCCAACGGATCTCACCAGAGAGAGGGCCGTCGTCGCTCGACCGCGGTTGCGTCGCTGTCACCGATTCAACTCAGGGAACTAGGCTCTCCTCACATAAAGATGGATCAAAGGTAAAATTGAGGAGAATGAGAGGTATATAAAGAGAATGGAATGAGAGGTTATTAAAATGGTGGAGTTGAATGGGAGGTTGATTTATTAATGGAGTTGAATGGGAAGTTGGGAAAAATGGTGGAATAATGGAGTTGAATTGGTGGTTATTGTAGAGAATGGAAATTAAATAATAAATAAGTAAATAAATAAAGTTGGCTACTTTAAATACAATAAAAATAAAAAGAGAAGAGAAATAGTGGAGAATTTACAAGGGAAAACAAACAACATGTACACATTTTTTTTACTTTTCTAATATGTAATTTCTTTGTCTTTTTAATAAGAGATATTTACAACGAAAAAATACAATAAAATATTATAATTAAAATACAACACAAGTTTGATTTTTTTTTTGTATTTTTAATAATTAAGAAAGATACAGTAAAAATTAAAGAAAGAATGCATATATACATGGTATATAATGTACATCTAGGTCCCAAAATCCAACTTTTACAAACGAGCTCCGATTTTAATGAAACCACTTCCGTTGGATAGATAATTTTCTAACTTGAACTTTGAAAGTGAGTTTGATGAATTTGGAGTTCATACGGAGCGGGAATTTGGCTTGGAAGTTGGACTCTACGGCTTTTTCTCTTTGGGATCTAGGAGCATTTATTTGAGGTGAAATTTGTTTTATATTTTTATTTTTATATACATTTTTATAAACAAGTTAGAGAAAGAATTAGGCAAAAAGGAGTTTAAATGAAATTATTAAAAATATATAAAGTTTTGGGCTATTTACAAGTATAAAACTCCTTTATTTTTGCGGCTTTTTATTGTTAATTTATTTTGTACAATCTAATATACAATAATTACTGTGTTTTATTTACAAGAGTTATTTTGTTAATTTATTGATTTTATGGACATTTATTTGGGATTTTACTCGGGGATTTTGCTAACATCAAGATATTGCGATGATGAATCACGGATTCATCACCCCCTATACTTAAACTTTGCTAGTCCTCGAGCAAATAAAGAATGAATAAGTTGGGTTAACCCCTGACCGTGCATGTGAATACAAGACTTGATCCGTTCAAGAACTCTCGGTTTTAGAGATCCTAAAATTCTAAGCTGAACCAAGCTCTAGTCAAAAGGTACCCAATTTCCCTAATCATCAGACTCTCTTTGTATACATATAAAGTAGGGATATGACTTTAAGTGTTGACCGCAGTTACAAGAGTAGAGTCACAACGTCACCCAAGGTTTCAGTCCAAGAGACTCTCCTATGGACTCGATCCTCAACACTAGGGAATAAATCATTTCTTGCATCCAATCCACCGTCTCTTTAGTTGTCAGACTTGAAAGTGTAGATGGAAGGCCGGTTGATGGGGGCATAGGATTGTGTCATTTCTTCTCTCCCTCTCATTGGAACAAGGATCCTCTCAAGTGCCTTATTACGCAACGCATATTTTTGGTGTTGATCAGTGCGTCCGTCAAGAGAAGTTGGAGCCGTCTGCACTTGTTTTCCTGGGAGTACACCGGGGTGTGCCTTTTTTGAGTACCTATCGTACCTTCTACACCCAGACTTGTAGCATTTACGATGCAGAGCCCTTTTTTGGTGCAAGCCCGACTCCTGGTCCTAATAGCGGTGGTCCAAGTGGACACTTTGAAATGGTTGGGAGCGCTTGCCTTTGGTGGAAGATCTTTTGATAATTGACTTTGTGGAATGAGAGCTTTTCTTTGACATTTCATTGCTTTGTAGTATTTGTGGCTAGCTCCACTGCTTTTACCAAGAGTTGGCGCACACTGATCAACATTTTTTTATTTTATCACACCCTGGCACATAGGTAAATATCAAGAGATAGTATAAGAACCATGTTCTCATACTGGCTAAATGTGCTGACACTCAGGTTTCATGAAGCCTTCATTGATTTTATCCCATCCTCGAGCATCATCAAATCAAGTCCAAACTCAAATCCCTCATCCCAGTTCCTCAAGTGAAATTTCAACTCATCTCATCATAACTGCAGTCGTATACGTGAGGTGCTGATCATATTCTTAAGGTAGAGACTAAGCATGCAATATAGCACACAAATCTTTCAAACTAGGGAAATGTGAATAATTAAGTCAAGGACCCTAATGACTAAGGCTGGTTAACTCAAAATATCAAGACCTCATAAACCAAGTGTTCTTGAACATCACTAGTCTTGCGTGAAAGTGAATTGTGTCAGGGATTAAACCAACTTATTAGTTAATTTTTTTAGTTTTTTTATGATTGCTTTTTTAAGTTTTAGACTTTTTTTTACAAACAAAGGCAAAGAAGTTTTTTTAGAAAAGTTTTGCTTTTTTTTCAAGAGTTTTTTTGAAGACATAGGTAAATAAGAAAAGACTTCTTTTTTTTTGAAAAAGTTTTTTTATGGATTTTTTAAAAGTTTTTTTTAGCAAATAAGGAAAAAGTTTGTTTTTGTTTTTTTCTTTAGGAAAAAGTTTTTTTTGTTTTTTTTTGTTTTTACCCACCCCATAATTATTTTATAATATATACAAAAATACATGAAAGTACGAGGTATGGGTAAAGTATATATGTAATATATACATGCCCCCCTATACTTAGCTTGTTCTATGTCCTCATGGCACTAGGTGACAAAAAGCCATAGCTCGTACTAAGCGTAGGAAAGCTAAAAATAATAAAAAGTATAGAAATCGATCCGCCCCCCTATACTTAGGCTCTGGACAGCCTAAGTGTAGAAGAAGAGCAAAAATGGGGCGGACGAGGTCAAGAGGAGAAATGATGAGTAAATACACATGACGGGCATCGGTCCCCCCTATACTCAGGCTTTGGTCAGCCTAAGTATAGGACAAGAGTAAGTGTGAGAATCGATGTGATCTCGAGAATATACAAAGAAGGGAGAATATGTACAAGAGTGATTGAATCTTATAAGAGGTTGAATCTTGATGCTGCATCTTCATGAAGAGTAATAAGATGTATCTGCTCTGTTCTCACTCTGTATGAAGTTGATAACCTCGACTTGGACTAACTGCTCTTTCGAATCAACAAAATGCTTCAACAGTTGTCCATTCACCACATGAGATTGTGCACCATCTGTGAGATCAGCTATCTCTACACTTCCATTCTCGTGCACTTTCTTAACTACAAAGGGACCCGTCCATTTAGATTTGAGCTTCCCATGGAACATCTTCAACCTGGCATTGAACAACCATACCTTTTGTCCAGGGACAAAGTCTTTGCACCTAATGTGCTGATCATGCCATCTCTTTACTTTGTCCTTATAAATCAAACTGTTGTCATATGCCATGTTTCGGATTTCCACAAGCTCGTTCAAGTTCAAGTCTCGGCAAAGCTTCCCTAGGTGACAACTCCAATTAATCTTCTTAATTGCCCATTCGGATTTATGAATTAATTCTGTGGGCAAATGGCATGGCTTTCCATAGATCATTCTAAATGGTGAAGTACCCAATGGTGTCTTGTAGGCTGTCCTATAGGCCCACAGAACTTGGTCCAAGAGTTGAGACCAATTCTTCCTATCGGGACGAACCAATTTCTGCAAAATACTCTTCACCTCTCTGTTCGAAACCTCTGCCATGCCGTTGGACTGTGGGTGGTAAGGCCTAGTAACTCTATGCTCAAATCTATAGTCCTTAGCTAAAGATCTAATATCTCGGTTCACAAAATGGCTACCCCCATCAGATATCAAAACTTTTGGCACCCCGAACCTAGCAATAATATGGTCTCTCACAAACTTACAGACAGTCTTGCTGTCTGCGGTTCGAGTTGGGATAGCCTCCACCCACCTGGATAAATAATCAACCGCCAACAAAATGTACTCATGTCCTTGGCTGTTGGGAAAGGGACCCATAAAATCTATGCCCCATGCATCAAAAACGTCACAAATAATCATCGGTTGCATGGGCATCTCATCTCTCTGTCCAACTGTCCCTCCCATCCTTTGACAAATCGGGCACGACCGTACAAAATCAATGGCATCTCTAAACAAGGTCGGCCAATACAATCCACATTGAAGTACTTTGTGAGCGGTTCTCTTTCCCGAATGGTGTCCTCCAGCCTCAAGTGAATGACAATATGTGAGGACACTCTGGTATTCCTCCTGAGGAATACACCTTCTCCAAACACAATCCGGTCCTTCACAGAAAAGGAAAGGATCGTACCAGTGGTATCTCCTCGAATCCGACTTCAGTCGATCAATGCTGCTCCTAGTCCAACCATGGGGAACCTGCTTGGAGACAAGATAGTTCACCATGTTGGCATACCACGGGAGTGAGTCAATAACACAAATTGACTCATCTGGGAAGGTCTCTCTAATTCGCTCATGATCAGGAGAATCCTTAAGTTCAATCCGAGAAAGATGATCAGCAACAACATTCTTCACTCCAGGTTTATCTTTAATCTCCAAATCAAATTCCTGGAGGAGTAAAATCCACCTAAGAAGATGCGCCTTCACGTCCTTCTTTTCCATTAAGTATCGAATGGTTGTGTGATCAGTATAAATTGTCACCTTAGAGCCCAAAATATATGATCTGAACTTCTCGAGGGCCCATACTACCGCGAGCATTTCCTTTTCAGTCACTGTATAATTTTTCTGTGTAGGATCTAAAACTTTACTCGCATAGTGAATCTCAAACGGAATCCCCTCTCGTCGTTGTCCTAACACAGCTCCTATAGCGAAATCTGAAGCGTCAGTCATGATCTCAAAGGGGAGAGACCAGTCAGGAGCTTGTAGGATAGGCGAGGCACAAATCTTCCTCTTCAAGAGCTCAAAGGCCTCCAGACACCTGTGATCTACAACGAACTCTATGTCTTTCCCTAAGAGCTCAGTCAGTGGGCGGGCGATCTTTGAAAAATCTTGAATGAATCTCCTATAGAATCCAACATGCCCTAAGAATGACCGCACTGACTTCACGTTGGTAGGTGGATCGAGTTTCTTGATCACCTCCACCTTGGCAGGGTCAACCTCCATTCCCCTTTTGGAGATGACATGCCCCAACACGATACCCTCCGTCACCATAAAGTGACTCTTCTCCCACGAGAGTACCAGATTCACCTCTCTACACCTCGTGAGGACTCGGTCTAAGTGCGCTAAACATGTATCAAAAGAATCACCATGGACCGAGAAGTCATCCATGAACACTTCCAGGAAATCTCCCACCATCTCGGTAAATATGGCTATCATGCACCGCTGAAATGTGCCTGGGGCATTGCAGAGCCCGAATGGCATGCGCCTGAAAGCATAAGTACCGAATGGACATGTGAATGTGGTCTTTTCCTGGTCCTTAGGGGCTATGGCCACCTGGTTGTAGCCTGAGTACCCGTCAAGAAAACAGAAGAACTCTTTCCCTGCGAGTCTCTCCAAGATCTGATCAATAAAAGGTAAGGGAAAGTGATCTTTCTTGGTCGCAGCATTCAGGCGCCTGTAGTCGACACAGACGCGCCACGACGTGGGTACTCGTGTTGCGATCTCTACCCCCTCCTCGTTGGTGACCATCTGAATTCCCGACTTCTTCGGGACAACATGAAGTGGGGCCACCCACTTGGAGTCAGAAATATGGTATATAAACCTTGCTTTGCACCATTTCTCAATTTCATTCTTCACCACTTCCCGTAGATTGAGGTTAAGTCTCCTCTGAAACTCACGGGAAGGTCTCACGTTATCCTCAGTAAAAATGTGGTGCGAGTAGAGAGCGGGGTTGATGCCCACGAGATCTGACACTGTCCAGCCTATTGCTTTGCGGTTCCTCTCTAAGACCTCTAACAACCTAGACTCCTGTTCTACAATCAAGTCTGAGCTAATGATGACATGATATCTCTCTTTGGGTCCCGCAAGAAAGGCATACTTAAGTGTAGGAGGTAGTGATTTCAGATCTGGCAATGTGGTATCATCAAGCAGATCTGGCTGAACTGAATCTGAATCTGGTTCCGTGCTGCATGAAGGTGGGCTAATCTGAGTAGTACTCGCCACCAAATCAGAAGTATCGGGAGTCGGATCGTCAAAAGTATCCAAACAATCGGCAAAAGCCACGTCCGACTTGTCATCTATATCCCATGATTGTTCCGAAGAGGATGGAACTGACAGATCCGGATGGATCTCTATGTCATCATGAGAATAGATTGATGCATCTCTAGTAAGATCAGACAACACCTGGCAAACTGCATCATGCACTATATCCTCTCCAGATGAAAGGGTCTCGCTCTGTCCTGAAGGAATCTGTCCCCAAATCCCAACTGTGCTAATCAAACTGCAGTCTGCCTCTGAAGATGAGTACTCTGTGCTACTCTCTGAATCGGGTCGCTGACACTTGGTTTGCTTCATGTCAAGGTTCACTTCTCCGCCTGGAGAACGGAACTTCATCATTCCCGTACCATAATCGAAAGCTGCGCCTGCGGTCCTAAGGAAGGGTCGCCCGAGAATGATTTGAGATTCTCTCCAATGATTGGGGGTCTCCATGTCCAAGACTGTGAAGTCCACCTGATAGTTCTGCCCCTCAATCGAGATAACGATGTTCTTCACTTCTCCCTTAGGTCTCTTCATTGAACGATCTGCGAATTAGAGTAAAGCTCTAGATTTACGAAGTGGTCCCAACTCCAATTTCTGATATAAGGCTAAGGGAAGTAAGTTGATCAAAGAACCGTTATCTAAGAGTGTGCGTGCAAACGCAATGTCGTCAATAAGACTCTCCACATAGTGAGCACCCATGTCTCTCTTTTTCTTTGGCAAAGTCTGATTCTTGAGACAATAGGTTGTGGCTACTGATAAGACATGTGTCTTTATATTTCGGTTGTCTTTCTTCCTGCTAACCCTTCTAGGGGTGCATCTCACCTTAAGGTATTTTTGGAAGACAGGATGGTTAGCCACATATTCATCAAATGGCACCTTAACTGTAATGTTTTCTTTACAAAAACCGTGCCATATCGGGGTCATCTTTCTGAATCTTTTTGATGCGCTTTCCTGCCGTAAAAGCACGGGGGAAAGGGATTGAAGCTAGGGAAACAGAGGATGGAGAATCTGAATCATGAACTGAAAGATCATTCTTTGACTTAACGGAAACAGAGTTCTTCATACAAGAATCTTTTTGATGCAACATGGACTCAAAATCTAAACTATCTACTACAGGTTGTGGAATAGAAGCTGGAGTGGTATCCGCCACAACTGGAGATGCAAGGTCCTCCGTAGACTCAGAAGAATATCCATGCTGACGATGCTGCATACGTGTTCTCCTCCTCCTCTCGGCTCCTTGAGTGGAAATCCTCGAATGGTGCTGATGGGGCTCTGAAATATGATGCCTCCCTCCTCGTCCTCTGAAGACTCCTCAGGTAGAGCTCCAGAGATGCCCCTCCTCGAGTCCCTCGCCCGGTCAGGTACGACCACAGTCCTTCCGCTCCTGAGTGACATGTGGTTAGCCTCGTCACACGAAAGAATCTCATGTTCAGATTTAGGAGATGCTGAATAGTATACCTGACCAAAGTGCTGCTGAGAACTAGAACGGTTCAGGCTATTGGGGTTAGCCTGAACTTGGGCTGGGATCGAGGTAGAGGGTGCAGTTGCTCGTCTCGCCATCTGGACAGGCGGTTGACATCCACCCGTAAGTCCTGAACCTCGTTCCTGTAGGAACGTAGCTCGTCGAGTATCTGTTGCTGAATATCCACGGGACTAGACGATGAAGGAAGTGGATAAGACTGGGAAGAAGAATGGGAAGACTGGCCCTGCTGGCCAGTGTACTGCCTCTGCTGCTGCTGCTGAGGTTGCAGGCCCTGCTGGCCCGTCTGGTAATGGCCCTGTCGGCCATACTGCTGGTACTGCTGCCTCTGCTGCTGGGGTGGCTGGAATCCAGGGCTCTGCTGTGAAGGAGGTGGTGCGGAGGTGAATGCGGTGTTGTGAAAGGTCGGGGGACGTTGATAGGTCTGTCGGTCTCCCGTACTTCCCTGCCTGGCAGGGTCCTGAGTATACCATATCCCATTCACCTCCCAAACTGGGGGAGGCTCCTCCTGGACTGTCTCTGCTACTGGAGGTGGCTGCTGGAAAGAGTGGGTGTAGGATTGGTCCTGCTCCCACGGCTTGGGTTGCCCTGACACCAACTGCTCCTGAACATGGTGAACTTGGAATACGGGAGCAGAGGGTGCAGTCACGGCAAGTATCCTTATCTTAGATACCTTCTCAGTCAACTCCTCCATCTGTTTTGGAAGTTTGGAGACGCTCCGGTCTAACTCATCAATCCTCCTGTCGATCTTCTCGACTACAGTAAGCTTGTCAGCAAGAAGTCCCATGCTAGGGATCACGTCCTGAGAGAGATCGACTACAGCTGATTTTCCCCCTCCAAATGAGAGTGAAATGAGGGATGGTGTATAGGCCCTGTTGGCCATCTGTGAGCGGCTAGTTTCAGCCATCTGCTCGAATACCCTCTAGACGGTATCCGCTCCTCGTGATGTATAGCTGCCTCCACAGGCAGCGCTCACTAAACCCTGCATCTCAGGGTTGAGACCAGTGAAGAAGGATTGGACCAAGATGTTATCATCTAATCCATGACACGGACACTTTTGCAGGATGTCCTTGAATCTTTCCCAAGCATCACAGAAGGCTTCATGGGGTAACTGGGAAAAACTCGTAATTCGCGTCCTCATCATGTTAGTTCTACTCAAAGGGTAGAACTTCTTTAGGAATAGGTCCTTGAACTGGGCGTAAGTGGTGATGATGATTCCAAGATTCTTTACCCAGTAATCGGCTTTTCCACCCAAGGCAAATGGAAGGGCTTTGAGCCTAATATAATCCTGGCTAACATTATTGAGGTTAGCACAGATGAGCTCAAAGTCCCTTAGGAATGCATATGGCTCCTCAGAAGCATTCCCATCAAAATGTGACAACAGGTTCAGAAAATGCGGCCTTAATTCAAAATCAACAGTGGGTTCGGCCGGACTCAAGTAGTTATGAATTTGATATTGTCTGGGGTTGTATGCCGCATCCATTGGTAGTTGGACCCCAACATTTAACTGTCCTAACTGAGCTCTCAATAATGCATGTTGCTGCTCAGATGCAACTAATCGGGAAAGTATCATTTTCATTGGGTCTTCATGGTTCTCTTCTTCCTCTTCTTTCTTCTTTGGCATTTTACTCGAATCTTCTTTATGTCCTGAATCAACAATGTTTTCTTGATTAGAAGAGGATTTATGAATCAAGATATTCTCACCAAGGCGATGGTCTTCCTCGATGAGGTGGGAAGAGAGAAAAGGAATGGTTTTAGAGTAACCATCCCGAGAGTGAGTGATCCTAGACTCAAGAGGGTCATGAGTCCAGGTTGGTCCAAGTTGCGCTTGGACCTTTGAAGACATACTTTTTGAAGGGTTCAACGAGAGATTCGCAAAGTCCGAATAAATATCCCCCCAATAAGTCATCTTCGATGTCAAAAGAACCAATTAGATCACGATAGTCAATGAGGCACTAGTTCTACGGTGCACGTAAATGTGCGGAGTGAACTCACACAATACAAACGCAATTCAAACCCCCAATTTCACCAACTCAACACGTGATGGCCGTAAGAGTTCGGCCGAATTATCTGGTCAATTTTAGTTGGTGAGAATACAATCTTGGAAAGAATAACGAGCTGTTAGGTGCCCGTATTTTCCTACAGACTGGCCCGGTTCTTACGACTAGTTTGACCTACTTTCAGCCAGTATAGGAGTAAGTACGGACCGTATAAATACGGCTACCCGTTCCTTGAGGACTAAGGCGTCCTCTAAACCTCCCACTCTGCTAAGGAAGTCCGGACCGTTTACCGGCTACCCGTATTCCTCACTGAAAAGTAGCTAATCGCCTAAAAAGAAAGAACCAGTAGTAAGTAAGAAATCCAGACTTGGCTCTATCCTAGGGTCGTCTCTCTCTCTCACTTGCAATTAAAACAAACAATGAGGGCTTTATGCACCCGAGAACAAGGGTTCTTTTTATTCCAATTAATTAGATCGACCTGCTCAATTCAGTCCCAATTTTAGAGTTAGTTATCACTTTAAATTTATGTGAACACACAAGCACGTCTACCGTTCAGTCCCAATTTCCTTTTGACCTTAAGTTGTAAAATAAGAGGGGAATCATAAATCAGAATGCAAACGAGAAACTATGATGCATGCTCAGAAGAAGGTATACTTACAGTGAATCCCAGCACTCTTCATGCGTTATGCAGAACAGAATTTGTAAATATTACACTAAATGCATGCAGATCGAGAAAACCACACCTAAACAATATACTATTAGCGGGGAAGAATTGATTGAATTTGAGCTAAGTAGTACGTGTCTATGTGCGTCTCATTATGAATCTTATAAGATATGTGAATCTTTTAAGATACGTGTGGCCTAAATTACGATGGGCACAAACAAATTTGAATTTAAACTACCGTGTGCCTAATCCTTAAGTTCGCCACTCAAGTCGAGCCCCACCCTCGCCGGAGAGTGAAACATGCTCGACACACCACAAATAATGTCTAAGTCTTTTTACACGCGCGAGCTCTCAAACAAGAGCCGCTATAAAGAGTAAGCTAAATAATTATAAAAATTATTACAAAAAGTTCTCTCAAAAATAAATAGTTCTCCTCACACTTCAACAGTCAACTCGCATCGCGTTCGTCGACCTCCGATGCACTCCAAGTCCACCGGGCCCTCGCAAGGAAAATGGAATTTATATTAGAGAGATAAACAACAAGATATATACAAAAATATAAAGAGATATAATTGCAAAAAAAAAGAATAAATACAAGTGGCCCGGGGATCAGACTACCCGAGTAAATGGAAAACTAAATCCAAATTTTTAAACTAATCCCTAAGACGTTTGCCTCCCCGGCAACGGCGCCATCTGACGAGCCGCTAAATGCGATGTTTAATTCATGTTCGTTGTAATACGTGTACTTAGCGATTCGGTCAGAACCGAGAGAAGATCTCCGTGAAGAGTGTCTCGGCTTTAATTTATATCCCGGGCAAGTCCGGGGTCGAACTCAGGGAGGCAAAGGAACAACTTAGGTTTAATTCACAAACTTAGGTCTAGATTTCAGTACGGTATTTTTTTAGATTTTTTAATGCAAAAAGAAATACCAATGCAAGATGCGGTTGAATTAAAACACTAAGAAAACACACAACAAGGCCAAATTAATGATAATGTCAAATTAATCCAATTTAGCCAAATTATATTTTTCCTAGAATACTAATCCAGAGATGAAAAAAAACATATTTTTTTTGGAATTTTAGGGGTTAAAATGCAACAAGGAAAAATGCACATTTTTATGGGTTTTTTCACAATTTATCACACAAAAAGTAAGCAAAAATTATGAAAAAATTACTGGAATGAAAACATGAAGCAAGGAGACTACAATAATATTTTTGGATTTTTTTGACGACATATGAATTTTTTATGAATTTTCTTAGTAAAAACAGAGTGGAAATGAGTAATTAATATCTATTAAATCCACGTTATCAAATTAGTCAGAGATCAAATTATCTCAAATAGATATTTTTATGTGCAATCTAGGAGAATTGAAATTTCACAAAAAAGAGATACGTGGATTTAATTAAAAATCAAAGACTAAAAACACTCTACAATTTATTTCAGGCACAAGACATCTCCATTTTAGATGAAATTTAGATAGTAAATTAAGCACCTATCAAGGCATCATTTCTAATTTTTAGGGAATTTTTAGAGCAACCAGGCGTGAGATATGAATTTAATGGCATAGAATGGGTAAACTATGCTAAATTTCAGTTGAACAATTTTAATTAATTACCCATATCTCACAAAAATACAAATAAATACCCACAATGTAGAGAATTAGTTGCTCAACATGAAAGCATTTTTCATTGAATATAAAGATGCATAAACAAGGTCCAAATTAAAGTGCAAACACATGGGTGTCTTTGCAAAAATAAAAACTTAAATTACAAAAGAAAACATGCACATGGACTAAATGGTAATTACAGAAACTTTGAGAGAAATTATTGCAATTTTTACAATAAAATAATAATAAAAAAATCAACCTTCCTTCTTCCTTCTTCGTACGCAGGAGGTGAACCCAACTCTGGAAGGGGGGGGGGTCGGCGGCGGTTGGAGCGGCCGCGCGCGGCTGGTCGGCGGAGGTGAGGGAGGTCGCTGGAGGGCGGACGGAGTTTGGACGAGCTCGGCGCGGGTCATCGGCGGTCGGCGGAGGGCTGGAGCCCTAGACGGAGGAGCGCGGGTCACTGGGGGGGCCGCGCGGCGGGTCGCCGCTGGTGGAGCGGCCGCCCGCGGTGGCGGCTGCACCGCTTGGTGGTGGGGGCGGCGGCTGCGTCGCTGCCCGTGGATGGGGGCGGCGCCGCGCTCGGCGGTGGAGAAGGGAGGGGGCGGCGGCGGTGCCCGCTGCTTCCTCCTGTGTTGTTTTTTTTGTTTTTTTTGCTGTGATTTTTTTGTTTTAGTTTTTTTTTTATTTTTTAAATTTGGTTTAAACATGGAAGGAAATGAAAATATATACAAAAGGAAAGGGAAAAAATGGTAGAGGGAGGTGGTGGAGAAGATGAATGGTGGTGATGTGATAACAAAGAAAATAAGCGAAGGGTGATAATGGACTAAAAAAAATTGCAACGATAAAAAAATGATAAGATGAAACGAAACTTACCTACGATGGAGACGGTCGCCTATGATGTGCCTTCAAAGCACGGTCTTCACTCGAATCGCCGACGTGCTTTGAGCTCGAGCAACACACGGATGTGGTTGCGATGTTGGCCGGAAAGCCAACGGATCTCACCGGAGAGAGGGCCGTCGTCGCTCAACCGCGGTTGCGTCGCTGTCACCGATTCAACTCAGGGAACTAGGCTCTCCTCACATAAAGATGGATCAAAGGCAAAATTGAAGAGAATGAGAGGTATATAAAGAGAATGGAATGGGAGGTTATTAAAGTGGTGGAGTTGAATGGGAGGTTGATTTATTAATGGAGTTGAATGGGAAGTTGGGAAAAATGGTGGAATAATAGAGTTGAATTGGTGGTTATTGTAGAGAATGGAAATTAAATAATAAATAAATAAATAAATAAAGTTGGCTACTTTAAATACAATAAAAATAAAAAGAGAAGAGAAATAGTGGAGAATTTACAAGGGAAGACAAACAACATGTACACATTTTTTTACTTTTCTAATATGTAATTTTTTTATCTTTTTAATAAGAGATATTTACAACGAAAAAATACAATAAAATAGTATAATTAAAATACAACACAAGTACGATTTTTTTGTATTTTTAATAATTAAGAAAGATACAGTAAAAATTAAAGGAAGAATGCATATATAAATGGTATATAATGTACATCTAGGTCCCAAAACCCAACTTTTACAAACGAGCTCCGATTTTAATGAAACCACTTCCGTTGGATAGATAATTTTCTAATTGAACTTTGAAAGTGAGTTTAGTGAATTTGGAGTTCATACGGAGCGGGAATTCAGCTTGGAAGTTGGACTCTATGGCTTTTTCTCTTTGGGATCTAGGAGCATTTATTTGAGGTGAAATTTGTTTTGTATTTTTATATTTTTATATACATTTTTATAAATAAGTTAGAGAAAGAATTAGGTAAAAAGGAGTTGAATTGAAATTATTAAAAATATATAAATTTTTAGGCTATTTACAAGTATAAAACTCCTTTATTTTTGCGGCTTTTTATTGTTAATTTATTTTGTACAATCTAATATACAATAATTAGTGTGTTTTATTTACAAGAGTTATTTTGTTAATTTATTGATTTTATGGACATTTATTTGGGATTTTACTCGGGGATTTTGCTAAGATCAAGATATTGCGATGATGAATCACGGATTCATCAGGCCTCACATAGATGCTTGATTAAATCAAGATCGCAAATCTAATCTTCTCATTACATCTTAATCACATTCAGATTAATGTCCAACATTTGGATCACGGTCATATTACTTCTTTACTGAGAGGAGTCACTAAAATCCAGACCCGTTTCATCACTCCCTAGGAATGGAAGCATCATGGTTATACAACCGTTTATGATCACATCACCCTAAGGTATTCCCAATACCTGTACATCCTGCATACTGGAAGACTAAGAATAAACCCGAAGTATAAGATCAATTTTACACTGTCTACTTCAGAGTTTTATCTTTAAGTTTCTCATTCGATCATTGGGAGTTGGTATCGATCATATACTTTCCAAAAGCATATATAATACCTAGGTGTTGATCATATACTTTCCAAAAGTATATATCAAACCTACAAATTCAGTCAAGCTTCCAAAACGAGATGACCGTGCACGGAATTTGATTCTTCCCAATATCTCATGAGTAAGCTCATGTCTTCCGATTCAGTAATGAACCTGTATGATCCCTTTGAGAGATCGTATTACTCATATGCCCTTGCATGCACACCAGCGCGCCGGTGTATAGACCTTGATTAGGTCATCAACCTATTGGTCTGCCAAATGTACATACTCAGACATACAGTAACACATCTGTCTCCGGTCAGAGGATGCGTGCCTATATCATGACAGCATACGATATAGGACTTTGATTATCTCGATCTCGTTAAGTCAACTCTTTGTCCTAACTAATCTGACACCTCCGAATCTCTATTCCTATGCAGAGGACCTGCATCAAGAGGTCGGTCAGATATCAGCCTAACTGAGAAAAGGATTGCCATCTCCTACTCAGGCTGGGGATCATCTCTTAATAATCATTTGATGGTGCTTGATGAGTCCTCAATCTAACTCATTAGATGTTCATCCAAGCACCAGTCTCTATGATTCAATATTTGAATCACAACTGTATGATCATCAAGATGGTCATGTTACATAACCCTAAATATACTAAGGGACCTATTATGCAAATTATTTATTCTTCATTTCAGATCAGGGAATGATATTCGCAATAACATTTATTGCATAATGGCTCGCCGTGGGCTCGCATGTCCAACAGTATCTGTCACAAAATTGTCAAGTACAAATTCTACATAGTTCTACTAAGGAAAGTAGTAAGAAAAAGACTAGAACAACTAGAAAAATAGTAAGGTAATTGTAGTGGACAAAAAGAGAACTAGCAAGCAAAAACGGGTTAATTGATTTTTTTAAGTTATTTACTTGCATTTGGAAGGCTAAGAAGAAGAACAAACTCGCTCACTACCGCACCGTGTCTCCCTCTCTTAATGGAACTAACCAAACAACAACTCAAGCCTAAAAGAAGTCTGTGGTCTTGGTCCGGTTAGGACCTCGATATCCGGTTAGGACTTCAAAGTCGAGGTTGAACCTCGCACTATGACTCTGAGGTATGATGTACGCCTCAGGGTTGGGGTGCCTTCGTAGGCTTGCGATGGTACCTTGCATCCTAACTAAGTTCCCAACACTTCTTCTAGCTTTTCTCTCAACTCACATTGATACTCGATTGACACGTGTGATAGCTTGCTCATGAAGTGTACAAGAGGAAACGAACTCACAACTCTCTCAACACCCAACCCTCGTTAGTCTCTACTAACGGTACATGTCGTCACTAGTCTCTCAGTGGAAAGTCGTCACTATGCAGATAGCGGAAAGTCACCCATCTCTTACCCCATCACGAGGTCACAGCATGGCGGAAAGGTAATTAAAGGATTCATCAGTGTCTACTAACCACTACCCCATCACCAGGTCGCAAACCTGGCAGAAAGGTAATAATGAAGTCATCAATGTCTACTGATAGAACTACAACTTAACTGGGCAATTGGTGAACTGTCACAAGTATATTACTCACTACCCCATCACCAGGACACAAGCCTGGCAGAAAGGTAATTAATTTCTGCGGTGAGGAAACCCCCGAAGGGATTCGTCTGTCTCGTCAATCCCAGTGAAAGTGTGGTCCAAGGGAAAGGTGGTGGTAGTACGACTTCTACGCCACTGGAGGCAGGAAAAAGAAGAGGTAAGCCTGCCGGACCCGACTTCCTCTTTCGTTGCTCAACTCCCGGAGGAGAAGAGTTTAAGTAAAAACCAGACGAGCTCGTAACTAACTGCGAAGAACCCCCAACCTAGGCTCTCCAAGAAAAACCAACGGGTCAGCGGAATGGTCTAGACAACTCGTGGATCCCAAAGAAGCGTAAAAACAAACTGAGCCGGCTCGAAGAAAACACGTGAAAAAGACTGGGATCCTAGACCCATATTCTCGGTGTCCGCTACCCAAGCCCGAGCGACCTCATCTCCTGCTCAGGTGAGGGTCACCACGCCCTCGCACAATCGGAGTATAAATCTCCATGACTGACCATATGTGACATCACCATTTCTTTTATTTTCATATTTCATCCTAAGTGTTTACGGTTTCTCTGATTTGTTTCACATCTACAAGCTGTCAGTCCCAGACTTGAACTTGTTCTATAAGAACCTCAACTGATCCTAGGTTAGGGATACAGACCTGTTATGATAGTCTCTCTCTCAACTCCCACTGAAGAACATCAATCTTATGATCTTGGCTATCTTATCGGAAAACATCTTTCTTTCCTACGTCCCAAAGGATTCACAAGCACCCACAAGATCGGGCTACCTATTAGAGGAAAACTTGCTTCATGGCAAGTTCATATAGTCTTATTATCATGTATGATAACCATATATATATCATTAAGTTCATCCCCAATCTCATAACTCATGATATGTGTTTCAAGCCCACCTTTATAAGTAACAATTATCCTAAGGCACGCTAAAAAATGGTTACTAATAGGGGTTTACCCTTTCAAAGTTTATCATATCAAAATAGTGGCACATTCATAGTAGTTCAAGGCATCTAATCCTTTTAAGTTCACACCCAACTTCATGGCTTCAAAGACACCATCTAAGCATTCAATTGACTTTAAAGTCTAACATTTATAGGATCCTTTAGAGGGCATTACATGCTCCAATCATGCATCTATTCTATTCATAAATCTATGTGTACAGCAAGCATATGGCTGCAAACATAAGGCAATTCAAAGCATTGAAGTTCTCTTAATTACTCAAGCAAAGTTATAGCTTTCAAGATCACAAAATCCACTAACAATCCATGCTTAAAGATCATCAAATCAGTGGTCAATATCCAATCAAATTCATCAATGCTCAACAATGAGCTGCAAAGGTGCACAGTATCAATAGCAGTGCATCAATAGCCAAAATCATCAATTCATCCTCTCTTAATCCCTCTCCTTTATGGGATTAAATCATAAATTGATTTTACATTTCAATATAAGGAGAACATGGGGCTTGGGTTTTTTAACACCTATTAAAGGATGTCTAAAAATATGATTAAAACATGCATTCAACAATGAAATTCGGCCACTTGGTCTCAAAATCACCACCAAAATCAATCCAAATACATGGATTTCATGGGTATTGTATCCCCCATATATCCAAAATCAAATCCACCAAAGGGGTGTCTAAGAATATTTCCAAAATCATGCATCTCCTTAGCCATAATGCAACCATATCAAATCTGGACATTCAGTGGCAATCATAATAACAACATTCACAAACTCCTCAAAACTCATCCTATTTCGAAACTAAACCCATGGATTGATGGTAAACATGAAGGAGTATCTATCAACAAGTAATTACACTCAAGGAGATATGAAGAAACTCCCCAAATTCATCATAAAACTCTAATTTAAAGTGCATGGATAGATCTGGACACATGCAGTTACTTGTATATGACAACAGCCAAATCATTTCCAAATCACCTCAAATTCCAAATTAAAAGCCAAGAATCATAGGCCAACTTAATGGAGATATAATCAGTAAGCAAATATACCCAAGGGAACTCAAAGAAGATCCCCAAGGCATGAAAATTATTGCCCAACATTCAACAACAACAATCTAAATATTTTAGAAAAACTGTCCATGTATAGCCTCTCTAAAAATTCCTAATCACATGCAATTTCGCGTCCAAACCCATGGATTGAAGGCCAACTTAATGGAATATTAATCAATAAGTAATTCTACCCAAATGGGCTCAAGAAAAATCCCAAAACATATGCATAACTTGGATTTGAAGAACAACAATCAGATCTGGACACCGCAAAAACCGTCCACTCTAAAGCCTCCAAATCCCAATTTTTAGCAACAAAAACCCCAAAACAAAGACTTTATTTAATACCTGGGATATAAGTGGTAGCAAATCTACAAATGGCAGCAAAAGGAGGGCTAAATTTATCCCTCAAATTCAAGCTTCAAAATCTTGAGGAAGAACACTCCAAGAACAAGTGTTGGGCAGTCCACACCTTGGGCTTCAAGCTTGGATTTCTCTTCTTCTTTGGCCCTTGATATTACATGCAATGTAAGATACAAGATCCTCTCCTCCCCGGCTTTGATTTGAGCTCTTGAAACTCAAATTTGGATGAGAAATGAGGAGTGAATCAAAGGGAGAAGTTGAAGGAATAAGGGTGGTCGGCCATAGCTTAAGGGTGAAGAGATGAAGAGAGGATATAAGTGAGGTTGAAGGGGGGGTGTTAAGGGTTTTTATCCCTTGGAAAAATTGCAACATAAAACCCACACACTCCTCATATTTGCACTTAAGGCCCACCTATGAATAGTAACCTATAATTAACTACTAAACCTTACTTAGCCTCTTAATTCCACTTAACCACAAATGGCATCTCAAAATTCCATCAAGCTCACTAATGATTCATCATCTTGGGTTTAATTAGTCATTAGGATTTAGGGATGTTACAATTATAAAAATCTCAAAGAGAGTCTCGTCCTCGAGACTTCGCGTAAAAATCGAGTTTGGTTGGTCTGCCATAAAAACCTCAAAGAAGGTTTTTACCCAAAATGTGAAATGATTTGCCACACAGATAAATTGATAAATGTACACTGAGAAAGTACCTGAGAAAAGTCGCGGGTATCTCTCGCTCATTCCTGCTTCAGTTTCCCACGTCACCTCCTCAACACCCTGTCAGTGCCATAGTATCTTGACCAAGGGAATCTCCTTGTTCCGAAGCTCCTGACCGCGAAATCAAGTATCCGTACAGGCTCCTCCTCGTATGTCAACTCTGTCTCTATGTCAAGGCTCTCATAGCTGATGATGTGCCGAGGATCGTGCACGTACTTTCTCAAGTTCGACACATGGAATACGTCGTGTATGGCTGCCAAACATGGGGGAAGTGTCAGTCTATATGCGTTTTTCCCAACACGTGAAAGTACCTCGAATGACCCAACAAAACGTGGCGCCAACTTGCCACGAACTCCAAACCGTTGTATCTCCTTCATGGACGATACACGTAGGAATACAAAGTCTCTAACCTGAAACTCCAAGTGTCGGCATCGTCGATCTGTGTAGCTCTTCTGGCGACTATGTGCCGTCAAGAGCTTCCTCCTCACCAAGTCAACAACCCTCACAGTCTCCTCCAAGAGATCCACGGTATACAATGCATGATTGCCTACCTCGCGCCAACTGATTGGCGTAAGGTATCTTCGCTCGTAAAGAGCCTCGAATGGCGCCATGCTGATGCTCAAATGATGGCTGTTGTTGTAAGTGAACTCAACAAGAGGTAAATGATCCTTCCAGGATCCCTTCCACTCTAGAGAACATGCACGTAAAAGATCCTCCAAAGTTTGTATCGTACGCTCACTCCGTCCGTCTGTCTGAGGGTGATATGCTGAACTCATCTTCAGTTCGGTCTGTAATGCTGACATGAACTGCTGCTAGTAATGGGAAATGAACCTCGAGCCTCTGTCAGACACTACCTCTTGGGGTATGCCGTGTAATCTCACAATGTGTTGTATGTAAAATCTGGCCAACTGAGAAGGTGTATAAGTCATGCTAACATGTATAAAATGGGATGACTTCGTCAACCTATCAACAATGACCCAAATGGGATAGTGGCCTCCCGGTATCCTTGTCAATCCCGTAACAAAGTCCATCAAAATGATCTCCCACTTCAACTCAAATATGGGAAGAGGCTGCAGTAAACCAGGTGGTCGTTTGTGCTCTGCCTTCACCATCTGGCAAGTCAAACACCTGTTGACATGCCCAGCTACGTCCCTCTTCATCTCGTCCCACCAGAAATGTCTGCGAAGATCGTGGTACATCTTCGTACTGCCGGGATGAATGGAAAGATGCGAACAATGCGCCTCGTAAGTATGTCTCTTCGTAGATGCTCATCGTCAGGAACCACTACCCGACTTGCCTTCCACAGAATCGACTCCGAGACAACAAAGTTGTCAAATTCATCCTTCACTGCCCACATGTATATGTCACGAATCCACAGGTCTGTCTACTGACCTGCCACTATACGGTCCCAAAGATTGTTGTACCTCAGAGGTACGGAAATGGGAGAAGACGCACTGTCCTGCGGATGCCAATCCGTCAGTGCTGCAAGTAAGTCCCAAGTGTATAGCCAGTTCATCGTACCCTTCGCGTGCGCTCTCCTACTGAGGGCGTCTGCAACCACGTTTCCCTTACCGGGATGATAAGAGATCGTGCAATCGTAGTCCTTCAGCAACTCTAACCATCTACGTTGTCTCATGTTCAACTCCTTCTGATCAAATATGTACTTCAGACTCTTGTGGTCTGTGAAGAGCTCAAAGTCAACCCCGTACAAGTAGTTGCGCCGGATCTTCAGAGCGAAGACCACTACCGCCAACTCAAGATCGTGCGTGGGGTAATTCCGCTCATGCGGTCTCAACTGTCTCGAAGCATAGGCAATTACATGCTCCTTTTGCATCAGCACTGCTCCCAAACCGTCACTTGACGCGTCTGTGTAAACTGCGTAGTCCTGTGTACCTGACGGTAGAGCAAGAATCGGAGCTGTAGTAAGTCTCTCCTTTAGTGTCCTAAAGGCCTGCTCGCACGAACTATCCCAAACAAAAGGTACTCCCTTTTGCGTCAAACGCGTCAAGGGTAGTACGATCCGTGAAAAGTTGCTGACAAAGTGTCTATAATAGCCTGCCAACCCAAGAAAACTACGGATCTGTGTCACTATCTTGGGCTGGTCCCAAGACATCATTGCATCTATCTTTGCAGGGTCCACTGCGACTCCTGCTCCTGAGATGACGTGTCCCAAGAATGAGACCTGAGGTAGCCAAAACTCACACTTACTCAACTTGGCATACAGTCTATGCTCTCTCAAAGTACCAAGCACTGCTCTCAAGTCGTTCTCATGGTCCCATTCATTCTTCGAGTAAACCGGCACGTCATCTATGAACACCACAACAAACTTGTCCAAGTAAGGACGAAACACTCTGTTCATCATGTCCATAAATGCCGCGGGGGCATTCGTCAGTCCGAGTGGCATCACTACAAACTCGTAGTGGCCATACCGTGTCCGAAAGGCTGTTTTCGGGATGTCTGTCTCCCGAATCCTCAACTGATGGTAACCTGAGCGGAGGTCGATCTTCGAGAACACCAAAGATCCCTGTAGTTGATCAAATAGATCATCAATGCGTGGCAGGGGATAACGATTCTTCACCTTCCTCTTGTTCAGCTGTTTGTAGTCAATGCACAACTGCATGGTTCCATCCTTCTTTCGGAGAAAGAGTACAGAAGCGCCCCAAGGTGAAGTTCTCGGCCTCACAAAGCCTAAGTCAAGCAACTCCTGTAGCTGCACCTTCAGCTCTCTCAGCTCTGCGGGTGCCATGCGATACAGAGCCATGGAGATTGGTTGCGTATCGGGAAGTAACGATATCTCAAACTTGATCTCTCTAACTGGAGGTAGTCTTGGTAACTCCTCAGGAAACACGTCGGGATACTCCGACACAACTCTAATGTCATGAGCCATCGGCTCTCTATTTGTAACCTCCTGAACAAAGGCCAGAAAAGTGTCACATCCCTGATCAACCAGTCGCTGTGCTCTCAGCACTGAAATGTACTCCATCCTGGAGTCCTACAATGTCCCCTCAAAAGTGAACTCTGTCAAGACGGGGATCCTGAAGACAACAGTCTTCCTGTAACAGTCGACTAAGGCGTGATGTATAGACAACCAATCTATGCCCAAAATCACGTCGAACTCATCAAGCTGTAGTAGAAGGTAGTCCACAGTCATCTCGTGACCGCCTAAGGACACTGGTAGCCCTCTAACTATCTCTGAAATCATGAACAACTGTCAGCCTGGCCCTCGGATGTGAAATGGAGGATCTACATTCTTTGTGACTCTACCTAATGTAGCTAGAAGCCTCACAACAAGAAACGAATGGGTAACATCGGAATCAAACAACACGAAGGATGGCTCGAAACTGAAACCATACCTTTCACGACCGTGGCTGCGGACCATGCCTGCTCAGCTGTAACCGCGTGAATCTGTCCCTGCCGCATAGATCCAGCACTGGATCCTACTGCGCTCTGAGCTGGTCTCTGCTGACCTCTGTACGGGGAGCTCCTCTCGGTAACTCTCGAACGCGGTGGAGGTGGAGGTGGTGGAGTCTGTAGATGTGGGCACTGGGACCTGACATGTCCCACCTGCTGGCATTGGTAGCACATGATCGCCCTGCTCGGCGTAGAAGATGGATCGACACTCTCTGCGGGTCTCGTGCTCTGTGCTCCAAACCTCTGTGACCCAGATGGCCGTGCTGCCTCAAAACCTCTACTGACCAGTGCTCCTCCCAAAGTAGTCGTGGGGGTCGAACGAACACTGCCAGAAGAAGCCGTCCCTGTCAGACGAAAGCGTTGTGCTGACCGCTATGGTCGGAACTGCTGCCAAATAGGTCCAGACGACCTCTGTGGTACCGATGGTGATCTAAAAGTACTCCCAAAACATCTCTCGCGGACGTCCTCAATCCGCTCTGCTGCGTCAGTAACCTCAGCGATGGTAGTCAGTCTCAGCCCTGCCAACTTCTTCTGAACATCCTCCCTCATGCCACGAACAAACTTCTTCAGATTCTCATCTGGAAAAGCAGATGCAGAAGAAGTGTGGCGTGACAACTCTGTGTAGCGTACAAAGTACTCTCGCGCTGTCAGCCTGCCCTGTCTCAGCTCTGCAAACAACCTGCGTTGTGTCTCTCTCTCCACTTCCCTGAGAAGAAGTGGACTCTGAAGTGGGTCTCAAAGTCTGTCCAAGTCAGCACACGCCCCATCTCAGACACAGTAGCCTCCCACCAACGTTATGCAAACCCAGTAAGTGAGAACTCAACATAGGGTAACCACGACTCTGGTGGTGCCTGAATCATCCTGAACACCTTCGTCACCGTCCTGAGCCACTGCTCAGCCTCGTCAGACGTACCCGTGCCCTGGAACCTGGGATACTCCAGCTCTCTGGTAGGATGTGAAAACATCATGGTGTCTCGGTGCAGTAGGAAGAACAAACCATGTGACCTCTGCTCTTGCTACATGCCCTTGGCCTATCTCAGCTCTGTCGGCTCCTGACTCCCTCGGAATTTCTACCTCAGAATGCTGGTGAATCTCCTCAGAGTATAGATGCTCGGCTCTAGCGGACTCATCCCTGGATGGGTGGTATGAGAAATCAGATAGCTCCTCCATCCTCAGCTCCATCCCAGTCTGTCGCTCTGCCAACTCAGTCTGCTGGGCAAGTATCTGATCCCATCTCTATCGCAGATCAGTGAGTGCGGCTAACACCTGCGCCATCTCTCCAGGCCAATCACGAGCTGCTCGTGGTGCCATGCTAATCCTTCCTGTATCGGATCATAGCATAGTTAAGCACACTTTAGGAAATAATCAGTTGTACTATTTCTCCTCTTGGGATACTTATATGAATGAAATGTTCTGGTGACTTGTGGTTACATAAATCTTATGAATGTCAAAAATTTTCCCATTCGGCTTCACAAGACGTCAGAGGACTCTCGTTATTCGAAACTCAAGCTATTAAGTTATGCGAACGTGTGTATCGGGGTAACCTTGCTCTGATACCAAACCTGTCACGACCTCCTCCTGAGGACCTTAGGTTACCCGTCAAACACGTCATTCGCTTACTTAATTAGCTTAGAGTTAATCTTAGGAAAACCTGGGGAAATTTTTCGCTTTTTATCATGACATTCACAAGATTTATTTTAGCTAAACAAGCAACCACGAGGAAAATTAAGGCGGAAGAAAAAAGTGCACCAGAATTGAACAACAGGATATCCATTCTTTTTCATTTCATCATATAAACATGTTGGGTTTTCACAACACCCATATACATATTTCTACCAAAAATAAGACTACAGAGGAGAAAACAACTAACAACTGTACAACTGAACTCCAAAAGATATACCTGCCCTGAAAGTGTATCCTCCAAAAGAAACAACTGTAGCACTAACTATGTCAGCTACTCGGTCGCCAGACCTTGCCTGCCACAAGTAGAAAGGGGACAAGCAAGTATCTGTCACAAAATTATCAAGTACAAATTTACACAGTTCTACTAAGGAAAGTAATAAGAAAAAGACTAGAACATCTAGGAAAATAGTAAAGTAACTGTAGTGGACAAAAAGAGAACTAGCCAGCAAAAACGGGTTAATTAATTCTTTTTATGTTATTTACTTGCTTTTGGAAGGCTAACAAGAAGAACAAACTCGCACACTACCACACCATGTCTCCCTCGCTCAATGGAACTAACCAAACAACAACTCAAGCCTAAAAGAAAGTCTGTGGTCTTGGTCTGGTTAGGACCTCGATATCCGGGTAGGACTTCAAAGTCCAGGTTGAACCTCACACTATGACTCTGAGGTATGATGTACGCCTCAGGGTTGGGGTGCCTCCGTAGGCATGCGATGGTACCTTGCATCCTAACTAAGTTCCCAACACTTCTTCTAGCTTTTCTCTCAACTCACATTGATACTCGGTCGACACGTGTGATAGATTGCTCATGAAGTGTACAAGTGGAAACGAACTCACAACTCTCTCAACACCCAACCCTCGTTAGTATCTACTAATGGTACATGTCGTCACTAGTCTCTTAGTGGAAAGTCGTCACTAGGCAGATAGTGGAAAGTCACCCATCTCTTACCCCATCACGAGGTCACAGCCTGGCGGAAAGGTAATTAAAGGATTCATCAGTGTCTACTAACCACTACCCCATCACCAGGTCGCAAACCTGGTGGAAAGGTAATAATGAAGTCATCAATGTCTACTGATGGAACTACAACTTAAATGGGCAATTGGTGAACTGTCACAAGTATATTAATCACTACCCCATCACCAGGTCACAAGCCTGGCAGAAAGGTAATTAATTTCTGCGGTAAGGAAACCCCCGAAGGGATTCGTCTGTCTCGCCAATCCCAGTGGAAGTGTGGTCCAAGGGAAAGGCAGTGGTAGTACGACTACTACGCTACTGGAGGCAGGAAAAAAAGAGGTAAGCCTGTCGGGCCCGACTTCCTCTTTCGTTGCTCAACTCCTGGAGGAGAAGAGTTAAGTAAAAATCAGACGAGCTCGTAACTAACTGCGGAGAACCCCCAACTTAGGCTCTCTAAGAAAAACCAACGGGTCAGCAGAATGGTCTAGACAACTCGTGGATCCCAAAGAAGCGTAAAAAAACCGAGCCAGCTCGAAGAAAACACGTGAAAAAGACTGGGATCCTAGACCCATACTCTCGGTGTCCGCTACCCAAGCCCGAGCGACCTCATCTCCTGCTCAGGTGAGGGTCACCGCGCCCTCGCACAGTCGGAGTATAAATCTCCATGACTGACTACATGTGACATCACCATTTCTTTTATTTTCATATTTCACCCTGTGTCTACAGTTTCTCTGATTTGTTTCACATCTACAAGCTGTCAGTCCCAGACCCGAACTTGTTCTATAAGAATCTCAACTGATCCTAGGTCAGGGATACAGACCTGTTATGATAGTCTCTCTCTCAACTCCTACTGAAGAACATCAATCTTATGATCTTGGCTATCTTATCGGAAAACATCTTTCTTTCCTACGTCCCAAAGGATTCACAAGCACTCACAAGATCGGGCTAACTATTAGAGGAAAACTTGCTTCATGGCAAGTTCATATAGTCTTATTATCATGTATGATAACCACATATATATCATTAAGTTCATCCCCAATCTCATAACTCATGATATGTGTTTCAAGCCCACCTTTATAAGTAACAATTATCCTAAGGCATGCTCAAAAATGGTTACTAATAGGGGTTTACCCTTTCAAAGTTTGTCATATCAAAACAGTGGCAATGTGCACGTACACTTCATAGTAGTTCAAGGCATCTAATCCTTTTACGTTCACACCCAACTTCATGGCTTCAAAGACACCATCTAAGCATTCAATTGACTTTAAAGTCTAACATTTATAGGGTCCTTTAGAGGGCATCACATGCTCCAATCATGCATCTATTCTATTCATAAATCTATGTGTACATCAAGCATATGGCCGCAAACATAAGGAAATTCAAAGCATCAAAGTTCTCCTAATTACTCAAACAAAGTTATATCTTTCAAGATCACAAAATCCACTAACAATCCATGTTTAAAGATTATCAAATCATGGTCGATATCCAATCAAATTCATCAATGCTCAACAATGACTTGCAAAGGTGCACAGTATCATATATCAGTATATCAATAGCCAAAATTATCAATTCATCCTCTCTTAATCCCTCTCCTTTATGGGATTAAATCATAAATTGATTTCCCATTTCAATATAAGGAGAACACGGGGCTTGGGGTTTTTAGCACCTATTAAAGGATGCCTAAAAATTTGATTAAAACATGCATTCAATAATGAAATTCAGCCACAACAAGGTCCATGGACAACAACTAATTTGGTCTCAAAATCACCACCAAAACCAATCCAAATACATGGATTTCATGGGTATTGTATCCCCCATATATCCAAAATCAAATCCACCAAAGGGGTGTCTAAGAAATTTTCCAAAATCATGCATCTCCTTAGCCATAATGCAACCATATCAAATCTGAACATTCAGTGGCAATCATAATAACAACATTCATAAACTCCTCAAAACTCATCCTATTTCGAAACTAAACCCATGGATTGATGGTTAACATGAAGGAGTATCTATCAACAAGTAATTACACTCAAGGATACATGAAGAAACTCCCCAAATTCATCATCAAACTCTAATTTAAAGTGCATGGACAGATCTGGACATATTCAGTTACTTGTATATGATAGCAGCCAAATCATTTCCAAATCACCTCAAATTCCAGATTAAAAGCCAAGAATCATAGGCCAACTTAATGGAGATATAATTAGTAAGCAAATCTACCCAAGGAAACTCAAAGAAGATCCCCAAAGCATGAAAATTATTGGCCAACATTCAGCAACAACAATCTAAACATTTTAGAAAAACTGTCCATGTATAGCCTCTCTAAAAATTCCTAATCACATGCAATTTCGTGTCCAAACCCATGTATTGAAGGCCAACTTAATTTAATATTAATCAATAAGTAGTTCTACCCAAATGGGCTCAAGAAAAATCCCAAAACATATTCATAACTTGGATTTGAAGAACAACAATCAGATCTGGACACCACAAAAACCGTCCACTCTAAAGCCTCCAAATCCCAATTTTTAGCAACAAAAACCCCAAAACAAAGACTTGATTTAAGACCTGGGATATAAGTGGTAGTAAATCTACAAATGGCAGCAAAATGAGGGCTAAATTTGTACCTCAAATTTAAGCTTCAAAAGCTTGAGGAAGAACACTCCAAGAACAAGTGTTGAGCAGTCCACACCTTGAGCTTCAAGCTTGGATTTCTCTTCTTCTTTGGTCATTGATCTTACATGCAATGCAAGATTCAAGATCCTCTCCTCCCCGGCTTTGATTTGAGCTCTTGAAACTCAAATTTGGATGAGAAATGAAGAGTGAATCAAAGGGAGAAGGTGAAGGAATAAGGGTGGTCGGCCATGGCTTAAGGGTGAAGAGATGAAGAGAGGAGATAAGTGAGGTTGAAGGGGGGGTGCGTTAAGGGTGTTTATCCCTTGGGAAAATTGCAACATAAAACCCACACACTCCTCATATTTGCACTTAAGGCCCACATATGAATAGTAACCCATAATTAACTACTAAATATTACTTAGCCTCTTAATTCCACTTAACCACAAATGACATCTCAAAATTCCATCAAGCTCACTAATGATTCATCATCTTGGGCTTAATTAGTCATTAGGATTTAGGGATGTTACAATGTTCCTTCACGATTAGGGATTGCTCCACGCCGCTCCGCCCAATACAACCCTCCTCCACACCCCGTTGCCCGATGCGGCTACTTCCATGCCTTGTCACTCGCCATAGCTCTCTGCCTCGCCATCGAACTACATCAATTATTGATGCGGCTACAACTCTCCTCCGTGCCTCGACACCCGTCGTAGTTTTCTTGATCAAGCAAGTTGTTCATCATACTCCCTATCTTATTCTTCTTCTCCTTATTATACTATCATTACTGTTTTTTTGTATTATTGTTTTTCCCATGCTTACATTTTGCATATAGAATTGAATTCTATGGTTTTTATTTTGTGGGTATCTTCCGATTTGATACGATTTTGTCAAGTGGGAGGTATATTCTCTGAATATGAGCTGATGCATTTGATGGAGATTGAGTGCCGTGAAGGTGGTATTGTTTGAGTGTTGTCAACCAAAGCCCATAAGAAAAAGTTAAGAAGTAATTGTGCATACTATATGCGCATTGCAACACACATCTTACCTTAGCATGTTGTCTTGTAAATTTAGCATATGTGGAATGGTGTCATTCCACAGTTGACACCACATATAGGATGTATGAATCTAGGCGATCGATTTTGACACCTTTTAACATGATTGAGAGTAATGGTGATGCTTTCTTTGTTAGAAGATGTCCTAATCTTCCTTATATGCCACCATTTTGTTGAAGTTATTACTGAAGTTCTTGCTTTCTATGCGATGCTTATCACGCCTTTAACGTGCTTAGTTATTGTTAAATTTCATGACTTCAGACTGCAATTCATGATTTTGTCATCCCTTTTTGTTGGTTAGGTATTTTACTCTTATCATGTAATCTTTGATTGCCTCTTGTTTGGTTTATGTCTTCCTCTATCGATTCTGTCTCCATTTAGTACGGCGTATTCACGTTGTTTTTACTTTCTCATCAATAAAATATATATTTGTATTTGTAAACACGATGGGTGGAAAATCAACTTCACACCGATTTTTTTCACGTATAAAACTTAAGAAAATTGGTTTTTTATTGCAAGAGTTTATAGATAGTTGACCCTTTAAATTCATGCAGAAGTTAGTTATGCTAGACTTATAGTTACAAATGAATGATGTTTGTGTCAATTTTCTTCGTTCACATCAGCACTTGATTGTACCAACCAACACGAAATCAAATACTTTGCCCTAAAAATATGCAAAATGAAATAACAAATTTTTTTGGTGAACTAACAATGCAATATCACTTATGCCCTAAACATTATGCATAATGTTAAATATGAGTTTTTTATCACTTGCTCCCTTCTTAAGTTATGTAAAATCAGTTACATGTAGAAGAAAAGGATCGTTGAGATGTGTTTATTAGATGTAGAAGAAAAGGTGCCTTGTGCTAATGTTTTCCATGTGTTTTTATATGTAGAAAAAAAGAGCCTTGAGATGACTATGATTTGAAGCAATATTGAAGTAATTCACTTTCCCACAGTGGAGGCAGTGAACTTATAATTACAACATAGTATAGATGGATAAAATAATAGCAAAGGAAGCAAATCGAAGTATAGAATGGTGATGAATTATATATTTTCTGAATAGGAGTTGGAAATAAATTCTAATGTCATACATGTAACTACACTCGATTCCTTTTTGGGTAGTGGATTAGGAAGCAGTATAGTAATATAAGGCTTTATGTGATTTTCAGTTGTAGATATCTTCTTATTTGGAGTAATGATGATGTATTGAATTAAAAGAAGTAAATTCTTGCCATTAACTTTTGACAACCTTAGTCCTTCACATGAGCAATTACTTCAACCAATTGAGATTCTTGTCGAAGTTTTTAAATTCATTTACGAATGCTTTGCTTCTTGAACGAATTGAGATTCTTGAAATTTTTATTATTATTTTAGATCATATTTTGAGCAATGTGAAATACAAAATCTTTAAATTGTATCTTCTATCTTAGATGTCAAACATGTTTGACAAATGATTCGACATTCGAAATTTGATCTTTAGGTAGGAGTCATGAACCTTTAGTTCCATCAGATGAAGCTCATTCTGAGAAGTCGTCACATCCCACCACCTCGTGAAAGGAAACTAGAGGAAGTTCATCTTCAAGATGATCATCATCGGTATTTGAGCATTTTATTATAAAAATTGTGGGGTATAAATGAAAGGAGGGGAATTTGCAAATACTACGACGAAGAGCTCAAATGTCCACCATCGTTTGAAATAAATAGTTTAAATAATCACTTATTAATATGTGATAAATTTGATGGTAGTGCAAAACATGTGAGGCAAAAGACATTAGAGCTTAAGTAACATTTTCCTACATCTCACAAGTTCAATCAAGAACAATGTTGAAGGGATCTTGTAAGAATGATAATTGTTGATGAATTGACATTTATAAGTGTTGATATAGAAGGATTGTGTCATTTCTGTAGTATTGTTGTGCCAAAAATTAAAGTGCATTCTCGTTTTACCATTGCCAGAGATTATTTTGATATATACGTTGAAGAAAAAGATTCTGATGAATTTATTTTCAAAGTTGTCTTCAAAAATTTGTCTCACAATGACACTTGGACTTCGTGTCGGAATTGACTTATATGTATCCCACCGCACAATTTACTGACATTGATTGGACTATGCATAAGAAGATAATTAGCTTTTGCTGAATATATGTCATTTAGGAGAAGTTATTGATAAAACAGTGGGAAACTGCTTGCTTGAATGGGCATAGAAAAAGTTATGATTGTGATAGTTGATAATACATACTCTTATGATGTGGGAGTACAATACTTGCGAAGGGGGCTAAATAATCGGAACAGAGCCATTCTTATTGGTTAATACTCGTATATGATATGTGTTGTACATATCATGAATGTTATTGTTAAAGAAGGTTTGACATAAGTGCATGATTTCTTTTTCAGAATTCGTAATGCCGTGAAATATGTGAGATCTTCTAATACAAGATCATCAAGGTTCAAAACTTGCAAAGAGAAAGAGAGGATTTATGGTAGTTCATTAATTATCAATGATGATTCATTTACATATTCCCAGCCTTACGCAAAACAATCTGAAATTTGAGATGGCGAGGTAACTTCAGTTCGCAAATAAGAATATAGTGTTGCAACCTTCTCAATTGCAGTAGACATTTGTTATCTTCGTATATCATTGAGAATTTTGTGGTAGTTTTACAAGCTTTATCTACAACGCACAAACAAGGTATAACATTTTTTCATTGATACTTTATTTTAGGGTTGTTGCTTCTTCTTTTAGATTGTCCTATTATTATGTCTTAACATATTGGTAAAACTGACCATTACTCCTTTGAAGGTCTTTTATGGCTAGATCAGGTTTGTTTACCGATCCGACCATCCACCTATATCCTCTGATCACTAAAAAAGAATGCTATACATTCAACACCCTTCCACATTGTAGTGTTTATTCTGCTCCTTACCTCTACCATCTTTCTTTTCAGCAGCACATTATGTTCTTGGCTTTGGATCTCATATACTTCATAGGACTTCTTCCGAAAGTGCTTCTGTTTCACAAGTATGTATTTTTCCATCCTTTTTCCTGCATTCTTTCCTTATTCTACTTTGCTTGTCTTTGTAGATCTTTGAATGTTTTGACATTATTAGTTTTTTGTTACATGTATACGGAAGCAGCGTATCAATATCGAAAGTATTTAACACGTGAAAAAGCATTCTATATGTTAAACATTTATCTGTACATGAGAAGTAATTTTGCTAATGTTGCGGTATTTAATTGCTACAATGTTATTTTTTTCCTTTTTATTACAGTGCAAAAAACACTATCAAATGTACAATGATGATGCTCCTAAATATTTCATGTCTTGCAAAGCAGATAATTCACTACTTTGTTGGGTTAACCTTCTACAACCGACATCCAATGTCAAATTATCTTCTCGCATTTTACATTTTACCATTGCTGGCAGATCCCGCCGCGAAGCGCGGGTTTGCTCCCTAGTAATCTATATAATATACTAAAGTTGAGTTTTTCCTCAGCTTGTCACCACGTGCATCCTCTGTTGGCCTCCAATTCTCGTGCTTCAGTTCTCAGGTTGTCAGCACGTGGATACTCTGTTTGACCACTCTTTCTCTCCCTCTTTGCTCATATTCTCTCCCGTTTTTACTTTGTCAATACAATACTTTAAATTTGAGCACTTCTAAACTTGCATCAACGTGGATGTCTCATTTGTTCTCCAATTTCCAGCATGAGTCGTGGATGTGTCCATTGAGCTCCTCCTTATGTCATATTTCCTCTATATATGTGGCGTATGTGACATGCATCAGTTTTGCTTCGATGGAAAACCCTACTGGTCGCAATACCAAACCTCTCCGCTGCCACTTCCACTCTCCAAAACTCCGGTCTCTTCCACCGTTCTCACTCTCGGAACCCCGATCTTTTCTGTTGCTCTTGTTGTCGCTGGCTTTTTTCTTTGAGCGGTGCTGGAGGGACCTCAGCAGTCAGCATTGGGTGGAGAAACCTGTAACCATCGCTCTTTGGTTGCTCTTGCTGTCTTTGGTGGTTTTCTTGCTTAGGTGGTTTCTTATGGGGCATTTAAGCATCCTTGCATTTTCAGGTCACCATTCTATTTGCTCTATTTTTATGTTATTGTTGTTGTCGATTTGTTGTTCTTATTTAACTTCAGGTATTTTGATTGTTTTTTCATACAACAATAATTATTTGGATTTGTTCGTTTTTGTTAGTGATTTTATATATTTGGCATTGTTTCAATGAAAATCATTTGGGTTTCTCACTGTCATTTGTTATTTGATGAGTTTGTTTCCCTCTTCTACATATTGTTATGATCATGAACATTTTGCAGGGTTTGTTTTCTTAGATTTAAAGATAAAGAAGATATCTTTTATTGTTAAAACAATAATGGGAGTAGAGATATTGGTAATGATTGCGTGTTAAAAAAATAATGTTATCCTATCATAGGCTTTATTTTGTTTGATGTACAGGTAGAAAGAGGTCTTCTTTTATTTAAGAAAACATTATTCGGGGGAGTGATATTGGTTGTAGTTGTATGTTATATGGTTTTGTTCTCTAATGAGTGCTTTGATTGAATTGACACCTTTTTGATGATTTATTTTTTAAGTAGATTATACTGGCTTTTAGTTTTGTTATTTTGTTCTAAAGAGCTCCATAAGAGAATGAGTAACAAATGTTGAGATGAGTTTGTAAGAGTTATGGTGGGTAATGTATTTGTAGAGTGGATATTTATTATGATGATTTCTTTGTGTAGAAGGGTGCATGACTAAAAACTACGGGGTTTGCACTTATTTAAAATTTAATTATACTATTTCATTATGTTTTATGTTTTTATTTTGAAAGAATCGCGTGGTATGCGGAGAGCATATACAGACCAACAACTATCTCCCTCTTAATCTCTTTATGCTATATATAATCTCTATTCATTGACATCATCTGTCCTATGAAGCATGTTCATTTTTTTCCTGTCATTAATCGACATGTTAATTTTTCCATCATTTAAAAGTTTTGATATATTTCCAACCTAATGATCGTTCCTTGAATAAAAATCCATTTTTTATGTTGGAATTGTGCCTGTTTCAAATTACTATAATTAGGTACCCAATCATGGAAGTATTCTGAGAATTGTATTTATTGTTAAATAAATTATGTGAATATGTTAGTGATAAATCTATTTATTTTTAGTGTGATTAATCTACTGAAATTGTTTCCTTCTCATTTATTTGAGAAGCGAACATGTTGGTTGTCTTCTTTGGCTTTTGAGCATTATGTGGCTTCTTGATATGTGTGGCTTTCCTTATCCTTCTATGATGATTGTTTTCAGTATGTCCATGCAACTCACATGATGCCCCACTTCGCATCTTTTGTGTCGTCGGTGTCGGATGCTACCGTTTGATATTTGATGATCCCTTTTCCCATTTGTCAAGGACGTGTTGTGCAATCATTGATAGCACTTTGGTTTGCCTTATTCGAAGAAATTGTAATGATGGTTATTACTCTTATTGTTTGTGACCTTATTAAATAGTTTTTTATGGTCCTTGAATGGTGTGGCAATTTAGGATGGCTGAGAAGACATATTGATGTTCCTCTGTTTTTTCACGGTGCTATAAATCGTAGCGAGGATAGGTCTTTCTTTCAAGCAGCCATTTTGAAATCTTTGAGTGGCTATAATAAAACAGATGTGAGCAAGAAAACATCTGAGCACACTTTCTATAAACTTTAATATATTTATTACAAGGTTATTTGCAGAAGTATGAGCTGAGCATTTCTCAGCTTGCATCCACATAGATGCCCCAATTGCTCTTCAGTTTTCAGATTCATGTCCCATGGATAGGCCCATTGAGCTCCTTTGCTCTCCTTTTGCGTTTGTTAATACCACATGTTTGTGAGAAGAAGAGATTACCTGGATTAGCACGTGTTTTTTTCTCATGTCGTGTTTCCTTTATACATCTGTTGATTTTACTGTGACATGTTGCAACTTTGCTAAATTATATGATTGGGTTAATTATATATCTATATGCTTATAGTCTATTAAATCTAAAAAACCGAGTACTTCTCAGTTATTTGAGCAGTGCATATGTTGGTTGCCTTTCATTAACCTTTGATCATATTGTTGTTCCTTGACACATGTGGCTTTCCTTAGTCTCTTTGCTATGTTTTTTATGTTGTTGTTATTGTCGATTTGTCATTCTTATTTAGCTTCAGGTATTTTTGATGTGCTTTTCTTGCATCAATAATTCTTTGGATTGGTCATTTGTGTTAGTCATTTCATATATTTGTTGTCGTTCCAGTGAAAAATCATTTGATTCCTTCATTTCATTTGTTATTCGATCTGTTTGTTTTCCTATTTTACATACTATTATGATCATGATCATATTATAGTGTTTATTCTCTCATAATTAAAGATAAGGAATATGTCTTTAATTGTAAACAAATTAATGGGAGGTAAGGTATTGGTGATGATTGCATGTTAAAAAAATGATGTGATCGTATTATAGGCTTTGTTTTGTTTGATGTACATATAGAAATATATCTTCTTTTGTTCAAGGAAACATTACTTGGGAGAATGATGTTAGTAATAATTGCATGTTAAATGGTTATGATCTCTACTTTGTATTTTAAGTGCATTGTCACCTTTTGATTTATATGAAATGAGCGTGTTGTTCGTGGAGATCATGCATATATAAGTAACTATCTCCATCGCAATCTCTCTATGTTACATGTAATCTCTATACATTGACATCCTATATTTTAGGAACCATTTTCATATTTTTTCCTCTCATTAATCGGCGTGCTAATTTTGACATTTCTGATAAAAAATAGTTTTTGATCAAACGTGCATTTGATTCCATTATTTTTTGTTATTATTACAGATGATTACATTTCTTTTGAAATTAATACATTAGGTTCTCTGCTTTGTGCTTTAATAGTATTACCATATGTTGTTTAGTTTTGATGCTTTATTGTAAATAATTGGATAAGAGAATATAAGTGACGCATGTTGAGTTGAGTTGGTAAGAGTTACAATAGGTAATACATGTGTATGTCAAGAGTTAAGATTATTATATTTATGGTATGTATTTTAGTATAATGCGTTATGCTTGAAAGAACGAGTGATGATCATTATTCTCATCCACTCTGTATTTTGGTTGAATGGCTAGAGATTCTACCTCAAATGGCATGGCGGATATGTACTTATAATTCAATTGGACTCTTTTATGCAACCATTGTGTGGATTTTTTACCCTCTTTAGGCACCAAATCAGGGAAGTACTTCTGAGAATTGCATTTATTGATAAATAAATTATGTAAATGTGTTAATGATAAGTCTATCTATTTATACTCGGTTACATCTATTGAAATTGAGCTCTTATCAGCTATTTGAGCAGTTCATATGTTGATTAGCTTTCTTAGGCTCTTGAGCATTGTGTGGTTTCTTGACATGTGTGGCTTCCTTCAGAGTGTTGGATGCTTCTGTTTGGTATGCTTTGCTCTCTATTAGAAAAATATAATGATGGTTGTTACTCTTATTGTTTGTGACCTTATTGAAAAGTTGTTTGTAGTCCTCGAATGGCATGACAATTTAGATGGTTTGGAAGACCCTCAGATGTTCCTTTCCTTTTTTGCACTGCTAAGTATCGCAACGAGAGTGGGTTCTATTCAAGTAAACTTTTTTCAGCCTTTGAGTGGCTATACTAAAACATGCATGAGCAAACTTTTCAATTAATGAAGTACACTAGCTATGTATGGGTTCTTATCCTTGGTTTTTTATTATCTTTCTGTTAGTGCGATCTAAATTCACGTTTTGTCTACAGAACTTACAAATTATATGATTATATACTAATAATAATTGTTGTTCCGCTATTGCAAGCACAATAATTACGGTTGTTATTTATGTTTATATTGAGCATTTGTTTTGTAATATTTCAATGGCGTGATAGTTTAGCATGTGTCAAATATAACAAGCGATTCTATTTTGTATTGTATTAATTTTTAGTTTATTTAAATCTATGAAATTTGAGTTTTTCTCAGTCATCTGACAAGTGTATATGGTGTTTGTTCCATGTTGAATATAGTTTCTATTCTTGGAAGCATGGGATTTATAAGATTTTTTAGCATAATGTGACATAATGAAAATTATGCAGTGATGATTACTGCTCCCGTAACCTTTGTATATTTATTAATTGAATGGCTATGGGTTGTATATGATAATTTTGCATGTCTTCTAGGGATTCATTGGGAGTTTTTAACTATGTTGGGGAAGTTTATCTGCTATAAAAAGGTTCCTGTTTAGGGTAGTGATTGTAGGTACATTTTTTTATTGTGGAGCAAATTATGAAAGACGTTTTGAGACTGATTATTATGAAGGAGCTCCAGCAAAAGAAACAAAGATCCAAGATATCAAGTTTCGTTGCATGCATACATCCTTAATCTTGCTTCTTACTTTGAGATACCTAACAAAATCTTTCTTTTAATATTTTTTCCAATAATGAAATATGCATAGCGGTGAGAGTCTAACTATCACATTCTGGGGTCAAGTAGATGCAACATTTCCTATCAGCACGTTCTTTGAGAAAAAGGAAAAAACTAATGATCATCTTCACAAGTTTAACAGTGAAATACCACAATGGTGCATTCTTCTTATCATTCATTTATGTATTATGTTCCACGGTTTCATCAAGATTTTATATTAACTTGAATATTCCGGAAGTGGCTGTACGATAGAGATATATTTAACACAAATTAGATTTCAAGAAATTACTTTAATTTGTTTTTCTTATGTTTTCAAATCTTCCAACTTTGAATCACATCCTGTAACATCAACATCTGATAATGGCTCGAACAACTAGTAATGAGTAAGGTTCATCAAAAAAATTCAGCTAATATAAATTATGAGAAATAGGTAATATCATATATTTTTAGTTATCTATTGCATTCCCTTTATAACATTCACTTATTTGATTTATTGATGTTTATAAGTTTTATTTCACTTATGAGAAAAGGACCCACTTTATTTTTTTAATGTTCAATGTTCTGCCCTCTTTCAAAATAACAAAATATTTGATTCTGTTTTTCATATGAATGATTTTCTACTATTTTAACGAGATTTACGTGTTTATTGTGTACCTTATTATCTCTATCATTTGAAGCTTTTGTTATTTATCTTATTGGCACTTATATACGCAGGCCTCTTTCCATAACTTTATGACTATTTCATTCAAATTCAGAAATTGTGTGTTTAGATTCAACAAGTATAATACAATTATAACAATATAATTATTGGTATATGCAGTATCTGTAACTTTTCCTATTGCTAATAATTATACTTAAATGTTTGTATAATTCTATACAACTCTGTAAGTAATTTCAACATCTAAGACGAATCTGTCGTGAAGCGCGGTCTAGACACTAGTATTATTATAGATAAGGGCAGCCGTTCATGATATTGCATCAAATGTAAAAACACATTTTGAGAATTTGATTGTTTGATGAATGGGAGCCAAATCGACATCTGGTGGTGATTGAAATCGTCCTTAATAATAAAAAGGATTTTTATCAGTTGTGTCCCTCTGAGATATTGCAATTTCAGTTATACCCCTCTCTCCTCTCTTTTTTAGAATATCAGTTACTGTTAAGGTAAAGTAGGGGCATAACTGATATTACAAAAGGGTAGAACTGTGAATTTTGCAAGAAGGTAGGAGCACAACTGACATTTCAAAAAAGGAAGGGGTATAGATGAAATTGCAATATCTCAGAGGAGCGCAACTGATAAAAACCCTAATAGAAAAAAATACAACTTTTAAACGGACACTAACCCTGCGAAGCACATGTAAATCAAGCACACGGCAATGGAACCACCGAAACACCTGCTATGGTTAACTGTGATGCTGCGACGGGCCAACTGCATTCTGCTCCAGAAGAATCAACGAACAATTCCCACCTCGACAGAGCTCCGCAAGCCCATGACCTACAAGCTCGCACGTACATGCCTCTCCCGCAAGAGAAGGCTGGTGGCAAACCCCCGCTACCCAACTCTACTGCTGCCCGCAAACGGCCCTCTGGAAGGCCTTTCTACGCCTTCCCTTATGGTTCAAAAGTACTGCTGCACCGGCCGACATCAAACACAAGGAAAACACCCACTAACCGTGAGCAAGGGCCGCATCCAGAGGATCCAAAGATTGACCTCAACTCCCCGACGGATGACACCATGGCGGATTGCGGACAACTCCACTCATCTTACACCCAGGCTCAGACAACTTCTCAGCCGGCTACTATGGTGGAGCCAAACCCGACTTGGCAAACCTCGAGTCATAGGAAGAAGAGACCCACGCCCGGGGGCAAAGGCTCTGGCCAAAACTCTGCTGGCCATCTTGGTCATCCCCCCCCCTTTTTTTAATGTTTGTAGCTATTTGTAATGTGAGGGGTTTAAACCGGCCCCGTAAAATCAAGAACCTATTCCGACACCTAATGTCTCTTGGCGCAGAGCTAATTGGTCTTGTGGAGACCAAGATCAGACCCGAGAATAGGGGGAATTTCGCCTCCTACTGCCCCAGTGGTTGGGGTATTAAAAACAATGACACCCCCTTGGGCGAATATACTTCCTTTGGAAGGAGGACTCTTGGTCTTGTTCAACAATTTCTTACACATCTCAAGTGCTCACCATCTCCTGCTCCAACAAGGGGGGATTACCGATTGCAATGTCCATAGTCTATGGATCTAACTCGCCTATGCTATGGAGGACACTTTGGGAGGACCTTGTCTCCATCAGCTCCTCTTTAGACTCCCCATGGTTGGCCATTGGGGATTTCAACACCATCAGATTCGACAGTGAAAAGATTGGAGGAAGACATCCGACAACAAGTACAAAGGAAGACTTCAACAAATGCATTGACTCTTGTGGCCTCCTTGAGTTGCAATCTTTTGGCAACCCCTGGACTTGGAAAAATTGCTCGGTGGGCCCTGCAAGGGTTGCAGCTCGATTGGACCGAGGTCTTGTGAACCCAGCTTGGTTGGACCTTTTTCCCGACTGCCATCTTATGTACTCCCCCCTTGCTTCGAGCGACCATCTCCTGATGACAGTCGACTTGGCTAGACCAACTTCAAACCCAAGACCCTTTCGCTACTTCAACTACTGGGCCGCACGACCGGCGTACGCTGATATCATTTCCAGTTCGTGGGCGTCCTTGGTTTACGGGAATCCCGTTTTTAGAATTGCACAGAAGCTGAGGATTTTGAAGGCATCACTCAAGACTTGGGCCAGCAAGGAGGCCAACATCAAGGATGAAATTAAGGAGACGGAGGTTGCCCTGGCCATGATTAATTATGCATTAGCCGTGGACCCCATAGACCAAATCCTAGTCCAGCTTGAAAGAGACATCAAGTCCCATTACGAGAACCTGCAGAGCGACCTTGAATCGGCGTGGAAACAAAAAAGCCGAGTTGACTGGCTTACTCTGGGAGACCGAAATACAAGATTTTTCCATCTCTTCGCAACTGCGCGTAAACCGAGAAACACCATTCCTTTCCTCCTCACAGGCGATGGCCTTTTGCTCGACAAACCGACCTTAGTAGCAAATGCGGCAGTGGACTTCTTCGGCGAACTCCCAGGTCCACGTACGATTGGTGCCAGCCTAATGCTGTCGCCCGCACCAAAAATGAGGTTAACAACCGCGGGTAGAGAGTGGCTCGAGCGCCCCTTCGAGGAGGCTGAAATACTTGAAGCTCTTAAGTCTATACCCTCCTCGAAAGCCCCCGGACCGGATGGTTTCAATAGTGGCTTCTTCAAACGGCACTAGCTCCTAATAAAGCATGATCTCTGCGAGGCTATCAACTACCTCTACAAGGGTGGTAATCACGTCAAAGAAATCAACCAAACTTTCCTTACTCTTGTGTCGAAGACATCCTCCCCTAATGAGCTCTCGGATTTCCGTCCTATATCATGCTGTAATGTCGTCTCCAAGGTTTTTGCCAAGCTGCTCGCCACTCGGGTCGCCACCGTTCTTCCACAAATTATCTCCCAAAATCAATCGGCCTTCATTAAAGGTCGCACTTTGGGAGATAGTATGAGGCTTGCACAAGAAATTATGTTGGGCTTCGACAGGAGGACGGCCTCAAACCGTGCTTGCCTAAAATTTGATCTAACTAAGGCATTCGACACTATCGACCATGCTTTCATACTTCAATGCCTGAAGGGCATGGGTTTCGGGGACCGTTGGATCTCATGGATCAATCACTGCATCTCCACAGCCTCGTTCTCCGTCTTGGTCAATGGCACTCCTCACGGTTACTTCCGGGGAACTAGGGGTCTACGACAAGTGGATCCCCTTATCCCGCTCTTGTTTGTTGTTGGCATGGAAGCCCTCACTTCGCTGGTGGAGATTTATGTTAACAAAGGGGCGCTCAAACCTCTTGCATGCGGCCGTAGACCGGCTTTTGCCACTCCAGCACACCTAATCTATGCTGATGACCTCCTCTTCCTATGCAAGGCTACATCCAAATCGCTTCTTGCTGTCAAAAACATTCTCGACGATTTCCACCAAATGTCGGGTCTTGCCATGAATGCATGAAAAAGCAAGCTCTTCCGCCCAAAGAATACCACTGTTGACTTTGGGATCTGTCTCCGGCTGGGGCTATTGCGTCACTCACTCCCTATTACGTACCTGGGTCTGCCGCTGGCCTCCTCGTATGGTCGTGGCTCCTTGGCTAGAATGCTCGAGGACAAGGTTAGGGCCTTGCTGAGCGGCTGGAAGGCAAAGGCCCTAACTTTCGCCGGCCGGGCCCAACTCTTGAAGAGCGTTGTTGCCGGGCTGGTCCTTTTATGGGCTGATGGCACGATCATCCCATCTCGTACTGCCAGAAGGATCGATATGATATGTGTTGCGTTCCTTTGGAACTACGGCCTACACTCCATCGTGTGGGACACCATTTGCCTTCCTAGATCGGAGGGGGGAATTGGAATACGATCTGTTGTTACTGTCAAATCGACGATGGCAATTGCCTGGGCTTGGAAAATATTGAACGTGGGCTCCTTTCTTTGGTCGGAGTACATGAATGCCAAGTATCTGTGTCCGGGTGCGTTCTTCGATATTGGGTCAGCCGCATCGGCCTCTCCTGTATGGAAGCACATTCTCTCATCCCGCCCCCTACTCCGGCCACGCATTGGGGGATCTCTCCCCCCATATATGTGAGTACCTGCTGGTACTGCTTACTCCTTTGCTGCTGCTGTGGATATCACCCGGCCTAGGCGGGATCCCGTGCCCTGGGCTGATGTCGTATGGGCGAAGGGGCGGCTCCCAAGCATTGTTGCACCCTCTACCAGGCCATGCTGGGACGTCTTCCTGCTACCGACAGACTTGCGAGGTTCGGCATTACGACGCACAACCCATGCTACCTTTGCAACCGGGACATGGAGTCTGTGACTCACATCTTCTTCGATTGCCATTTCTCCTATGGTATCTGGGTCAAGATATGTACTACCTTTGGGGTGTCTTCCGCGGCACCCAGAAAACTCAGTGAAATTGTGGACTGGATTATAGTATCTCTACCCGCATCTGCTAGGAAGCGGACGGGAATCATTCTTGCTGCGACGGTACGGGAAATTTGGAAAGAAAGAAACGGACGTTGGACGTCTGGCACAACCTCCGGCACTCAAACAATTGTAAACTCTGTGATCAAGGACGCTGCTATCCTCAATTGTTAAACATGGACCCGGGTTTTTGAGCTCCCTGGTTGCAAGAACTCCCCCACTCCTTTTTGTAACTAGGGCCCTGCCCCCACTAGTTTTTGTTTACTTACTTTACACAGAAATACAGTGAAAGTCTTTTCAAAAAAAAAATCAAGCAGCTCTGCGGCACGTGTATCAGCCTTTCTCGCCCCACACAACGTCAGCAGGGAAAATCCATCCCATTGCCACGTTCGGATCGTCAAATACGTGTCCATACACCACCGAAACGCTTGAAAGGAGCGAGAGAGAGAGAGAGATCCATCGATCGGAGAGTGGTGGACAAGAGGCGGTGGGAGTTTTCGAGCCAAAGGTAAGAGGAGCGAACACACGTAGATATCGATGGACGACGCAAGAAAGAGGCAGGCGCAGAATAACAGCACCGCCAGAGGGATGATGCAGAGGCTCAAGGACCTCCAGCGCAGCCCCACCGCGGTCGTCGGCGGCAGCCTCCTCCTGGCCGGGGCCGTCGCGTACTATGTGTACTATTACCCAGGGAGAAAGAGGGACGCCGTCCCCAGCGACGCCACTAAGGTAGCAGGCCAATCCAAGTAGTAAGCACACACGTATATGCATGTAGTATCTGTACACAGTAGTAGGAATCACCCGACAAATGTTCGATATACATGTATGTTTGCGCATCTACGTAGTTTCGATCGAGTAAACTTTTCTTTGCTTGATGAGTACTGCTTCCTGAGGATAAGGGAATTTTTCTGTTTAACTGTCGATATAATTGAAAGCTTTTCATATCGGAAACCGGTTGTCCAGTATTGGCAGTGGTTCTGTTTTGAGATACCATCTACTACGGGGTGTCCATCTGAAGTAACCGTCAGCTGAAAACATCAAAATTATGATTTTGAACCCCCTTCAATCCCTAATAATGGCCGGGATATTATGGGGTTTGATATGGGTGGCACAGGTGGGCTGCCCTCCGACAGAGGAGGGCGTGCGACGCAGGTGGGTAGCCCCGTCAAGGAGGAGGGCGCAGGTGGATGGCTCCGTAGGGAGGAGGTAGGGCAAGGCAAGTGGAGGCAAGAGATGAAGGGGACAGGCCGGGAAGGAGGAGGAGCCGAGGTCGCGGAAAGGAGCTGGGATGGTTTTGGGAGAAAGGGACACGGGGGATGGAGAGCATGCGGGGAGTTTGGATTCCAATCACAGCAGGGGTGCTGTGATTCCAACTTTTTTAGCCTTTGATTTTCAAAATTCAATCCTATGTGCTCCACGCATCCTCTTAATTTTGCTCAAATGCAAGGGCATTTGCTATTTTATCTTAATGATCAAAGGTTCCGTCGACATTTAATCAACTTAAATCCCATTTTTTTAAAAAAATCGAGCTTTTGACCTATAAGATAAAATGGGAAATGCCCTCGGATTTGAACGAATTTTGGAAGATATGTAGAGCATTAGTTGAAGATATAATCCATAATATTAAATTATGAAGATCAAAATCGTAAAAAAAAATAAATTGGAATTACATAAAGTAATGGGAATATAGGTAATGGGAATTACAACAGAAGATCCTCTTTCACCATATTATACACACAAACACAAACATACGCACATAAACATGAGCTGCATGCATACATTCGCATACTATACACACAAACATACGTACATAAACATGAGCGGGCATGCATCCATTCACATGCAGGCACACATATATATACCTATACACATATATACACTTATATTTAGATAGATATACACATATGCATATACATATGAATGTAATGTATATGCATGTATGCATGCATGCATATTTTTTTTAAAAAATATATATGTGTATGTGCATTTTTTCAAAAAAATGTATATATGTATGTATATACGTGTATATGTATGTATATATATACATGTATAACTATGTATGTGTCTATGTGTGAGTATGTGTATGTGCATGTACGTGTATGTGTGTGGGAGGGTGTTGGGTGGATCCATTTTTTCAATAATATATTGGAAAATTCAGGTTACTGGATGACAACATGTTCTCATTCTAATTTTGTGTAAATTGACGTTCCTAACACATTTATTTATAAGGGGTTAATTTCAACAATTCTGGAATCATTAAAACGCTCGTGTGCATATATTCTTTCAAAAAAAATTAAGTGATGATTTATCTACTTTATTTTATCATTATTTATCATTTCAGTTTTCAATCTTTATTGAACTTCATTGGTAGCATAATTTAAGAAAAATGCTTCCAAATTGGCACTGTATTTTCAAAGAATTTTTAGAAAAACACCCTAATAAGTTTACAATTTTACATAAGTATCCTCACAAAAGTTGTATCAATAAAATTATCTCTAAATATTCATCATTTTAGAAAAAAATACACTCCTTGAACAATAATATGAATCTATATATAGTCATGCTCATTAAATGTATGTTACCATATTACTCATTGTTATATATAGTGATGATATTATTCATTATGAAATGATTTTTTATATCAAAAATTAGCGACAAACGTCAAATCTATCACTATATCAAGAGCAACAGTCTATATACATGGATGAGAAACGAATTTATACATATAGGGATATGCACTACAACAAAATTGAACTATAGTGATGCTTTTTTCAAAATCTGTTACTAAATTAACCGTTGTAAAATATATAACAACGATATTATTCGTTGCGAATGAGTTTTTATATTTGAAATTAATAACGAATATGATATATGTCGTTATATCATTAGCAACGGTCTACATGATGCTTATCTGTTTTTATTTTTCAAAATATCAACTAATCGTCACTATTTTTTTAGTTCAAATTTTAGCGACGATCAATTAAAAGTTTGAAAAATAGCAACGAATAAGCGCCACTATATGGACTGTTGATAATGATATAACGACGTGTATATTATTCGTTACTGATTTCAAGTGCGAGAAATCATTTCGTAATGAATAATATCCTCATTATATATTTAACAACGGCTAATTTCAAGTACGAAAAATCATTTCATAACGAATAATATCGTTATTATATATTTAACAACGGCTAATTTAGTGACAGATTTTGAAAAAGGCATCACTATAGCTCAATTTTTTTGTAGTGATGGTATCCTTATTTATTTTTAAATTTGGATACAGAACAGATATCTTGCAAATATTGAAAATCTCAAATTATATTTTTAAATATGGATACATATAATTTTAATTTGACTACAAATATTTAACAAATAAATATTGGCCATCCTACGGATAATAACCATCTCTTTAAAGCTTACTAAAGTTGAAATTAAGAGTTGATCAATTATACTAATGGCATATGAGTAATATCAGAAATAATATATACATATTATCTTAATTATACATGTATTGGATGGAATATACATAATATAAATACACTAAATATGTTTATAACATAATAATTATACAAATATGGTGAAGAGTGGTATAGAATTATATTATGTATGGTTAAACATAAATCTATAACTATATCTGTATATGAAAATGTATATGCGGGTACATATACGGATGTTTACGGATATCAAAGTGGTGTTAATATTAGCACCCGTTTTAAAAAAGATACGGATACGGATGTCATAATCTGTATACAATAGATATATGGCAGATCAGATACAAGTATATCCTCATATGTTTGCATCCCGAATCTCGACCCATATAGATCAACTATAAACCCATGACCATGGATATCCAACAAAGTGTTTCAAATGGCATACCCAATATCATTTGACTCCTATGATTAGTGGTTCGACCATATACATAAAATACTTTTAAAAATTATAACTATTGGATGTTTACCACATATACATTCTAATAATTAATAGTGTATAACTAAGTAATATTTAAGTAAATGTTAGGAGACTTGGGGGGGCCAAGCCCCCTCCCGTCCCCCTGTCTCCGTCACTGACATCCAGGGGGTTTATTACTCAACGACACACATTTTTGTGGGAGCATGCGTGTGTGTCGTATAATGGGTCTTTTGCAATATTTTTTGATAACACCTGGGCGGATTTTGTTTACTCAATGATGATATTCATTCAAATTTTGTGTAAAAAGACATTGCTAATATGCTAATCTCAATAATTCTAAGACCCTTAAAATGCAACAATCTTGATAGAGGATAGGAGTTTCTAACTGAGTGAGACTTCAAGGACGATATATTTCCATTGAGTGACTAAAATTCCCCCCCATCCACACACACATGTTTTTAAGAAATACCAAAAAATACAAAAAGCTAGGAGAATTAAAGTTGCTCCCTCTAAGGGGCAGACGCGCGCGCGCACACACATACACATATGAGAGGTATATGTGTATACGAGAAGAGTTTTTTTTTGAAGCATGAGAGGAACGAACCGGGGCCCATATGTATATATGAGAGGTATATGTTTACGAGAAGAGTTCTTTTTAAGCATGAGAGGAACGAATAGGGACCGATGGATGATAAGTGACCATCAATGATTGACATTTGAATTCAATCCTAACCCCTTAAAATCCATGTCCCTCTTTCCCCATCATCGTCCACCTTTCTCCCCTACCACCTCAGCTCCAACCATCAATTGCTGCACGCATCTCTCCCCATGGAGATGAGGTGCCATCATTGTCATGTCCTCTTCTCAATGGTGCAGAAGGCGTATGCGAAATGCATTGTACTCGTAGCATTGCATGGAGGTGCATTATGCAACCCTCTTTCGATCGCTTAATTTTGACAACTTCTCGTCTACCATATCATGGATTTTCCTCGTACCATATCTTTGATGAGGAGGGTACATCTCGAGCATAACTTGTCATGGTTGGCTGCCAAAACATTTCTGACATATACTATAACATATGTCATTCATTTAATTTATGTAATATAAGCTCGCTTTCTTTCCATCTATATGCTTGATGAATCTTCATTTCATCTCCTTTATTCTTTCATTTTGACCTTTAAACCCTTGCTAAATTCATGTATATATCACTAATTTGTGGAACACTTTGTAAAATGTACAAAATATTGCATAAATTACTATATAAATATTGTACTTATTGCCAAAATAAAAGAACAAAGAAAAGAAAAGAAAAAGAATGTGTTTTCAAGGACACTGAATGACTCTAAACCCCTAAACCTGAGCATCATGATGTCTAAGTCAACAAGGAATAAAGTAGAGGGAGATACGACAGATGAATTGTACAGAAATCACATCAAAACATCAGTTTTAATCCATCAATAAATCATTTTTGGGATATATTTTATTCTTTATCATTTATACCTCAAATAAAGAAACTTTGTACATGAAAGTTGTAGATAAAAATACATAGAAAAATACAAAAAAAATTCTCACATAAATAATACAAATTATACATTCTACACTCAGAATAAAAAGTCAAAATCCAAACTTCTCAGACTTATATCTTATCCATATGAACTTAAAATCCATCACAATCACTTTTAGTTGTATATAACTTTTTATTAGCTATTTAATGAAGGTGGTTTCACTTAATTTGAAGTTAAGATGCAAAAGTTAGATTTTGGACCCTTGTTGTACAATATACCTAAATAAAATATTCATTTGATTTATTCTTTATATTTTTCATAATTTTATATTTTTTTATAATTTTGTAAATATTATTATAGTATATATACATATTTAAAATGAAATAAAATCATTAAAAATATACTATACTAAAATAAAATAAAAATATATTTGTGTGTAGTTAAATAAGTTATAAGTACATAAATTATGTGTATAAAACAATAAAATCTAAAATACAAAATAAAAATAAAATATACAATATATAGGTAAAGGTACATATGATTATACTTGTAGATATTAACTCCTAATAAACAAACTAAAAAAATAAATAAAAATATAAATTAAATACTACATAAAAAACATTTTTTATGCTTTCACCAAAAAATAATAAAATCATTTGTTATTTTCTATCTATTTAATAAAGCATTCCAGCCTTAGATATTTCTGGTTGGTCCACGTGAACCAACCAGAATCAAACCCTAGTTGACCTGGGGTCAATTGCCCCCTCTCTCCTCCAGATGCGCCAGACCCGTCAACTCCCAAATTTTGCCCCATTTTTTGAGGGCATCTCCTCGCTTATTTTCAATCTAATCTTCACGCAAATCAATCCTCGATCGATCCTAATACACGCCAATGACCTAAATCCTTTGAACATAGCCCAAAACTCTCGCTAATCACCGATAAGTAAGTACCATCATTTTTGTCTATAAATAAACATCCTTGCCTCCTTTCACCGTTTGATCCCATTTTTCCCATTTGAATCCACTTCCTTCGAATTTCTAGAGCTCCAGGTGACGACTGGGAGGCTCGTGGAGGGTGATGTGCGGCATACAACGGCAGATGAGTTGCGATCCAGGTGGAGCTCCAGCGACACCTCTGCTCCCTGGAATATCCAGGTAAGAGCTATCTTTACCTAGCTTTTTACATCACATTTTCATTCCATAGTGTAGTCGTAGGTCTACTTTCCCTAATCTAGTAGTAGCTTAGACCGAATTTTAAATCTTCGATCGTCGGAGCTCTCTACTTCGGCCATGTCCCGTCATGCAATCGACTCGTTCTGACCCTCCTTCCATGTCCATCTCGTGCCTCCTCGCCTTCTGCATCTGTTCCACCCCTCGATCCATCCTGGTCCCTCTTGGATCAACAAACTAGAGCTCCATCTATGCCCTTCGCCGGAGCTCTTCCATCCCATCCCATTTCCACGCACAGTAGCTTCAAGTCGGGCCGAGGCGAGTTATTTCGAGCCCAGGATTCTCCTTCTACAGGTACGAGCCACAAAGGACCCGAAGAAGGTCGATTTCAGTGCAGGAGAAGCTCCCCAGGTGTCTGATTCCTTATCAAGGTCCAAGTCCTTCCCAATGAGTCTTGGACCCTCTTGGCAATATCATTCGATGGGGAGCTGATCATCGACGAAGATGGTGATCGGGACGAGGAGCTACGCACGATTGAAGGGAGGATAGGGAAGTGTTCTTCCACATACCTCTGGAGCCGTTGGATCTCAGGGGTGACCTAGATCTAATCTGGGCCATCGACATCAATCGAACTGGTGCCTCTGTTTAGCCGCCCGATCTGTTCAAGTGTGTCTGCATGGCACGCTCCTGGCTGCTCCCTTCCGTCGATTAAGGGTAAATTGCACAACACACATTCGTCTGATTTTATTTTATTTTTATTCGAGTAAATAATTTTTTTAGTTGTAAAAATATTGAAATAATTGCAAGAAGGACTTCACACTTTTGGAGAATTACATTTTGGTCCTTACCAACTAAGCTCATGTGGTCCCCTACGTGAGTTGGGCATTTTGCTCTTTTACACCCTCGATTTTTGTAATTGTAAATTAGTCCACAAAATTTTAATATCAGTTGTGTCAGGTTTTGGGATCTTTGCATATGCCCCTTTGACTTTTATTTTTAACTGCAATTATGCACTTTTTAGTTCAAACATTTTTATGCATATTTGTATAATTATTATAAGTATCAATTGTGCTCCAAAAATTATGTAAAAATATGATAATGTACATGGATGCTTGATCTTTCATATTACATATTTTATTTTGCATTTTATGCACTTTTATTATTTATTAAAATTCAAAAAGAGCACATTTTGCCCCTGTATGACTTAGAAAATACCTAAAAATTATAAAGAAATTTTGAAAAAAATAAAAAAAGTGATATTTTATTTATTATAGTATTCTATGAATACAGACCAAAAATCCCTAAAAATAGAAAAAGAAAACATCAAAAATTTAAAAAGCACCAAAATCTTGATAAAAATTATAAAAAAACTTTTAAAAAAAGCAAAAATATTAGTTTCCATTTTGTAAATTTATTTATATTATATATTGTATATTAAACTTAGTCGTAAGTTATTTGGACCATTTATCTATTTATAAAACCTTAAAACATTCAATCTATTTATTTATTCCATGATTTTGTATATTTTGGACTTTAAAATACCTAAACATTAGAAAAAATACATTAAAATCGCAAAAATAGGATAAAAATATAAAAAACTCAAAAAAAAATTTATTTTGCAAATTTTTATTATTTTTAGATATATTTATAATTATAATACCATATCTTGTATTATATACCTATATATACCTATATATAGTTTATATTATTATAGTTATTATAAAAACTTTATATATTTTTTAAAACCTTTAGAAATATTAAAAGGACTATTCTTGTAGTATTGTGCAGTCTCAAAGAGGGAGGCATAGAGCTTTAATGGTAATCGTCAAAAGTGAATCAAAACGATATGAAAATACAAATACAAAAAAGCCCCTCATTATTCTATATAGTTAATTAAAGAAGAGGTTCAAGAAATAAAGGAGAAAGGAGAGCTCTACTAGAAAAGCCTTCCAGACCTATCCCTTTGCATGCTTCTCAAGCTCGAACTCGTCACTAAGTACAGGTAAAGCGGGAGTTATTCCTGCCCAGCTCCAACAAGATGAAATTGCGACCTCGAACTCGACCAATTTCTTTTACATAGTTTCGGGGACCGACCTAGGGAAGAGGACTAGGCTTCTTGCAAGGTGTGAAGCAGAGTTCGACAGCTTTGATTATATACTAGTTGCGAAGGTGCTGTGACTTTTTTCCACTATCACTGGTCAGTTCAAGCGAGCATGGGAAAGAGATAGGGTGTATACTGGCCTGACAAAGATGTGGTTCCCTTTCCGGTCAAATTCTATCTCATATAACTACAATTTATTTTCTTATTTTTGTATATTAATTATATGTATTATATATATAAACCTTACATCATATACAGATTATCTTATATATATTCATATACTCTTATATATATATCTATAAAATATTATATAATATTAAAATTAAAAAGAAACTAAAATCAAAAAATTAAAAATTTTAAAAATAATATACAAGTAAAAATAAAATAAAATTATGTAAAACCAAAAACCCATACAAAAATATTAAGTAGACACTTGTGTACATAATTCACTTTGGTTATAAATAATCATTAGGTTACCATGTTTGCTCTATGTGGTTCGACCTCTACATGCTTACACATTATACATCTTCGTTCGTAGAGTAAAATAAATTGTACTTCATATTTTTGGTTGTTCATTGATTATTCATACGTTGTGGGTATTTGTTGATTAGTACAAGTCTAATGAGCGATCACTTCGACGATTGTTGATACGTCTTGTGGTTTTACAAGACCTTCATAAGACTCTGCTTAATCAAATGGCATCGTTGCTGAGGAACAACGTGTTTGTAGCCTAATTTGTACATTGTTGTCTTTTATTTTATTTTCTTGTACATATTCTTCTACCTTTTTTTGACTTGTACATATTTCAGCTTTTATTTCTTTGAACGCATTATTTGATTATTTTTGCTAATACATCTATTTATTGTGTTTGATGTGAGGGCCTAACTTCTTAGGAGGTCGATGCAGTCAAGCTTGGTGGAGACTGGCCTTCTTGCCTTGGCCAGTAGGAGAGGAAACAAATATAGCAAGGAGAATACTTAGCATAGATCTTAGCTTAGGATTTTATTTTTTTGATGAGGGAGTGATTTATTATTCATTATTATTTTTAATAATGCAGGGACTTGGAAATTAGACTGTAGGACCTATTTTACCAAGTGTCTCCTCACTTGGGGATGCTCGTGATTTTCTTCAAGTTTTCTTCGTCTTCTCACTTTATTCCTCCCTATTTTTCTCTTTATTTTTGTTTATTTTCTGGTGTTTTGAGTTTTCTGCCTTTATTTTTATTTGTTTTGTGAGCATGAAGTTCCTAGATTTTAGAATTGCTTGTATTGGTACTTAAGTCCAAACCCTAATAAGAATCATGTTCCTATAGTCTTTTACGTTTGGATCTAGTGAAATTAATAATGGTACACTATTTAGACTTGAACCCACGTGTCGAGAGAGACACCATATAGCGCTAGCAGGACCCGTTGTGGTTGGCGCCGAGGTGTCTCCAAGACCGAACTGTCGGGTTCATTTCTAAATAATTGACATTTGGTTCTTCACGACTAATAGTAGTTCATGCTCAAGGCGATTTTGTCGATTACACATCTCCATGTAGATAGGGTTAAAAATTTTGTTTTGCATACCACATGGAGAGAGGTGGGAAGCACTGTAAGTCCTCTAACTCTGCATGTATCATTAGATTCTATGGTGAGATTTCCATCATTGAATCAACTTGCATAGCTTTGTTGCTATATCCCTCTGATTTTGAACACCTAGAACTTAAATGAAAATTCACAAAATAGTTAGGCGCTTGTATGCAAAATATCCAAAAAAGGTAAAATCCTAAAAACTAAAATAAGGGGACTGCTAAATAAACTTTGACCTTAATTAAAATCTATAATGGATTGCATTGTTTGGGTTCATAAAGCCCTCATTATCTCCAGGTACCTTAGGAGGGAACCAAAACCCCTCCATGATTGAGGCACGATCCTCTAAGGATTAGGGCCCAAAACCCAGTCTATAATTGCCTTGTGTATCGCCTGGATTTTCGAAGTATTGGTGCTTCTATCGTACGTGGACGAGTAAGACCTAGTCAACGATGATGTTCTCGCCTTCTGTAAAACGTCGACCTTGTCTGAAGTACTAATCTTAGGTCACGTCCTCACGGGTATGTCTATCTCATCGTCTCGCATTCAAGTAGGGGCTTGCATGCTCACGGATGATTCTGTTGCGAGCAAGGTCCGGAGTAGTGGTTTCTCCTATCGGCTTTCTCACTCTCATTCTTTTATTGAGTAGGGATCCATGAAGGATTACAAGAACCTCAAAAAGTGTAGACTACATGTTACAAAGGAAGATGACAAGTATGGGATACTTTTCCAGAAGTACTCTCGCTCTTATAGGGTTAGCGTCTAAGGACTTGCTAGAAAATATGACTGAAATAACATCTCTAAAAATAAAAATTTAAAAATAACTGATCCTTTATGGCTTCACATGTGTAGAGTTGGTGAACCCAATTTTGTATTATATATTGTATGGATCTAGATTAAGGTTCAAAGATCAAATCTCGCACACTTACACACATTTTATCTTATGTGTTTCCTCTTTGACCCCATGCTCGTTTTGATCCTTTCTACTATTTTACATTCATTTTATTCTTCGATGACCATCGTATCCTTCCTCTTGCATCGATCCTTCTTTTCCTCCACAATGTCGACCCATGGATGGTCTAGTCAGGACTCCGCCGACACCCGCATCGATTCCATGAACTCGACATCGTCAATAATTCGAGGCGATTCCTGAGAACCCGGTTCAGACCTTGCGAACCAATCTCTAAACTCATCATCTTCTTTTCATTCTCCTTTTATTTCTTAATAAATCGAGATCACTCTTGTACCATTTCCGCCCATTGTGAATGGAGGTCAATTTTAGTCTACATCCTTTACTCCATTCACAATTGTCTGGGGTTGACCTTAATCTCAAATTCATCATTTCAGCTAGTATTCAATTTAACAGTGGTGTGATTGTCCTCTTGCATTACAGATAGAAGTCAATCCTGGATCCCAATGCAGAGTTCATTTCATCAGATTTAGACCCCGAGATGGCTCCTCTCGACGGAAAAGGAAAAGGAACGGGACAGTAGCCTACACAACCAGAGAAGGGCCAGGCACCATATCAGAATCAAGTTAATGTTAAATTTCTCGCATCCATCCAAGCCATACAATAGTAGCTAACTGAGCAAGCACCGACCCAAACTGCATTTCAAGAGATGCTGAATGATATGAGGAACAGACCAAGAGGACGAGGAGAGGATGAAATGCCTCATGATGACCAAGAGGATGATGAAGAAGCACATGAGGTTCCGAAGCTTATGCTGAATAGACTTACAGTCCTGGAGACAGCCGGATGATCGAGTGGATTCACATTCCACTGGTGCATGCTTACTTTGAGCTCAAGCCTCGACTCCTTTCTCTTTTCCCCACCTTTCATGGGAACACTAATGGGGAACCCTACATTCTCCTGCAGCAGTTCGCATGCATCTGTGGAACCATGCACTACCCTAACATTCTGTTAGGCGTAGTCAAGATGACCTCATTTCCCTTCTGTCTCCAAGATAAGGCCTTGCACTGGGTCAACCATTCAGGGAAGTTCGTGACGACCTGGGAGGATCTTAAGTCTGCATTCCTTCACAATTTTTACCCTCTCGGTCGGCTCAACCAGATGCGAGCCTGGATTAGTAGCTTCTCCCAAGCTACTCACAAGATTGTTCATGAAGCATGGGAGCGATTCAATGATCTGCAGGGAAAAATGCTCCCACCATGACATACCGAAGACCAATTTGGTCCAACACTTCTTCGGAGGCCTGGTTACAGAGAGTCAGAGGCTTGTAGATGTAGCTTGTGGTAGATCACATTTTAACAAGGATGAATATGTCGTCTGATAAATATTCAAGGAAATGGCTGAAGGAGAGTTCTCCCTCTCTTCATCCTGTGCATATCAGAGGTAACCCCTGATTCTCCACAAGCATGTCCATATGGCAGCATCTCAAGAAACGAAATGAGATGAAAGCTCCGACCTTAGTATCATTGGGGTTCATCTATCCAAGGTAGACATCATCGAGATATGATCACGAGATTTGGAGAACCTAGTGATCGAATAAAGAACTCAGAATTGATGAATCCACGATTCATCTACTTTATATGGACATTTTAGCAAAATTACCTTAATAATTCACTAACTAAACCCATTGAAATCAATTAATTAACCTTCACTAATTGTGCTTAAATTAGGGATAATATCTGTAAATAATGGACCCTTATTTTTACCATTTCTTAATCTTTAAAAATCCATAAAATAATAGTTTAAATATGTATATATATTGTATATAAACTAATTCACTAATTAAAATCAAATTTAAAATACAAAAAGATTTACCAAATGCAAAAATATCTGGTATTTCATTATCTATAGAGTGCCTCCAAAAATTCATTTTGTACAGTTGACCTCTTTTGATTTTGAGTTCTTTACAAAAGTTGTAGATCTCATCGAGACGAGCAACTTTCATGTTGACCATTTTTTGATTTGAGTTCATTTAGTACCACTTTTTGAGCCTTCATTATCATTCTTTTATTATTTAATTTAAATTGAATCCATTTAACCCTTTATTTTATTATTATTATTAACTTAATTAATTTAATTTTTTAATCACCCCTCCCTCTGTCAGTTCCCTCTCCTCTCTCTCTCATCCAGGTCATGTGCTCTGCATGTGACCATGCCTCTTCCTCTCCTCTCCCTAGCACGTGACCACGCTACTCCCTCCTCCGTGAACTCATGCCCCCTCCCCTTCCTCTGCTCACTGTCCGTCGATCGCTCTCCTCCTCCGCACGTAACCGTCGCCCCCTCCGCTTCCTCTTCCCTAAAGCCTCCGTCACTGTCGTTGCTCCTCCTCCTATATAGCCCATCGATCGCTTCCTTCCCTCTCCATCCACCATACGATATCTCTCCCCTCATCCTCGACCTGCAAGGAAGCGACGGCAGGGCTGAGAGTAGTGTGATCCACAACCATCATCCAGCTTTGTAGTAGCTCCATGCTACAGGAGCGCAGACCCCCATTCACCAGGTCCTTCGAGCGACGAAATACCAAGGAGCTTCTACCTCCTTGTTCCTAGGTGAACTTCGAGCCAAATCTATCTCACCCTTCTCCCCCTCTTCGATTCCCTTCTATCTTCCAGAACCCTCATCCACCTCCGACCTTACAAAGGTCAGAGCTCCGCTCCGATTCTCTTGCCTTGATAGGATCCCAGCCCCTTTCCTCTTCACTTGCGATTTCACTAACCCCTATATGTCCAGCTGCTCCACCGAGCTCCACCCCGCTTGCTCTCGACCACCAACATCTCCAGCCCAGTCGCACTCAGAAGTGTCCCCAACATTGCCTCGACCATCACAACTTCTGCATTGCTCCTCCAGTCGCTCGGTCGTGTGTCGAGTGAGCCCCTACTGCACTGTCTACCCACGCAACCGCTACCATCGCCGCCACCAAAAGCTGCGCGTGTCGTCCTCACGCTTCACCTTCAATCGCAGCCTCACCACCTACACTTTACCTCTTTGCAGACCAGACTCTAGTTGCTCCGCTCACGCAACGGACACCACAGAGGCCTTGCTTCGCCATTCTTCTCCAGCTTCGTCGCCCCTCGCGTCGTGTGTCGGTAGAGGGAGCGGCTCTGCCTTCACCACCGCTCCTTGGCTCTCTTCATCGTTCACACATCCGCCAACCACCGGTTGTAGGATCATGCTCCATGCCCTTGATTTGATGGACGTCTGCTCGCCCCCTCCCCCCTCGAGCCTCAGACTAAGTCACTAGACTCGGATCTATCGAAGCTCCAAGGAGAGACATGTGGAGGCTCAAGAAACTGTGACTCCCTCCGAAGCAGCTCCTCTATCGAACCTCCAGGCGCACGTGCAATGCATGTGCATGGGAGGAAATTGTGCTGCAACCCCTACCGTCCTTCAATATCGCAAGCATGTCCCCGCCAGCTAGGAGGCACGTCCTAGGCACGTGCCCCTTGGAAAATTTGCAGAATAGCCCCCCTTGCATTCCAAAAGTTACTAAATACCCATGCTTGGGTAATTTACATAGAAGGCCCCTCTATCTGCTTGAAATTAGAGATAAGTCCCTTCAGAGACTTCTTTGAGATAAAACTTAACTTTTTGTTGCATTTCAATCTCCAGAACTTCAATTTAGCATATCCTGATCACATGAACTCCGATTTTTATGCATAATATGTCGTTTTGAAGCTTTTTGAACACTCTATCTTATTGTATATTTTGTGGATAGATATGAGGTTGTCTAATGACTATTATTATTATTATTTGAACCTCCTCATCTTTGTAGGCTTGATTATTGATATATATGCACTCTTTTATTGAGAAATATGATGATCTTTCTATAGGGACTCGATCGAGAATATTTGGCGAGATTAATCTTCTTGCAATGACTGGAAATCATTGTTTGGAAACTTTAATATATGATGGGCTCATCCAAGGAAAAAGAATTATTGATCATACTTTTGAGGATTCAATTTTTTGCAGGAGCATAAATTTATCCAATAATCTTCTTGCCTGCATTTTTAGGATTAATTTGAATATCTTCCTTGAAATGATATCTTTTGATCTGTGGTTTAGTTTTGAGGATATTGATTAATATTTGGATTAAAAATCATAATCACAGATCTAGTGCTTCACTTTTGTTCTCTCTGTTTATTTTCTTAGAACTACATCTCATTGCATTTTCATCATCATATTTTCTCTTTAATTCCTGACACAGAAATTAACACAACATTTAGTTAATTATTTAAATTAATTTGAAACCACACAACTAAAATTGGTTCCCGGTGTTCGACTTGGTATACTTACCAAGTAAATATTATTCCACAACATTCAAAGATTGTGGTTTTTGATCGATCGTAATTTGCCTCCTATACTATAATATTAGAATATTAAAGAGGTATTTTTGCGGCTCATCAAATGGTACTGCTGTCGGGGAGCAGTGAATTTTTAGGGTTTTAATATATTTTATGTAATTAATTTTTTATGCAATTAATTTCTGTTTCATTTTTTCCTTTCTTTTGCATTTTATTTTCTGTATTTTATTTTTCATCTTTCTCTCACTCCTGATACTAACCGCAATTTCTCCAAGTACAGATTACTCGGAGCAAATTTTTTGATATAATTCAAGGGTCTGTGAAGAAAACTGAATTTTATTCTTTTTTTGAGAGAGAGATAGATAGTTTTAATTTCTGCATTATTCACGGGTCCCTCTTTCTGAACCCTGATAACTTGTAATAATTCGGACTGGATTTTTTGTGATGTTTCGGGTCTGTTTCAAACCCTGATGTGTGGTTGGGACCTGACTTGAGTGGCGTAGGAATTAGGCACATACACGCTAGCCTAGATATTTACTCTTGATTGTGCTTGTAATTTTTAGGTCACACTCTCACTAACTAGACGCACTATAAATCGTTCGACTTAACTAAAATTTTAAATCAATTCTATCTGCTAATAGAACTATCTGTTTAGGATGTTTTTCCTCTGTGCATATCATTTAGTGTAAATTTAATTTCTCGTATTGCATCTCGCATGAAGAACGCAAGAATCACTGTAAGTCACCTTCTTAAGCATTCATCATTGATTTACATTTGCATTGACTTTTTTGATTCTCCCTCCTCAGTTTTTACCACTTAAGAATTAAAAAAATTGGGACTTCTCATTAAGCGTGATATTTTTGCGCTCAATTAAGACCTCAGTGATAATCACTAATTTAAAATCAAATATGTTAATTAAGGTGACTGTAAATAAAATTGACATAAAATTATTTCTTGTGTCTGGTGGAGAAACCCACTCATTGTTTGTAAGGACAAGATCACGCACTTAGGGCAGAGCCACAAATTTGAAGTTTTCGTTTAGACTACTGATTTTAGAAACAACTAGCTACTTTTCAGTGAGGGAACATGGGTAGCCATTCTACGGTCCGAACTTCCCTTAGCAGAGTGGGTGGTTTAAAAGAATATTGTGTAAGGCACCATCCTTAAGTAACGAGTAGTTGTTTTACAGTTCGTACTTACACCTATACTAGCTGAAAGTAGGCACGCTAGTTGTATGATTTCGGGATAGTCTTTGTGAATAATTGTGGCACCTAACATCCCCGCTTAATATTTAAGATTGTATGACCATTTAAAATTAAAATAAAAAAGATAAGCGATCGAGCCCTGACGTGCCTTCACCGGTATTGAGTGGCTGAATTGATAAGTTTGATTTGTGTTTGTTTTATTGAGTCTTCTATACCTTATACTTCCTATGGATTCTCTCTCCTAAGTATTTCATTATGCTCAAAACTGCTCCTTTCATCCGAGATGAATTCTTTTGGAGTTCTTCGTTCGGACTTTCCGAACAAATCCCCGAGCTCCTCAAGTAACTCATCTCCTCGGTTTTGAGATGTCCCTCTTCTCGAAAACCCATGTTATGGGAATGACCCTTTTCTCCAAACCGTGGTCTACCCTTCACCTACAGGGATGAGTCAACCTTTGACTGAACCTCTCTCCTACATCTTCCTGCCAAAGAAACTTTCATCTTTGGTAGAATCCCTAAACCTTTCAAGCATGAGCTTAACTCATATTTATGTGCATCTGAAGGTGAAGAAGAAGTCAAGATGCCTCCAAAGAGGAACCCTGGTGAGGAAGAGAACAACAATGATCCGATATGAGCACTTTTAGCTAGAATAACTGCTGCTGAACAATACAATGCGCTACTTAGAGCACAAATGGAAGAACTGCAGCATGGAGAAGCTATTATGGAAGATACATACCTCCATGAATTAGATGAAGATTATAATTGGTCGAGGCTTGTACCTCCCGAGGATGCATTCGAGTACAAACCACATTTCCTCGCATTGTCCTTCCTCTAAGACTTCGAGCTAGTTTGCGACAACCTGTGCCACCCTAGGGTTAGTCAAGACTACATAAGGCTGAGAGTTGTCCCCTTTGCCTTGATAGATAAGGCAACTTATTGGCTGAAAATTTAGGTGAAACGGTCACCACTTGGGTCACCTTTAAGACTATGTTTCTCAAGAAATTCTACCCTATAAGTAGAATTAATCAAATGCAGATCAAGCTCACAAGCTTCACCCAGCACCAAAGCGAGCCATTCCATTAAACCTGGGAAAGGTTCACAGGCCTAATGTAAAAATGCCTAGGGCACAGGATAAGCAAAATGATATTGGTCCAAAGTCTTGTCAGTGGGCTAAACCATGAGACCTAAGGGTTAGTGAGTGCATCCTATGGAGGAAGCTACATAGGATTCCACGAGGACACCGTCTACAAAGTGTTAGAGAGACTAGTGGAATATAGCCGAGCACAGACCACCGGCCAGACTTGCGTACCCAGCTCCAAGAAGACTGTTAATAATCTGTCAATCAATCAGAATGCTGGCATGGGAATAATATATGATAAGCCGATCATGGTTGAACAGATATATAAGAAGGTGGACAAACTCCATAAATCATCTAATATGGGAAAATTGGCTAAACTGCCTAAGCAAATGGAGGATCTGGATGACAGGGTATCTAAGATTCAGATACCTGCCCTGACTTCACCCCCTGCCCTCATTCACCAAATTCACTACATTCAAGGGCAGGGGGTAGGGCAACAGAGCCATTGGGGTAGAGATCATGTCTTTCCCCATCAAACAGAAGAAATCTCCACTCAAATTGTTTATAAGGAACCTCCACAAGTCATGAAGATAAACGGAGTTTGGCATAACTCTGATCCCATCAACAGATCGGATCCAAACCCTACTCCGAACCCTCGTCCACCATAGTCTCGACCCATCTACCAACCTCAACAACAACAATAGCAGCTTCAACAGTACCATCCGGGTTATCAGAACCTGCAGCCTCAACAGCAGTATCAGCACCAAGGTCAGTAGGGCCAATTCATACAGCACCATCAGCCTCAGGCCAAGCAAGGCCAAGGGTCTTTCTTTCTTCGATCTCTCCCAAACTCCAGTGAGTGCTGGACAAACTTCATGATATCATAGTTGACATCAATCGACTCTCTCGTTGGAGAAATGAGTTGATTGCACCCCAAACCGTGATTCCAGCTCAAGTCCGAATCCAAATAGCCTTGGACAGAATTAGGTATTAGTCTTTGAGTGTTCTTTATCTGAATATGAGATATTTTCGCATGATGATACTTATCATATTTCTTTTAGTAGCAGAAAGACTGTAACCATGCATGATCGAGCAAATGAACACAGTGATATAGCCCAGTGTCTACAAATTCACACAATCCTAGGGAAGAAGAGGAAGAGAGGCACGGGGAGGAGAAAGAATACGTCCCAACCACACCACCCTTCGAGCACTGGATTCAGGAGAGTCAAGGTCAGAAACTAAAGGAGAAACATCACCAAAACAACAACAACAACAACCGTCTGCCAATTTCCCTATTTTGAGTTGAGACAGTCCAAGTATTGTAGATAATTTTTCATTCAATAAAAGTGATGTTCTCAATCACAATCGGTCAATTCCTTTCCCATGTGCTCTTACGGTAGGAAAGAAGAAAATGTAAAAAAAATAATGATGAGATGGCCTGCATATGCAAATAAAATATCAAGGTTACTTTGTCATTAAATGAAATGATTGAAACCAGCTCATTCATGCATCAACTGACACTCCCGAAGACTTAAAGGTTCCGCTGGACCTGTTGGTCCATTCCCTTTCTGGACAATCCCGGAGTGAGGTAGACGGATCGGGTGCGGCGTTTGCCAAACCACATCAAACTTTGGTGATCTGATCCCCGAAACAATTCAGTCGGTGGCCGATAATGTTTCACACAACCCATCCACAACACAACCAGAATCATCAATGATAGATCCAGATTTTTTGAATGATACAGAATTACCCGAGCTCAAGTGATTGCCCCCTGCTCTTATGCAGTGTTTTTGAAACCGGACCGGACCGGCCGGTTCGACCGGTCCGATCGGTGAATTGGGCATGGACCGGTCCGGTTAATCGTTTTAGGCCAGTTCGGTTCAATAATTCCAACTTTAGTTAACCCATCCGGTTCAACCTATTTTTTGACCCGGTTTAACAAGGTTCAACCGAAGTTGAACCGCATTTAATTTTTAAATTAATTAAAAATTTCGTTGGTAGTGGGAATTGAACCCATGACCTTTGATTACCTATTTGACACTTCTAACCAACTACACTAACACAACTTTTTGCATGTATTGGGTTTTAAATATAAGTAAACTATTATCATGTTATACAACATTTAGTCCAAAATAATATATGTATATATATATATATGACATGTATGACATTTGATGGTGTATAAGAAAAAACTTTAAGTATAGTGTGAAATATATACATTATCTATGTATTTTATATATATTTCAAGTATATTTAAGTGTATATTATATTATATATATTATTTCATTTCGATTTGATTAGCCGTTTCAACAACTTTTTTTCACCGGTTCGATTTAATCTGGTTTTAAATAATGATGACGTCATCATCTGGTTGAACCAGTTTGATTACATGGTTCAACCCAATCCGACCATTTCAACAAGGTTTTCGATTCGGTGTCCAGTTCAATTTCAAAAACCTTGCTCTTATGTATGCCTTCCTTGTAGGAAATAAGGGCTAGTTTCTACTCATCATCAGTTCACATCTGACCAAAGAGTAGGAGACCCACCTGCTTAAAGTTTTAGAGAAAAATTACAAGGTTATAGGCTAGATATTGTCGGATCTTCAAGGGATTAACCCAGCCCTTTGTTCACACCGTATTTATCTTGAGGATAATGTTAAACCCTCCTACGAATTCCAATGTAGGTTGAATCCAAATTTATGGGAAGTGGTTAAGATTGAGATCGAAAAATGTTGTAATGCAGATTTCATTTATCCCATCTTAGACTCCAATTAGGTATCTCCTATGCGCATTGTCCCGAAAAAGTCAAGGCTTCAGATTATCACCAACGAGAAGGGAGAGGAGATCATGACCTGGATACTCATGTTGTGGCGTGTCTATGTGGATTACAGGTGTCTGAATGCCGCAACGAAGAAGGATCACTTCCCATTGCCTTTTAATGATGAAATTTGGGAGAGATTGGCAGGAAGAGAATACTTCTATTTCTTAGATGGATACTCAGTCTAAAACCAAGTAGAAATCACCCTAGAGGACTATGAAAAGACTACTTTTACATGTCATTTCGACATTTATGCATTCAAGTGCATGCCTTTTGAGCTCTGCAACACCCCTGGCATCTTTCAACGCTGCATGATTGTAGTTTTTGGATATTTTCTGTAAGTCTTTATGGATGACGTCTCGGTCCATGGTGATTCATTCAATGGTTGCCTAGCACACCTGGATCAAGTCCTCAAGAAGTGTAGGGAAGTGAATCTTGTGCTCTCTTGGGAGAAAAGCCAATTTATGGTAAAAGAGGGCATCATATTGAGGAATAGTCATCTCCAAAAAGGGAATGGAGGTTGACCCTACTAAAGTGGATGTGATCAATAAACCCGACCCACCTACCAACGTGAAACAAGTGCGATCTTTTCTAGGGCATGTCAGATTTTATAGGAGATTTATTAAGGACTTTTCAAAAATTTCCTGACTGCTAACTGAGCTCTTAGGGAAAGACACCGAGTTCCTTGTAAATCACAAGTATCTTGAGGCCTTAAAGTTGCTCAAAAAGAGGACCATAGAGACTCCAGTCCTACAAGCCTTCGACTGGTCTCTTCCCTTCGAGATCATGACAGATGCTTCAGACTTCGTAGTAGGGGTTGTGTTAGGATAGAGGAAAAATGGAATCTTGTATATTATTCAGTACACAAGCAAAGTTTTAGATCCTGCTTAGAAAAATTATACTATTATAGAAAAGGAAATGCTTGCAGTAGTCTTTGCCTTGGAGAAATTTCAAACTCTGCTTCTAGGGTCTAAGGTGATAGTATACACAGACCACTCAGCCATCCATTACTTAATGACGAAAAAGGACGTAAAAGCACATCTCCTCATGTGGATACTCTTGCTTCAGAAATTTGATTTGGAGATTAAAGATAAACCTGGAGTAAAGAATGTGGTGGCTGATCATTTATCACAGATAGAACAAGACAAAATCCTGGTTCAGAATCAATCCGTGAAACCTTCCCAGATGATTCAATTTTTGCTATTGACTCTCTCCCATGGTATGCTAACATGGTTAACTATCTTATCTCCAAGAAAGTTCCCCAGGGTTAGCCTATGAACAGAATCGACCAACTCAAGTCAGAAGCCAACACTACCAGTGGGAGGATCAGTGATTTTATTTTGAAGAAACAAATTATATATGGAGGAGATGTATTCCTCAGGAGGAATACCAAAGTGTCATCACTCTATGCCACACCTTGGAGGCAGAAGGACACCACTCTAGGAAGAGGACCGCTGAGAAGATAGTACAATATGGATTTTACCAGCCGACCTTGTTTAAAGAAGCCTACAATTTTGTCAGGTCGTGCCCAGTCTATCAACGAATGGGAGGGACCATTGGTCCCAAAGATGCCATGTCTATGCAACTGGTCATCATTGGTGATGTATTCGATGCATGAGGAATAGACTTTATGGGACCATTCCTTAATAGTCAATGATTTGAATATATTCTTCTTGCGGTAGACTATCTATCTAGGTGGGTGGAGTCTATCCCTAATTAAGCCACATACATCAAGACTGTCTGCAAGTTTTTTAAAAGATCGTATTATTTCGAGGTTTGGGATCCCTAAGGTATTAATATCTGATGGGGGTAGGGCTGTCAGGAAAGCTCGAGCTCGATGAGCTCAACTCGGGCTCGGCTTGTTAAGGGCTCACGAGCCAGACTCGAAACCTTAACGAGCTCGAGCCCGAGTTGGGTTTTATGGCTCGTTAGCTTATCGAGTCGAGTCTGAGTCAGGCATTGTTCAACTCGAAAACTCGACTCGATAACCCGTTTTCTCTCTTAATAAAAAATTAAAAATATATACCGAAACGTCCACATTGAGTTTGATATAAAATAGAGGTTAACATTTTCTTGCCCAAAAATCTACAGAAAAGAGTATAAAAAATCAAAATTACAAATGTCATTTGCATAATTTAATTAATAAAATGGAACAATGACTCATTAAGAGGTTCATGAGCCTGCTCATTTTGAGGCTCATGAGCCAGCTCAGAAACTCATGACTCGATAAGAGGCTCGTGAGCCAGTTCATTTTGAGGCTCGTGAGCCATCTCAGAAACTCGTGGCTCGATAAGAGGCTCGTGAGTCAACTCGAACTCGACGAGTTCGAGTTCGATTTGGAGATCCAGAGCTCGATCCTTATCGAGCCGGAGTTCGAGCTTAGGTTTCTTATCGAGTTCGAGTTGAGACCAACTCGGCTCGTTGAACTCGATAGACACCCCTAGATGGGGGTAGCCGCTTTGTCAACTGAGAGGTGAATAAATTTACTAAGGAATATGGCATCGAGTACTGTGTCACTGGCATGGCCGAGGTGTCAAAGGAATTTTACAAAAGTTAGTCACCCTGACAGGAAGAACCGGTCCCAACTCCTAGACCAAGTTCTATATGCTTATTGGACAGCTTACAAGACCCCATTGTGCACCTCCCCATTTCGAACGGTATATGGAAATTCATGTCATTTTCCCGCAAAACTCATGCGTAAATCAGAATGGGCAATCAAAAAGATCAATTGAAACTGTCACCAAGGAAAGAAGAACAGAGATATATAGATTTAAATGAACTGCCATAGATAAAAAATCATGCATACGAGAACAACACCATTTACAAGGATAGAGTGAAGAAATGACACGACAAGCACATCTGAACAAAGACTTTGGTCCTAAGGTAGAAAGTGTGGTTGTTTTATAAAAGATCGAAAATTTTTCAAGGAAAACTGAAATCCAAATGGACGGGACCCTTCATCGTAAGAAAGGTTCACAATAATAGAAGTGTTGAGATCTCAGAGACCGCAGACAACACACAAATTTATATAGTCAACGATCAACTGCTTAAACATTTTTTCGAATCAAGTGAGCAACTAGTGCAAGTTGAGCAGATCTCCTTCACTCATGGCATTGTGTTGGACGAAAGACTCAAGAGTCCTGGATGAACCACCTCTTCCATAAAAATTCTGTCACTCTTCTGTCTATCCATCACTCTATTTATCTCCTTGATCCCCCACCTATGATTACTTCCTACATTTAGACTGACCTGAGTCTAAGTATAGGGGGACCAACCACATTGTGATTTCTCCGCTTCTATTCTTTATTCTTTCCTTCTCACCTTTGATCGTCTCATTTCTTACTCTTTTACTATGCTCAGCCCCTCAAAAACTTAAGTATAGGGGGAGGAGTCGATTTCTATTTCTTTTTCGCCCAACTGTACTTAGTACGAGATATGTCTACATTTCACTTGGTGCCATTGATGAATCTCCATTTCATCACCTTTATTCTATCATTTTGGCCTTAAAAACCCCAGCAAATGCATGTAAATAGCATCAATTTGTTCATAATAGCATTCATTATCTATTGTATTAAATGTACATAGAATAAGGTATTTAATGCCAAAAATATAGAATAAAGAGAAGAAAAGAAAAGGGAATAAAATATTGCAAATATTTTATGACCCGAACCCCGAGACCAAGGCCAGCATGGAATTGGTCGACAAGGAATAAAGTAGGGGGAGATAAGGGCCAACAGTACAATAAATACCTCATTTATTTATTCATCTATTTAAGTATTTCTGACACCTATTTTGTATATAATTATTCATTCATCAAATAGAGAAACTTTGTACATGAAAGTTGTAGATAATAATGTAAATAAAAATATAAAATTGAGTTTGTACAAAAATGATATACAGTGTACATTTTATACCCAGAATAAAAAGCCAAAATCTCAACTTCACAGACCCATATCTTGCAAATAAAAACTCAGAATTACCCAAAATCACCTTTAATTATATATAGCTTTTCAAGAAGTATTTAATAAAATTGGTTTCATAATTTTTAGAGTTTATCAGTGAAAGTTAGGTTTTTGGCCTTCATTGTGCAATCTGCCTGATTAAAATATTCATTTATTCATTGTTCATTATTTTTACAAAATTATATTTTTAGAATTTTGTAAATAATGTATATAATACATGTACATATTGAAATTTGAATAGAACCAAAAAGAATTTGTAAAATAAAATAAGTCTATGCAAGATATAGGTAAAATACCTATGATGAGTATGTACATAAATAAAAAGGGAAAACATTCTTTAATTATTTTATTTTTTTATATTTTTATAATATTGTAAATATTACATATAATATATCAAAAATACAAATCCAAAATAAAAAAAACCAATAAAATACATTAAATAAATAAAGTATATATAAAGTATAGGTAAACTACCTATAGGTATACCTACATATATATGTACCTATTTATTTAAATATGAAAATCAACTCATAAAAATTAAATAAAAATATCTTCACACTCACAAAGATAAATTATAAATTTATAAAATAAGAAAATAAAATAATAAAATAAAATAAACAAAATAAAAATAAAATATACAAAATACATGTAAATGCATGCATAAATACATTATTGAAATAAAACCATAAAAAATACATCAAAAAAATTAAATAAAAATCATAAATAAATACTACATGAAATAATACACATTTTTTATTTTATAAGCAAATTCTAATAAAATCATTTATTATGTTAAATAAATCATTTTCAAATAAGTTTCCCTATTTTGTCCGTTAGCGGCCTATGTGGACCAATGAGGAGCCAGCCCTCGTTGACCTCTGGTCAACTGTCCCATCGGGACCTGGCGCCTCTGAACCTTGTTGTTTCCATGACTTGCGCCATTTTTCCCGGGCGTCTCGTCCCTTATTCTCGCTCGCCGCCTTCACGAGATCTGTAGAGGGATCATCCATCTATCACGCATGCTTGTTGGATCGAGAAAACGATCATTGTACTCGCCGGAATATGCGGGCCAAGTAGGGCGCCCAGAATGTGTATAAATAAGAGCCCTCGACCTCCTCCACAAATTTGGCCAATTTACATCCACTCAAAAGCCTCGAATCCGTTCCTGGGAGGTTCCTCGTGACAGGGGGAGCGTTTCATCGACGTGAATCAGCCGGAGGAGGGATAAATTTTGTCACGGCGGAGCTCCGGCGTCCGTCCTGCTCCCTGGCGGCCCCCAGGTATAAGAGCTGTTCTTTCTTGCTTTTTAGGTAGATTTTAATTCCAGCTTTTCCTTCCCGTTCTTAGTTTATCTTCTTGATCAGTAGAGTATCGTAAAATAACGAAATCGAAGTTCGCCGGAGCTCCGCTCCGGCGACTTCTTCACCGTGATACCCACTATTTCCGACCACCATCTTCACCTCACTTCGTTCCCCATCGCATGCTCCATCTCCCGATCATTTTTGTTCAACCAAGGACCCCCGGTCCTTGCGAATCGGAGCTCCACCTTCGCCTATCGCCGGAGCTCCTCCGCCTCACCTCATCTTGCGCCAAAGCTTCAAAACCTAAGGTCGAGGAGATAGCCCTCGTTCCCCTGGTTCTTCCTATGCAGGTCACACGAAGAAACGAGCCCCTTTGGACTCGGTTCGATCCAGGAAGAGGCTCCTGGAGGTCCCGACCTTCATCGACCTCGCCTGACCTCCTTGGACCTCCAGGAGCCATGCCAAGACCTCTAGCAGATGCGGGACGCCTCCAGCTACGACCAGAACACCTCAAACGCGAGGGAGAAGCCCGAAGGAGCCCATGCTCCAAGATCGAAGCTCGCCTGACGCGAGTTCTTCCCCTGTTCCTCCAGACCTCTTCATCGCCGTCCGATCAGGAGGGACGCCCCAGATTCCATCAGAGCCGTCAGATGAAGCGTCGCCATCACCGTCAGATCAGCTCGGCTGATCTAATCTCAGCCCTTCATCGGCGAAGCGGTACCGACCGTTGGATGCGCGACGCGTGTCCAAGTGAGATCATCATCGCCGTCCACCAGTGCACACTTATGGGTAAATTGCAGATCTTCACCCCAATGTTTTTGTATTTATTGTTTAGTCGTGTAAATAAAAGTCGAAGTTCATTTTATTGTAGACATTTTGCATGGACCTCCCTGTACGTTTGTGATATTACTTTTAGGCCCAGTCCACGTCACCTCACGTGCCGTCCCACGTGAGGTAGTTAAATTGCACAAGACCCCCTATATGTTTGTGTATTTATCTTTAGTCCATAAAATAAAATTTCAGTGTATTCTTTTTGTGAAAATTTGTGTTAAGGACCTTAAACTTTCTGAAATTAACTTTTTGGTCCCTATGGGTGCGGATTACGTGTAGTCCCACATGATGGTCAAATTGCAAGGGGGCCCTAGCGGGTTTGCTTATTTGGTTTTAGTCCTAAAATTGCATAATACGTTGATATATTTTGGTGTTTTTGCTCTGTAGCCCCTGCCTTTGTGTTTATTTGCAAAAATGCCCCTGCTAGGCCATATATTTTTGCTTGCTTGCTCCATTTATGTCATGCATCATATTAACTTGAAAAATTACACAAAAATCATGCCAAGCTCCTGTTAACTTGCACTTTCACGCCATATTTTTGCATTGTATTTTTGTTGAAGTTTAATATTTATTAAAAATCAAAAACATGCATTTCAGCTACTGTCTAGCTTAGAAAATACCAAAAATAGTAAAACACCTAGAAAAATTCCAAAAAAAATTGCCTACTGTGTCTTTTATCCTATTTTAGTGTCAGCCCAAAAATCACTAAAAAATCGAAACAAAAACCTTAAAAATAAGAAAACCCTTAAAAACTTCATAAAAATCTAAAAAATCCTAGAAAAACCCTAAAAATACAAATTAAGTTTTTGTAGTTTCCTTCTTTTATTATCTATAATTTAAAATTGATTTGAGGATTTTTGGATATCATTTTCTATTTTTAAACCTCATTTCAATTCTGTTCAGTAGCTTAAATCCCTGTTTTTTATTATTTTATTTTTGAAAAATATCAAAAAGACTCTGAAAAATACCCAAAAATCACAAAAACAATAAAAAATCATAAAAAGACCAAAATATTTTCTTTCTAAATTTTTGAGCATTTTTGCATTTTTTTATAAATATTCTAGTACCTCTCTTATTATATAGTTTATATATTCCAATATTGAAAAAGAATATATATATATATAATATAAAATATAAGGTTCAAAAAATTAAAAACCAAAATACAAAAATACAAAGTTAAAAACAAAATAAAAAATAAAAAAATAAATATCTATATCAATATATGTATTATATTCTCTATACATACTCTTTATGGGTGTATATCTTTATATGTCTATATTATATAAATTATATATATATATGTATGTATATAAACATATATAAGTATTTATAATATTAATATATATATACTAATAAAAAATAATAAAATAATAAATAAATAGAAAACCCCAAAAACCCACAAAAATAGGATTCATGCAAGGATGACTCTGTTGTTCATGAACATCATAGGCTACTTCTTTTTTGTATTGCTCTCTGTGGTTCGACCTCTACATGCTTATTCACTATACATTTTGTGGTAGAGTTAAATGTTAATTCACAAATTTTGGGACTTAATTTATTTATTCTTTAATGTGGGTTAATTGCTGATCAACCGGTGTTCTGTGAGCGGTCGCCTCAGCGACACTACATTTTGACCCTCGCAGGATGATGCGTTATCAGATGGCGCCGTTGCCGGGGAGCAATGAGCGTAGTCTATTATATTTTGTCATTCTTGTTTAGAAATTGATTTATCATTGATTTTGTGAGCAACTATTTCTTTTGCAATTGATCACCATGCTTGATTTATTTACTGTGATTAATTGCTATCTGCTTTATTTTATTGAATGAGCTTATACTAATTCAGTCTCTTTGTGACTTTGTTGCGAGGGCCTGCCACGCGAGGTTGGTTTCTTAGGAAGCCAAGGCAACCGAGCTTGGAGGAGGTTGGTCTTCACTTCGTGACCAGCTGGAGAGCGCACCAAGGCTGCAAGGGGATGGGAATTAGATATGTCTAGAGCAATTAGGATTATTTTTGTAATCTATGATGAGAGAGAGATATTTTGGCATGTAATAATTAACAGGACTCTATTTTTCACAATGAGGTCCAGTGCCCGGGTGATTGTTCACCTGGGGGCCTCATCGCGGTTTTTCGAGTTTTCCATCGCTTTCTTTTCTTTGTTTCCCAAAGTTTTGAGCTTTCCGCCTTTATTTTACTTTGTTTTGTGTGCTTGGAGCCCCTAGATATAGGTTGCTTGACTCGGTAGCTAGGTCCAAACATTAATAAGAATGCATGTTCCTATAGTATACTTCGTATGGATCTAGTCAAACTTAAACAAGCCATTCATTTGTCTCTTAGCCCTTGTGCCACAACAAGCCCCATAAAGCGCTATCTCCTAACTCAAGTGTGTTGAGTAGAGGAGGGGTGAGCCAAGACCGGACTTTTTAGGCTAAAGATGAATGAGCGACTTATGGTTCTTAACGCTAATAGCAGCTAATGTTTAGGGCGATTTTGTGCCTTGCATACCGACATGTTAATAGGTTTAAAAATTCTGTTTTGCATACCGCATGGAGAGAGCTGGGATGCACTGTAAGTCTTCTAACTCAGCATGCATCATTCGGTTCAATGGTGAGTTTTCCATCATGGAACCACTTGCACAGCTTTTCCGCTATCTCCCTCTGATTTTGAGCACCTAGGACTTAAATGGAAATCTACAAAACGTTAGGCGCTGGTATGAAAACAGACTCAAAAAAAGTGAAAATCCAAAAAGCTAAAACAAGGGGACTGCTAAATAAACTTTGACCTTAATTAAAATCTGTAATGGACCATCATTGTGCCGGGTTCATAAAGCCCTCATTGTTTTCAGGTACCTTGGAGGGGGACCAAAACCCTACTCCCTTGAGCGAGTGCGACCCCATAAGGATTAGAGCCAAAAAACCCAGTCTACAACTGCCTTGTGTATCGCCTGGATTTCCGAAGTAATGGCGCTTCTATCGTACGTAGGCGAGTAGGACTTGGTCACCAATGATGACTCTCTGTTGTGTAGAGCATCGACCCTGTCCGAAGTATCGAGCATAGGCCACGCCTTCACGGGGGTGTCTGTCTCATCGTCCTGCGTCCGAGTAGGTTCTTGTACGCTCACGGGTGATTCCGTTGCGAGCAAGGACCGAAGTAGCGGTTTCGCCTATCGGCTTCCTCTCTCTATTTCTTTGGCTGAGTAGGGATCCAGGAAGGGTTACAAGGACCTCAAAAAGTATAGACTACAGGTTACACAGGAGGAGGACAAGTACGGGATACTCTTCTGGTAGTACTCCCTCTCCTATAAGGTAGCGTACTAAGGACTTGTTACAAGATATGCCTGAAATAACAACTCAAAAACTTGACAAGATAATAAATAGCCGAACCTTTACGGCTTCACATGGCGTGAGTTGGTGAACCCAATTTTGTATTGCGTTTGTATGGATCTAGATTAAGGTTCAAAGATCGAGTCCCGCGCCTTTGCGCAAATTCTGTTGTGTCATTCTCTTTTGACCACCCCGCTCAGCCGAGCCTTTCTACTATTTTGCACTCCTTTTTATTCCTCGTTGACCATCGTATCCTTCTTCCAACATCCGATCCTCTCTTGTGCTTCGCAAAGTTGATCCATAGATGGTTTCCGTCGGGACCTCGCCGACACCTACATCGATTCCATAGACTCAACTCTGCCAATAAATTCGAGGCAATTCCCGAGAACCTGATTCGGACTTTGCGGGTCGATCTCCAGACTCCTCGTCTTCTACCTTTCTCTTGGCCACCCAATAAACTGGGATCACTTTTGTCCCGCTTTCGTCGTTGTGAATGGAAGTCGATTACAGTCCACATCTTTTCCATTCACAACATGCTGGGGTTGACTTGAATTCTAGTTTCGTCATGACAGCTGAACAATATTGCAAGGGGTCTAATGTAGACTATCTCATTCTGCAGATAGAAGACAGTTCAAGCCCTAGAGACTACTCCGAAGTTCATTTCGTCAGACTCAGACCCCGATATGGCTCCCCAAGGAAAGGGCAAGGGTCAACAGCCACCCCAACCAGAAGGACATATGCCAAACCAGAATCAGGTTAATGCACAGCTGTTAGCATCTATCCAGGCCATCCAACAACAGCTGACCGAGCAGGCCCTCGCGCAGACAACATTTCAGGATATGTTGAACGATGTGATGAACCGAGCCGAGGGAGGAGGAGGAGGCAGAGGCAGAGGAGGAGGTGGAGGTGGAGGTCGTGGTCACCTTGATGATGAAGAACCTGAACTACCGCCACCCAAGCCTACACTAAAAGAGACATACAATCCGAGAGACAGCCAGATGACCGAGTGGATCCTCATTCCACCTGTACACGCTCACTTTGAGCTGAAACCCCAGTTCCTTTCTCTTCTCCCTGCATTCCATGGAAACACCAGTGAGGAGCCGTGCATCCACCTGCAGCAGTTCTCACGCATTTGCCGCACCACTCACTATCCCAATGTCCCTTTGGACATTGTCAAGATGATGGCGTTCCCCTTTAGCTTACAGGACAAGGCCCTCTATTGGGTCAACCATATGAGGAAGATTGTGACAACCTGGGAGGAATTGAAATCAGCTTTCCTCCATAAATACTATCCTCTTGGTCGGCTCAACCAAATGCGAGCCCGGATTAGTAACTTCTCCCAAGGACCCCATGAGTCCATACATGAAGCATGGGAGAGGTTCACTGATATGCAGGAGAAATGCCCCCACCATGAGATACCGAAGACCAGTCTGGTCCATCACTTCTTTGGGGGCATGAACATCGAGAGCCAAAGGCTCGTTGACGTGGCATGTGGGGGTTCGCACTTCAACAAGGATGAAGACGTGGTCTGGCAGATATTCGAAGAAATAGCCGAAGGAGAGGCCGCCCTCTCTTCATCCAAGGCATATCAGAAGCAGCCCCAAATCCTCCAGAAAAAGTACACATGGCAGCGTCCAGAGAAGTAGAGAGAGATGAGAGCTCCAACCTTAGTATCATCGGGGGCCATCTCTCTAAAGTTGATATCATTGAGAAGCGATCACAGGACCTTGAGAAACTCGATGTGATCGAGAAGAGGACTCAGAATTTAGACAAGCTTGATCAGATCAACAAGCACTTTGAACTGTTGGTGGGCACCATCAACTCTGTTCAGTCGGCAGCACCATCAGAAGCTCCAGCTGAGAAGAAGGACGAGCAGCAACTGCAGCATCAGCCTCAGCCGAGCCAGCAGCCACCGGCAGTCCAGCACGTGTACTACGTACAGGCACCCGACCAGGGCCAGCCGCATCAACAGATGGTTGTGTACCAAGCGGAGTTTCTTTCAGGATCTGATCCAGTCTTTCCACCCCCACCCCTGATTCAGGAAGTGAACGGGGTATGGACCAACGAAGCACAGTCGACCCGTCCTATGGGACAACCCCAAGGTCAGCCACTTGCCAACCGGCAATACCACCAACCTCAGGGTGGTTGTTTTGGACAGTCCTCTCAACCACCGCAGCAGTATCATCAGCCTCCCCAATATACAAATCAGTGGAGGCAGAATCAGCCATACCAACAGCCGCAATACCGCCACCCACATCCGTTTTATCAGTATGCGGTTGCTCCACCTCAACAATATCAGCAGTATCCTCCTCCCTCTTATCAGCAGCTTCAACTTCCTGCACCACCCCAGCACCACCAGCAACAACCTCCACACCCATCCATGCAACAGCAGCGTGGTCTACACGCTGAACCCACCGAGGTACCCACTGTGAACCCTACCGTGGATTGCCTGGCCCAACTCGTCAAAGGGCTAGCGGAAATGACCAAGAGGCTTGACGACCTGACCGCCACCAGAACCACTATTCCAGATCAGGTCGAGGCCAACTCCAATAACTTCACAAAGAAAGAGCAGTAGAATGTGATGTCATGTCCGTGTCTGACAATGATATTACTGTTTATTCTAATGTTGTTACTCTCAGGAGCGGTAGGGCCTTGCCTCCGTCTGCTACCAAGAATTAGGTGAATAAAGAAACAGGTGGATCGTCATCTTCCGCATCAGTCGTGCCAACTACAGGGGCGGGTGAGGAGGAAGAAGAAGGAGAAGCCATTCCAGCCGTCGTGCAGTGCCAGCATCCCCAGCTAAAAATACAAAAAATCAGCAAAATCAAAAACAACAAAAAGAAGCTCGCAGCCGAAGCGAAGCCGCGCCAGCCTTGGAGGAGCCGCCAGCAGCAGCCGATCCCTCGCCAGCCGAGGGAGCAGACGCTATACTTTTTGCTCGCCCTGCAGCACCAGCATGTCAGGATACAGTTTGTACTCCTTTTTGTAGTCCGGATGTACAACATTCTATGGGCGATGATTTTGATGTAAATAAGAACTCTATTTTTCCTGCTAGAGATGTACATATTCCTTTTCCTCATGCAATAGAAAAATCCAAAAAAAATGCAAAACGAAAAAAGGCATTGTCTGATCTGGGAGTTGTGGAAATACTAGACAAGTTGACTGTTGAGATTCCCTTATTGAAGGTCGTGGAGTACATGTCAACTGTGAAGAAAGGACTAAAGGAGGCATGTACCAACAAGCGTCGCCCAGCACAAGAGAACAGACGCAGAGATGTAGAAAACATGTGCTCTCCATGGCCATTGTTGCAGCTCTCAGCAACCTTCCACAAAAGAAACAAGACACAGGAGCACCTCTTATCAGTTGTGAGATTTTTGATCAGGTCTTCGAGCGCACTCTCCTCGACAGTGGGTCTTCCATCAACCTTTTTCCATCATCAATAATGCAAGAATTTGGGATGGATCCGCTCAAGCAGACACGAATGATCCTTCAGTTCGCTGACCGATCCATCAAGCGGCCCCGGGGTCTTTTGGAAGACGTTGTAGTTAAAGTGCAGGAGATGCAATTCCCAGCTGATTTTGTAGTCTTTGATATGGACTCACCATCACCCCTGCTCCAGACCCCTATCATCCTTGGTCGACCATTCCTACGTACTTTAGGTGTCGTGGTTGATTACGGGTCTGGCAAGATTACTTTTAGCTCGAACACCAAGCAGATCACTATAAACATGAGCAGAGAGCCGAACGCCACGACTGATGAGAGGCATGCAGCATCCGAAGCAGACTGTGACTTTATTGCAGAGATCAGAGATTCATCCTTGTCATTGAATGATTCGTGGACCCGAGAAATCCTCACACTCGAGGAGGACTTGGAAAGCACAGTTACCCTATGCTCTGATGATTCTTGGGAGACAAATTCTCAGATGCAGGCGCATCTCTTTAATCATTCACTCCAGATCGAACACAATCAGCCTAGCGCAGAACCGTTCGGCACCTCACTAGGATCTCAACAGAATGATGAGGATGGTAGCCCCCTCAAAGAAGTACATCCCACCACCAGCATAGTATCTGAAGTGACCAACAAGTTGGACAGGTTAAAACCAGAACTCAAGCCACTTCCCGCAAGCCTGAAGTATGCTTTCCTTGCGGGTGAAGAACAAATGTATCCGGTCATCATCAGCAGCAGGTTGAATCCGGATCAGGAATCTTGTCTTCTCGAGGTTCTAGAAAAGAACCGCAAGGCACTTGGTTGGTGTGTATCAGATCTTCGAGGGATAAATCCATCTTTGTGTTCACACCACATCTATCTGGAAGAAGATGCAAAGCCGTCCCGCAAATTCCAAAGAAGGTTGAACCCTAACCTCCGGGATGTCGTCATGAAAGAGATAACCAAATGGTGTGATGCAGGCTTTATCTATCCCATCTCTGATTCAAAATGGGTAAGCCCACTGCATGTAGTTCCAAAGAAATCCGGGCTTACCGTGGTTACCAATGACAAAGGAGAGGAAATATCCACTCGGGTACCAACATCCTGGCGGGTGTGTGTTGACTACCGCCGTCTTAATGCAGCAACTAAGAAGGACCACTTCCCCTTGCCATTCATTGATCAAGTTTTGGAGAGACTAGCAGGCAAGGAGTTCTTCTGCTTTTTGGATGGGTATTCCGGGTACAATCAAGTGGTTATCGCTCCTGAAGATCGAGAGAAGACTATCTTCACTTGCCCGTTCGACACCTACGCCTTCAAGAGAATGCCCTTTGGATTATGCAATGCACCTGCAACCTTCCAAAGATGCATGCTAGCAGTCTTAGCCGAGATGGCAGGCAATTTTCTCGAGGTGTTCATGGACGACTTCTCTGTCTATGGTGATAGTTTTGATTCTTGTCTTGAGCACCTAGACAGAGTGCTTCAGAAGTGACGTGAAGTTAATCTAGTGCTTTCATGGGAAAAGAGCCACTTCATGGTCACCGAAGGCATTGTGCTGGGTCACGTCGTTTCCAAACGTGGCATGGAAGTCGACCCGGCGAAGGTGGATGTTATTACAAATCTAGAGCCACCTCAGTCAGTGAAAAATGTAAGGTCATTCATGGGGCATGTGGGATTTTACAAACGATTCATCAAGAATTTCAGCCACATTGCCCGACCTTTGACAGAACTTCTGTGCAAGGAAACTGAGTTCAATGTAGATCAGCAGGTTCTCCTTGCTTTCAATCAGCTGAAGGAGCTTATTACTCAGGCTCCAATCCTACAGCCGCCTGACTGGTCTCTTCCCTTTGAGATCATGACCGATGCATCAGACTTTACAGTCGGGGCTGTTCTTGGACAGAGGAAAGAGAAAGCGCCCTATGCCATTCACTACGCCAGCAGAACATTAGATGAAGCACAGAGAAATTATACAGTGACAGAGAAAGAGTTGCTGGTTGTGGTTTTCGCCCTTGAGAAATTCAGATCCTATTTGCTTGGATCGAAAGTCACCATTTTTACCGACCACTCTGCTATCTGGTATCTCCAGTAGAAGAAGGATGCCAAGCCGAGACTGATTCAATGGATCCTTCTCCTCCAGGAATTTGATCTGGAAATCAAGGACAAGCGTGGAGTTCAGAATGTGGTAGCAGACCATCTCTCCAGAATTGAGCAGCCTGAGCCTCCTCTGAACAGTGCACCCATTACAGAAACCTTTCCTGACGAATCAATCTTAGCAATGGATTCTCTTCCTTGGTAAGCTGATATAGTCAATTACCTCGCCTCGGGGGTAACACCATCGGATTGGACGAAGAATCAGAAGAACAAATTCATGTCGACCATCTGATTCTATCAATGGGATGATCCTCTTTTATTCAGGGAAGGAGCAGATTGCATTTGGCGCAGGTGCATTCCTCAGGAGGAGCATTACAGTGTCCTCGAGCATTGTCACTCGCTCGAATCTGGTGGACACCACTCTGGAGACCGTACGGCAGCAAAAGTACTTCAGTGTGGCCTCTGGTGGCCCACATTATTTAAGGATGCCGCAGAATTTGTCAAACGATGCATTGACTGTCAGAGATTGAAGGGTACACTCACTGCAAAAGATTCGATGCCCCTGAAAATCATTCAGATAGCAGACGTTTTCGATGCATGGGGCATTGACTTCATGGGACCTTTCCCTAACAGTCAAGGTTTTGAGCACATCCTTCTTGCCGTCGATTACGTGAGTCGTTGGGTTGAAGCTATTCCCACTCGAGCCGCCGACAGCCGAACAGTGTGTCAGTTCTTGAAGAAGAACATCATTTCACAGTTCGGGATACCGAAAATTCTCATATCAGACGGGGGCAGCCATTTTATTAACAAAGAGGTCAATAAATTAACGAACGAGTACGTCATCGATCATCGCGTCGCGTCTCCTTACCATCCTCAGACCAATGGCATGGCCGAATTATCAAACAGAGAAATCAAGACTATCCTGCAGAAACTTGTCAGGCCGAACCGAAAAGACTGGTCCCAACTCTTGGACTCGGTCTTATGGGCTTACAGAACCGCCTACAAGTCTCCCTTGGGCATGTCGCCCTATCGTCTTGTATATGGGAAGCTGTGCCATTTGCCCGTCGAATTAATTCACAAGTCTTTATGGGCAGTTAACAGTTGCAATTTGGACTCACGAAAAAGTGGCCAGAAAAGAAAGGATGATCTGAACAGACTCTTGGAGTTTCGAGACTATGCATACGATAACACATTGATGTACAAGGAAAAGGTGAAACGCTGGCATGACCGGCACATCAGACGAAAGACCTTTGATGTTGGACAGAAGGTGTGGTTATTTGATGCAAAGTTGCATATCTTCTCGGGCAAATTAAAGAGTAAGTGGACAGGGCCATTCCGAGTCTGTGAAGTGCGTGACAATGGAAGTATTGCTATATCAGAATTGTCTCCTGACGCACAACCATTCATCGTCAACGGTCAACTCTTGAAGCCTTACCTCGAACCATATACATTCTTGACCGTTGTAGACTCCATTCAGCTCATACACCATGATGACATATCCACAACAGTGGCAGCATCATAAGATTCAGACGACGCATCCCAAAGACTGTTTATCTGATTTTCTTCTTTTCTTCTTTTCTTCTTTTCTTCTTTCTCTGTGTTTTTGTATCAAAAAGTGCTGCTCCTTTTTGTCAGTCTTCTATACTTAGGACGTACTTTGTCCTAAGTATAGGGGGGTATGCACTTCGAGTCTTTTAGTCTCCGATCCTCTTCATTGTCTCCTCTTCTTGACTATACTTAGGAGTATCTTACCCTAAGTATAGGGGGAGACAATCTGAGTACGATCTGTGTATTCTCACCCTTGATCCTCCCCGCTTTATGTACAGTCTGCTATACTTAGGATTACTTGATCCTAAGTATAGGGGGGACGGTCAACCTCTCATTCATTCGTTTCTTATTCATATATTCTTTAGCCTTGCCTATACTCAGTACGAGTTATGTCTTCTCTTTTCTCTTCGACCTATGAGGACATAGCTCAATCTAAGTATAGGGAGTCGTATATACCATGTATATACTATAAGCTATAACTCATACTAAAAAATTAAACATCACCTCAATCTATAAAAAAGGAATGTAAAAAAAAGTATTTCTATAATAATGAAAGATGATTGTGAGCTCCTCAGACTCTTTGTACTTATACTGATTAATAAGTCAGGAAAACGTTTGTGCAGAATGTTTTCTTTGAGAAAATCTTGTGAAAAAGTGTTTGAAAAATAGTGTGTACAAGCATTCAACCTTTGTAAATAAGTTTTGGTTGTAAAATTTATTTTCTTTGAGTGAAATCAAAATGTGTGAAAATTAGTTTGCAAATGATTGAAAAATTTGGTTGTCAAATTGTTTTGAAAAATCTACCTATTCTATGTGAAAAACCTTTGTAAAAATCATTTCCAAATGCGTGTACATGTTTGTAAAATTATTTTCGACTATAGTCTTCAAAATCTTGTGAAAATGATTCTCAACTAAATCTGAGGAGTCTGCACAAAAATCTCTCATACAAAAATAAGCAATAATCCCAAATAAAACTTATAAGAGCTTAAACCATGTTGTACATAAAATACAGTTTTTCTTTGTATATACTGATTAATAAATCAGGTTAAATACCTTTACAGTATGATTTGAAATAGTGTGAACTGTTTGGAAAAATTTGCTGTGAAATATTTTCAACCTGTGTAAAATAGCTTTGTTTGGAAAACTTTTTCTTTGTGTGAAATAAAGGATTTGAAAAACCTATGTGCAAATGTTTTGAAAAATATTTGTCAAAACTATTGTGGAAAATGTATATATATATATATAGTGTGAAAATCTTTACAAAAATAGTTTTCAAATGTGTGTAAATGCTTGCAAAAATTATCGTGTACTATAGTTGCAAAATTATTTTCAAAATAAATCTGAGAAATAAAAGCATCATTACAAATACATGTGAAATGTAAATAAAATACATAAAATTCTTTCTGTATAAAAAGATAACCTGAATAAACTACTTCATTAAAACATGTAAAGTCTTTAAAATCTATAAATTTTGTAAATAAAGCGGCACGCCCGTGTAAATAATTGTATGTACTTTTTGTATGTGTCAAGCTTCTTATTAGCGAAAATTCTTTATGTAAAAAGATTCTTTGATTTTTGTAAATTCTTCGTGAAAAATTGCATCATTCATTGTGCATAGCATGAGCATACCATTCATATTCTTTTTGAGTGAGCTTGATGATTGAATCAGTCCAATAAAGTCTAAAATTGGAGCTTGGTTGGACCTTACCGCACCTAACTGCACTGGAACCTTATGGGAACTAGGTTTAAGGTACTTCAGGTCTATGTAGACTTAATTCTTTGAGAAATCAGGGCTAGGTTCAAGTCACCTCAACTGACTAACTAGAACTTTTCGAGACACGCGCATGACTCTTGACGACAGTGACCTAACTTGGACACTTGCACCTTTCACTTGGCTCAACTCAGTTGGAGTGGTGAGGGGGTTGGATTTGCCAGTCTGAGACGCACACGGGTGGAAACACTCGTCCCCGTCTAGGGAGGGAAGTGCACCCCAACCTGGTCTAGTAGCCATGAGGTCTAACGACAGGAGATTGTGGGTTGCAATAAAGCTTCAAAAGAGGGATAGTCTACTAGCTCAAGAGGAAAAACTCCTTATGTAAATGCTGCTGTGAATAGTATGTCAAAAAAAATGGCCAGGCCTGTACAAAAATAAAATGCCTGCAAAGTACGTACATATGTTGTAAAGCCAATAAGCAAGCTTGAGTTCCAAAAGCAAAAATGTGAGCCTGCAGCTGGATGACTTGACTACACAGGTCTTGCATCCTTGGATAGGTAGCTACACTGGCTACCGTCCAGTCTTCTCTTCACCCCCTCCTCTTGAGCTAGTTGCCACTTGAACTTAGAAGGGAATACCCTGCTCCTCGAGGAAAGAGCTGTTGGATTGGGGAATCATTGGGTTGTCATTCTAGAGAAGTCAGTTCCTTTGTCATTTCAGTTGGGGAGAGCCACTATCACTTACACTGTACAAGTCAGTTTCATAGTTATAAGGGTTTGCGTATGATGTAGACCAGTTCTGACCAGGCTATTGAGGTGGGTTGAACTGAGTTCTGTAACTCTCGAAGGTTATTGTGTTTTAAAGCTGGTTCCCGACTAGGCTCCACACACATCTACACCCAAGGTCTGACAAAAGCTCCAAATTCAGATTTTGTAAAGGCATACATTGCACTGAAAGCACCCCTATTCACTCTATCCTTCTTTAATTCTCTTTTTCTTTTCTTTATTCTTTTTGTACTTATTGCATAAGTATTTGCTAGGGACTAGCAAAGGCAAGTATAGGGGGGTAATGAATCTCCATTTCATCACCTTTATTCTATCATTTTGACCTTAAAAACCCCAGCAAATGCATGTAAATAGCATCAATTTGTTCATAATAGCATTCATTATCTATTGTATTAAATGTACATAGAATAAGGTTTTTGGATTTTATCAGTTGTGCCCCTCCGAGATATCGCAATATCAGTTATGCCCCTATCTTTTTGGTAATATCAGTTATGCCCTCGACTTCTTGCCAATATTTCACTTGTGCCCCTCAGAGGGGCATAACTGATAAAAGATTTTTATCAGTTATGCCCCTCTGAGGGGCACAAGTGAAATATTTGCAAGAAGTCGGGGGCACAATGGATATTATTAAAAAGATAGGGGCATAACTGATATTGCGATATCTCGGAAGGGCACAACTGATAAAAACCCTAAGGTTTTTAATGCCAAAAATATAGAATGAAGAGAAGAAAAGAAAAAGGAATAAAATATTGCAAATATTTTATGACCCGAACCCTGAGACCAAGGCCAGCATGGAATTGATCGACAAGGAATAAAGTAGAGGGAGATAAGGGCCAACAGTACAATAAATACCTCATTTATTTATTCATCTATTTAAGCATTTTTGACACCTATTTTATATATAATTATTCATTCATCAAATAGAGAAACTTTGTACATGAAAGTTGTAGATAATAATGTAAATAAAAATACAAAATTGAGTTTGTACAAAAATGATATACAATGTACATTCTATACCCAGAATAAAAAGCCAAAATCTCAACTTCACAGACCCATATCTTGCAAATAAAAACTCAGAATTACCCAAAATCACCATTAATTGTATATAACTTTTCAAGAAGTATTTAATAAAATTGGTTTCATAATTTTTAGAGTTTATCAGTGAAAGTTAGGTTTTTGGCCTTCATTGTGCAATCTGCCTGATTAAAATATTCATTTATTCATTGTTCATTATTTTTACAAAATTATATTTTTAGAATTTTGTAAATAATGTATATAATACATGTACATATTGAAATTTGAATAGAACCAAAAAGAATTTGTAGAATAAAATAAGTCTATGCAAGATATAGGCAAAATACCTATGATGAGTATGTACATAAATAAAAAGGAAAAACATTCTTTAATTATTTTATTCTTTTATATTTTTATAATATTGTAAATATTACATATAATATATCAAAAATACAAATCCAAAATAAAAAAACCAATAAAATACATTAAATAAATAAAGTATATATAAAGTATAGGTAAACTACCTATAGGTATACCTACATATATATGTACCTATTTATTTAAATATGAAAATCAACTCATAAAAATTAAATAAAAATATCCTCACACTCACAAAAATAAATTGTAAATTTATAAAATAAGAAAATAAAATAATAAAATAAAATAAACAAAATAAAAATAAAATATACAAAATACATGTAAATACATGCATAAATACATTATTAAAATAAAACCATAAAAATACATCAAAAAAATTAAATAAAAATCATAAATAAATACTACATGAAATAATACACATTTTTTATTTTATAAGTAAGTTCTAATAAAATCATTTATTATGTTAAATAAATCATTTTCAAATAAGTTTCCCTATTTTGTCCGTTAGCGGCCTATGTGGACCAATGAGGAGCCAGCCCTCGTTGACCTCTGGTCAACTGTCCCATCGGGACCTGGCGCCTCTGAACCTTGCTGTTTCCATGACTTGCGCCATTTTTCCCGGGCGTCTCGTCCCTTATTCTCGCTCGTCGCCTTCACGAGATCTGTAGAGAGATCATCCATCTATCACGCATGCTTGTTGGATCGAGAAAACGATCATTGTACTCGCCGGAATATGCGGGCCAAGTAGGGCGCCCAGAATGTGTATAAATAAGAGCCCTCGACCTCCTCCACAAATTTGGCCAATTTACATCCACTCAAAAGCCTCGAATCCATTCCTGGGAGGTTCCTCGTGACAGGGGGAGTGTTTCATCGACGTGAATCAGCCGGAGGAGGGATAAATTTTGTCACGGCGGAGCTCCGGCGTCCGTCCTGCTCCCTGGCGGCCCCCAGGTATAAGAGCTGTTCTTTCTTGCTTTTTAGGTAGATTTTAATTCCAGCTTTTCCTTCCCGTTCTTAGTTTAGCTTCTTGATCAGTAGAGTATCGTAAAATAACGAAATCGAAGTTCGCCGGAGCTCCGCTCCGGCGACTTCTTCACCGTGATACCCACTATTTCCGACCACCATCTTCACCTCACTTCGTTCCCCATCGCATGCTCCGTCTCCCGATCATTTTTGTTCAACCAAGGACCCCCGGTCCTTGCGAATCGGAGCTCTACCTTCGCCTATCGCCGGAGCTCCTCCGCCTCACCTCATCTTGCGCCAAAGCTTCAAAACCCAGGGTCGAGGAGATAGCCCTCGTTCCCCTGGTTCTTCCTATGCAGGTCACACGAAGAAACGAGCCCCTTTGGACTCGATTCGATCCAGGAAGAGGCTCCTGGAGGTCCCGACCTTCATCGACCTCGCCTGACCTCCTTGGACCTCCAGGAGCCATGCCAAGACCTCTAGCAGATGCCGGACGCCTCCAGCTACGACCAGAACACCTCAGATGCGAGGGAGAAGCCCGGAGGAGCCCATGCTCCAAGATCGAAGCTCGCCTGACGCGAGTTCTTCCCCTGTTCCTCCAGACCTCTTCATCGCCGTCCGATCAGGAGGGACGCCCCAGATTCCATCAGAGCCGTCAGATGAAGCATCGCCATCACCGTCAGATCAGCTCGGCTGATCTAATCTCATCCCTTCATCGGCGAAGCGGTACCGGCCGTTGGATGCGCGACGCGTGTCAAAGTGAGATCATCATCGTCGTCCACCAGCGCGCACTTATGGGTAAATTGCATATCTTCACCCCAGTGTTTTTGTATTTATTGTTTAGACGTGTAAATAAAAGTCGAAGTTCATTTTATTGTGGACATTTTGCATGGACCTCCCTGTACGTTTGTGATATTACTTTTAGGCCCAGTCCACGTCACCTCACGTGCCGTCCCACGTGAGGTGGTTAAATTGCACAAGACCCCCTGTATGTTTGTATATTTATCTTTAGTCCATAAAATAAAATTTCAAGTGTATTATTTTTTGTGAAAATTTGCGTTAAGGACCTTGAACTTTCTGAAATTACATTTTGGTCCCTGTGGGTGCGGATCACGTGTAGTCCCACGTGATGGTCAAATTGCAAGGGGGCCCAGGCGGGTTTGCTTATTTGGTTTTAGTCCGTAAAATTGCAGAATACGTTCATATATTTTGGTGTTTTTGCTCTGTAGCCCCTGCCTTTGTGTTTATTTGCAAAAATGCCCCTGCTAGGCCATATATTTTTGCTTGCTTGCTCCATTTATGTCATGCATCATATTAACTTGAAAATATCCACAAAAATCATGCCAAGCTCCTGTTAACTTGCACTTTCATGCCATTTTTTTGCATTGTATTTTTGTTGAAGTTTAATATTTATTAAAAATCAAAAACATGCATTTTAGCTACTGTCTAGCTTAGAAAATACCAAAAAAATAGTAAAACACCTAGAAAAATTCCAAAAAAATCGCCTACTGTGTCTTTTATCCTATTTTAGTGTCAGCCCAAAAATCACTAAAAAATTCAAAACAAAAACCTTAAAAATAAGAAAACCCTTAAAAACTTCATAAAAATCTAAAAAATCCTACAAAGCACTAAAAATACAAATTAAGTTTTTGTAGTTTCCTTCTTTTATTATCTATAATTTAAAATTGATTTGAGGATTTTTGGATATCATTTTCTATTTTTAAACCTCATTTCAATTCTGTCCAGTAGCTTAAGTCCCTGTTTTCTATTATTTTATTTTTGAAAAATATCAAAAAGACTCTGAAAAATACCCAAAAATCACAAAAACAGTAAAAAATCATAAAAAGACCAAAAAATATTTTCTTTCTGAATTTTTGAGCATTTTTGCATATTTTTATAAATATTCTAGTACCTCTCTTATTATATAGTTTATATATTCCAATATTAAAAAGAAAATATATATATAATATAAAATATAAGGTTCAGCAAATTAAAAACCAAAATACAAAAATACAAAGTTAAAAACAAAATAAAAAATAAAAAAATAAATATCTATATATATATATGTATTATATTCTCTATACATACTCTTTATGGGTGTATATCTTTATATGTCTATATTATATAAATTATATATATATATATATGTATATAAACATATATAAGTATTTATAATACTAAAATATATATATATATATATTAATAAAAAATAATAATAAAATAAATAAATAGAAAACCCCAAAAACCCACAAAAATAGGATTCATGCAATGATGACTCTGTTGTTCATGAACATCATAGGCTACTTCATTTTTGTATTGTTCTCTGTGGTTCGACCTCTACATGCTTATTCACTATACATTTTTGGTAGAGTTAAATGTTAATTCACAAATTTTGGGACTTAATTGATTTATTCTTTAATGTGGGTTAATTGCTGATCAACCGGTGTTCTGTGAGCGGTCGCCTCAGCGACACTACATTTTGACCCTCACAGGATGACGCGTTATCAGCCATGAGGACATATCACAAGCTAAGTATAGGGGGTGTTTGTATATATTCTATTTACTTTATTAATAGCTTGTGCTTTAATTTTTTTCATCAAAAATCGGGTATGGGTATAAATTATGTATACTATACTAAATTTCTTGTGTAATTAATACTTATTTACAAAAATATATATAGGGGGTATCTCTTAAAAAAACTAACTAACTAAAGGTTTTATCCATGACATTTCACTATCACTCAAGACTTGAGGAATGAAAAAAACTGGAGTTTTTAAGGTTCTTGGATTCAGAGTTAATCGACCTTAGTCATTGGGGTTTTAGGCTTAATAATACACACTTCCCTAATTTGAAAGATGTGAGTGCTATATTGTGTGCTTAATCTCTACCTTTAAGAATATGATCAGCACACCACTTGCACAACTGTGTGATTGATGAGATGAGTTGAGATTTCACTTGAGGAACTGGAAATGGCAATTTGAGACTAGACTTGATTTTATGATACTCGAGGATGGGATAAAGTAAATGAAGGCTTCATGAAACCTGAGAGTCAGCAAACCTTAGCCAGTATGTGAACTCGCATACTATCTCTTGATATTGACCTATATGTCAGGGTGTGATGAAACTAATTAGTTGTTGATCAGTGTGCGCCAACTCTTGGTAAAGCAGTGGAGCTAGACAAAAAGAAATATTGAAAGAAAAGAGCTCTCAAACACAAAGCCAAATTACGAAGAGCTTCTATCAAAGGCAAGCACTCCCAACCATTTCAAAGTGTCCACTTGGATCAAAGCTAATTAGGCCAACTGATTCGAGCTAGTACCTTAAAAAGGGCCCTGCATCGTAAGCGATACAAGTATGGGTGTAAGTATATTAGATACGTAAAGAAGACACACCCCAATGTACTTCCAGGAAAGCAAGTGTAGATGACTCGTTCTCTCTTGAGGACACACTGGTCAACACCCAAAAATACATGTGTTGAGTAATAAGGCACTCGAGAGGATTCTTATTTCAATGCGAGGAAGAGAAGAAAATACACAATCCTAAGATCTCCATCATATGGCCTACCATATACATTTTCAAGTCTGATAAACTACTGAGATGGTAGACTGAATGCAAGAACTAACTTATTCCCTAGTGTTGAGGATTAGGTATTGAGGAGAGTCTCTTGGATCTAAATTTTGAGTGACATTTCGACTCAATTCTCATCATTGCAGTACACATTAATTGTCAAATCCTTTATGCTATATGTATGAACAGAGAGTCATATAATCAGATAAGTTAGATTCCTTTTGACTAGAGTCGGGTTGATCTTAGAATTTTAGGACCATTAAAATCCAAGATTCTTAATGAGACAAGTCTTTAAATTCGCACATGCACAGTCAGGGATTCAACTTTCTAATTTGCTTGGGGACAAGCAAAGAGCTAAGTATAGGGATGTCGTGAATTCATGATTCATCAACTTTATATGAATGTTTTAACAAAATTCCCTTAATATTTCACCGACTAAATCAATTAAAATCAATTAATTAACCTTCACTAATTGTGCTTAAATTACGAATAAAATCTGTAAATAATTGACCCTTGTTTTTACCCTTTTCTTAACCTTTAAAAATCCACAAAAAATAGTTTAAATATGTATATATAAACTAATTCACTAATTAAGATCAAATTAAAAATACAAAAAGATTTACAAAATACAAAAAATTCTGGTATTTTATTATCCATAGAGTACTTCCAAAAATTTATTTTGTACAGTTGACCTATTTTTATTTTGGGTCCTTCTTGAAAGTTGTAGATCTCGTCGAGATGCGCAACTTTCATGTTGATCACTTTTCGATTTGACTTCATTTAGTACATCTTTTTGAGACGTCATCATTCATTCATTTATTATTTAATTTAAATTTAATTTAAATTTAATTCATTTAGCCCTTTATTTTATTATTATTATTAACTTAATTAATTTAATTAATTTAATGTTTATTTAATTACCCCCCTTCTTAATTCCCTCTCTCTCTTAGCCAGACCATGTGCTCTACACGTGACCAGGCCTCTCCCTCTCCTCTCCCCAGGTCATGTGTTTTGCAGGTGACCATGCTCCTCCCTCCTCTGTGAACGCATGCCCCCTCCCCTTCCTCTTTTTGCTGATCGTTCTCCTCCTCCACACATAACTGTCGCACCCTCCGCTTCCTCTTCCCTAACGCCTCCACCACAATCGTTGCTCCTCCTTCTATATATCCCATCGACCGCTACCTTTGCTCGCCATCCACCATCTGATATCTCTCCCCCCATCCCTGATGTCTCCTCCAGGTGACAGCTGCAAGCAAGTGACGACAGGGCTGAGAACGATGCAATCCCATGACCATTTTCCAGCTGTGTAGCATCTCTCAGGCCCACATTCACTAGGTCCTTCGAGCGACAAAACACCAAGGAGCTTCTACCTCCTTGTTCCTAGGTAAACTTCGAGCCAAATCCATCTAATCCTTCTCCTCCTCTTCGATTCGCTTCTATCTTCCAGAACCCCCGTCTAGCTTCGACCTTGCAAAGGTTGGAGATCATCTCCGATTCTCTCGCATCGACAGGAACCTAAACCCTTTCCTCTCCACGTGTGATTTCGCTAACCCCTGCAGGTCCAGTTTCTCCACTGAGCTCTGTCCTGCTCGCTCTCGAGCACCAACATCTCCAGCCCGATCGCACTCAAACGTGTCCCCAACGTCGACTCGATGATCGTAAATTCCGCATTGCTCCTCCAGTCGCTCGGTCGTGTGTCGACCGGTCCCCAAATGCATTGTCTACCCACACCCCCGCATAGCCGCTACCATTGCTGCCACCAGCAGTCGCGTGTGTCGTCCTCACGCCTTGCCTTCGGTCACAACCTCACCCCCTCTGCTTTACCTCTTCACCGACCAGACCCCAACCGCCCTGTCCACGCAGAGACCACTGCAGAGGCTCTACTACGTCATTCTCCTCCAGCTTCGTCGCCCCTCGCACCATGTGTCGGTCGAGGGAGTGGCCCCGCCTTCTCCACTTCCCCTTGGCTCTCTTCATCGTTCACCCATCCACCGACCACCAGCTGTAGGATCGGGCTCCCTGCCCTTGATATGATGGTCGTCTGCTGCCCCCCTCCCTCCCAAATACAGAGACTCAAACCAAGCTACTAGGCTCGGGTCTATCGAAGCTCCAAGGAGAGACACGTGGAGGCTCAGGGACTCGTGTCTCTCTCTGAAGCAGCTCCCCTGCCGAGCCTCCAGGTGCACGTGCAACACACGTGCATGGGGGGCAAATTGGGTTGCACCCCCTACCATCCTTCAATATCGCAAGCAGGTTTCTGCCAGCCAGGAGGCACGTGCTCGGCAAGTGCCCCCTGGTAAATTTGTAGAATAGCCTTGTTGCCTTCCAAAATTTACTAAAATATCCCCTGCTTGGGTAATTTACATAGAATGCCCCTCTAACGGCTTGAAATTATAGATAAGTCCCTCCAGGGACTTCTTTAAGATAAAAACTTAACTTTTTTATTAGATTTCAGTCTATAGAGCTTCAATTTAGCATATCTTGATCATCTGAACTCCAATCTTTACGCATAATATGTCGTTCTGAAGATTAATAAATGCTATATCTTATTATATATTTTGTGTACAGATATGAGGTTGGCTAATGACTTTTATTATTATTCGAACCTCCTAGTCTTCGTAGGCTTGATTATTGATACATCTATGCTCTTTTATTGAGAAATTTGATGATTTTTTTGCAGGGACTTAATTGAGAATATTTGGCGAGATTAATCTTCATGCATTGACGAGAAATTATTGTTTGAAGAATTTTTTCTATGCAGGTGCTCATCCAAGGAAAAAGAATGGTTGATCATACTTTTGAGGAGTCAATTTTTGTAGGAGCATAAATTCATCCAATAATCTTCTTGCCTTCATTTTTGGGATTATTTTGAATATATCCCTTGAAATGATATATTTTGATTTGTGGTTTAATTTCGAGGATATTGATTAATATTTGTATTAAAAAACATAATCACATATTCGGTGCTTCACGTTTGTTCTCTCTATTTATTTTCTTAGCACTGCATCTCATTGCATTTTCATCATCATATTTTCTCTTTATTTCCTGATACAGAAATTGATACAACATTTAGTTAATTATTTAAATTAAGTTGAAACCACGCAACTAAAATTATTGTTACCTGTGTTCGATCTTGGTACACTTACCAAGTAAAAAGTGTTCCACAACATTTAAAAATTGTGGTTTTTTATCGATCGTAATTTGCCTCCTATACTGCAATATTAGATTATTAAAGATGCATTTTTGTGGCTCATCAAGAATTTAGACAAATTGGATCATATCACCAAGCAATTGGAGTTGCTGGTGAGTACCATCAATGTTTTCCAGTCGACGACTCCATCATCCAAGACTCCAACTGAGAAGAAAGAAGAGCAGTCCACGCAGTAGCAGTCTCATCCCAGTCCATAGCAGCCTGTGGTTCAGCATGTGTATTACGTGTAGACTCCCGACTAGGCACCGCAACAACAGTTGGTGGTATACTAACCGAAATCCCAGTCTTCCTATGATCCATTCTCCCCTCCACCACCTCTCATTCAAGAGGTGAGCGGAGTTTGGTCTAATGATACGCAGCTGGCCCGTCCATGTGGACCTCAGCAAGACCAACCTGCAAATTCTCGTCCATTCCCTTAGCATCAAGGAGGGAGATTTGTCCAATCCTCTCAGCCTCAGTACCACCAGTCTCCATAATATCATAATAATTGGAGATAGAACCAGCAGTACCAGCATCCGTAGTACCACCAGCACCAGCCATATCATTAGTATGTGGCTCAACCTCAACATCAGTATCCCCCTCCTCACTACCGACAATACAGCTTCCTCCACCTTAGCAACAATATCAGCAGTAACCATCTCAGTCTCCGCACCATCAGCTACAATGTGATCAGCATGTTGAACCTTCTAAGGCAGTTCCTATGAACCCGAGTCTTAATTGCTTGGCCTAGTTGGTAAAGGATTTAGTAGAGATGACACAAAAGCTGGATGACCTGATGATCACCAAAACTCCAATTCTGGCCCAGATCAAAGCGAACCCTAATAATTTTTGGTGAAAAGAGCAGGTAGAATGTGACATCATGTCTATGACTGTAGAGTCAGATGATTGTGATTTTGTTTTGTCTAATGTTGTTACTCTCACGAGAGGTAGGACCTTGCCTTCGTATGCCACTGTCAAAGGGAAGAATAAAGCTTCATCTAGTGAATCAGCATCTTCTGCATCAGCCTTGCCAGCCACAGGTCCGGGTGATAAAGAAGAAGGAGGAGGAGCCATGACAGCTAGTCACCACCAACCACCAAAAGAACAAAAATCAGAAAAATAACAAAGACCAAAAAATGATTGCAGTTTAAGTGAAGTCACACCAGCCATGGAGGAGCTAGCTCCATCAGCTAATCGAGCGCCAGCCGACAGAGCATAGACCACAGCTTTTCGATGCCTTGTACACCTTTTTGCAGTCTGATTATAAAAAATGTTGTGGACATGAATATCTATATAAAAAGAACAATACTTTTGATTTCAATTCTCTCTCTATATATATATATTCCTTTTCCTGATGCAATTGAAAATTCTAAGAAAATTACAAAGCAAAAAAATGCATTATCTGATAGGTGTTGTGGAGATTATTAAAAACTTGACTGTTGAATTACCTTTGATGAAAGTCATGAAATATATGCCTGCAATCAAGAAAGGATTGAAAGAGGTATGTACAGAAAAGAGTCATCCCTGCAAAAACCTATACCACAAAGTAGAGAAGCACATCCTCACCATGGTTACCGTCACAACAATCAACAATCTCCCAAGAAAGAAGAAGATGAAGGAGCACCTTTAATCAGATGTGAGATTTTTGACTAGATATTCGAGCGAACCCTTCTTTATAGCATCCCTTTAATCAACCTCATGCCCACCTCATTGCTCACATAATTTGGGCTGGGTTCGCTCAAGATGACATGCATGATCCTTCAGTTCGTTGATCGATCAATCAAGCGACCCCGAGATCTGTTGGAGGACTTGTCATAACTGTGCATAACATGCAATTTCCTGTTGATTTTTTAGTCCTTGATATGGAATCTCCTACACCATTACTCCAGACCCTGATTATTCTTGGTCGGTCTTTCCTGCGAACTGTAGATGTTGTAGTTGACTATGGGTCTCGGAAGATCTTGTTTTGCTTAAGCAGCGATAAAGTGACGATGAATATGGTCAGTGAACCAAAGGTCGTATCTGGTGAAAGTAGAGCACCACTGTCTGAAGCAGACTATGACACTATTGCATAAATCAGAGATACGAAATTATCTTTAAATGACGCATGGACCCTGAAATCATCTCTCCTGAGGAGGACCTAGAAAGCATAATTGATACATGATCTAATGTTAGCTAGGAGATGGATTCTTATTTGTTGATGGCCCTTTTTGATTTAGAAGATTCATGCCAGTATTAACATAATTCATTGTTGATTTGTTCGGCACATTGTCAGCTGAGCCACGAGTGACCGAGGTGAACATCACCTCCAAAATCATGGGTGATCAAATACCTACCAACATTGTTTCTGAAGTATCCGAGAAGCAAGCTCAATCATAACCTGAATTAAAGAAGCTTGCGGTAGTCTTCGAGTATGTTTTCCTTGCGGATGCAGAGAATATGTACCTGGTCATCATAAGCAGTAGGCTGACCTTGTATCAGGAATCTCGACTGCTCGAGGTTCTAGAGAAAAATCACAAGGCACTTGGTTGGCATGTATCAGACCTTTGTAGGAAAAATCATGCTCTGTGTTCACATTACAGTTATTTGGAAGATGATGCCAAGCCGTCGCGAGAATTTCAGAGAAGACTGAACCCTAACTTACGAGACATCGTCATGAAGTAAATCATGAAATGGTGTGACACGAGATTCATTTTATCCCATCTCTGACTCCAAATGGGTGAGTTCTTTTGCATGTAATTCTGAAGAAATCAGGGCTCAACGTGGTTACAAATAAAAAAGGAGAGGATATTTCCACTCGGGTACTGATAAGCCTCGTTTCGCGAGCCTTCACTTCTTGTTTTAAAGAAGAGAGAGAGAGAGAGTTGTCGGTTGTAGCAGAAGAAAGACAACCGCGAAACGAGAAGGAGAGAAGAAGACTTATCAAACAAATTTACGGTTTCCTGTCGGAAAACCGTTTCACTAATATTTAACCAGGCAAGTGTTCCTGGGTCGAACTCAAGGAGGCAGAATATATTCCCTAATTTTTCTTCTTCGTAATTTTATTCTAATTCTTTTCTAAGTCAGAAAGCCTTTTTTAGTGGTTTTTATTCTTGTAATTTTTATTCGATTTTATTCTTTTCAAATTTTTATTTAATTTTCAAAAAGGGATATTTTGCAAAAGATTTATTTATTATATAATAGGTGGATAGAATATAGGTGATACAATATAATAAAGGTGAACGGTGTTCGAGCCGCGTACTCGAACTGCACAAGAAAACGAAACAAAACGATGCGGTTTTCGAGAAAATCAAAACACGTTGAAAACTCGTTGAAAAGTCGCGAAAACTTTATACTATATAGCTAGGGTAGTTGTGTAACTACCCTCCAAGAATCGTCGAAATCCGAGGTCAAACAGACAAGATATGGCCCCTACAGCCCAGGGGCATAAGCGTGAAGAAACTAATTAAAATTTGTTCTCAAATGGGTCCAAAAAGGACTGTTCTGTAAGAAAAACTAACAATTATTACACTTAGGTCCCTGCGGAGGGACCTAATTGTAATTTTACAAAACTGCGGAAGGCGGGATGAAATATCTGGAACTAGGCTGGGTTTAGTGTGCAATTTTCCTACCGATTCGCTGTGGACGGCCAAGATTAAATCCTTCAAAGCGCGATCTGGCGGTCCTGGCTTTGACACGTGTCGGCCAACTGTGCTTTGGCTGTTCTTGATCAGTTGAAGCTCTGGCTGACGGCGCTTCCTTCTCCGGTTTATTGCGGCGGATCCCCGACGACTTGGGCTCGCCTGCGGGGCCAGAGGGGTGGCTCCTCCACCCCTCGAGCTCGCCCGCGGTGGAGATGACGGTGGCGCCGCTCCGAGCGGCGGTGCTGGCTCGAAGAAGGTGACGGTTCAGCAATGGTGGCCTGCGGACTGATCTGGAGCTCGATCTTCAAAGACGAAGAACGGCGATGTCGTAGGTCCAAAGTCCGATGCAATTGCCGCGCGAGATACCTGAATCTGCAAGGAATATAGGGATATGCTCGATTCGATTTGAATCGGCCAATTATGTTAAGATATAAAGCTTTAAAGTTAAGGAAAAATGCGTATAAACTCCAGCGAAAAACTCCATAACGTGAAGACGATGATTTAGCGAATTGATTTGAAGCGAATGAATATCTAATCGAGGGGATCTATCTACTGTGCGTGAAAGAAGGGTAATTAAGCTATCTAAACGAGTGATTAGCCATGCTAATCATGGCACATCGATCGAGAAAGAAATGAAGGAAATGGTCTATGGAGTTTCCAAGTATATGACCTGGAAGAAGTTTGCTCGACGGGCGACCTCGCCGGAGCTCTACGCGGCACTTGGCGGCGATGCAAGGCGAAGCTCCGCCTTGGATCTCTTCTCCGACGTCTCCTCTTCCTCGCGGACCCTTCCAGTGGAGCTGTCACCTCCGGAGTTGGTTGGAATCGAAAGGGGAAGTTGGGTAGTCGGTTAGCCTGGAGCTGGGAAGCTGAAGGTGGAAGATGATGGTTGTTAATGGCGGGTCTTGGAGGCCTTTTATAGGGAAGATGCGTGGGCTCCAAGTAGAATCGGAGGGTTGGCGAGGTAGAGGGTTGTTAGGAGTAGGGAAGGGATGGTTTAGATCGGCTAGAAGGTTCGAGAGCTGCGCGAGAAAAATGGGGGAAGGTGAGCAGTTGGAACAGAAGTCGGGCTGAGCTTCTTGAGGAAGAAGGCTCCAGGTGCTGACACGTGTCAGCACCTGGTTGGCCCAGATCCTATAATTACTTATAAATTAAATATAAATTAGTAAATTACGTTATTTTAAATAGGTATAAATACAAGAAAGTTAAATAAATTAATTTCCTAAATTATGGTATACTTACTTTTAATAAATAATAATTATTATTTAAAATATAAATATTTTATTAATAAATATGTATTAATAAATAGGTTTTGAATTTTTAATTTAATAAATAATTAAGTAAAAATTAATTTTATATTTTCTTAATTATTAGAGCATTAAATAAGACTTATACAAATTTTTATAGATTTTAATGAATTAATTTACATATTTTAATAAATAGAGGAAGTGTCTCTATAGGTCAAATATACCTATATTTTAGTGTATTTGATTTTATGAAAATAATAAATAGTCTCCAAAAATTATGAAATAATTTATGGTGAAACTAGAGGATCATGAAATAATTTAGAAATTATAAAATTAAGAAAATAATAAATAAGGTGTGTTACATAAAATAAATAGCCCAGAAACCCCTTTGTCTTTTGGTCCCAAAACCGACTTTTTGCAAACGGACTCCGAATTCAGTGAAACCACCTTCATTAATTAGATAATATTATTTTATGAACTTTAAAGGTGAGTAGAGTGAAATTGGAGTTCGTATGAGGAAGTTATGATGTTCGGAAGTTGAGATTTTGACAAGTTGTAAGTTGGATTTCTTGGCATATTTACAGGGTAATATTTTTAACTTATTTTTATATTTTTATTTACATTTTTGTGAATAATTAGGAGAAAGATTTGGTGAAGAATAAGTTAAGATGAAATAATTAAAATTCTTTGAAGTTTTGTATTTATTTATAAATAATGAAGAGTGTATATACATGAGATAAATTATTTTTATTTTGTTTTCTTTCCTTATCTCCCCCTACTTTTTGGTTTGTCGACCAATCCATGCTGACTTGGTCTCGGGGGTGAGATAAATTCTTTATAGTTTAAGTCATATTACATATATATACATATATTCCACATTCCTTTTTCTTTCTTTTTCTGGTTCTTTATTTATTTACAAGAATTTAGTGGTTAAAAGTGAATATTTACACATGAATGGGGTTTTGTTAAAATATGAGAATTAGTGAGTATTTACATGTATTTGTTAAGGGTTTTAAGACAAAATGCGACAGAAAAGTTAATGAATCATGGATTCATCAACCCCCTATACTTAAACTTTGCTAGTCCCTTAGCAAACACTTATTTTGAAAAAGTAAGTGAAAAAGAAAGAAAGTTAGAATGAATTTGTTTTCCTAAACCAATTCATGAGAATAGACAAAGGACAGAGCTCGATCGGGCCTGAAACAAGCATTTTGTCGGAACCTTAACTAGGATTAGGATTTCATCCTCAACAGTCTTCAAGTTCCATAATCCTTACTCAAGATCACTTCATCGGCTAGTTCAGACTCACTTATTCATATCGCAAACTCTATCATCCTTGAAGTCAACTTGTACAGTGTGTGAATTGATTTAGCTCTTCCTGCTTAGAGAACCGAAGAAACCGTCAATCCCGGCTATACACTCCTATGGCTTCCTCATCTCGCTACTCTTTCCTCGGGGAGGGAGGTATTCCCTTCTGAGTTCAATTCTGCTATGTCCACAATCGAATATAGGAAGAAGTTAGAAGAATGAGAAAAGAAGTGGAGTGCGACCAGTGTAGACGCATCTCCTTGTGAAGCCCAACCGGTGTAGCTGAGTCTCCACTAAGATGTGCAGGCATATTTGGTGGAAGCTTTGACCAGTTTGGTCTATTTGGTGGCTTCTGCTTTGACTTGACTTTGTAATTTGCTTGCACTGCATTCATCTTTTGTGCCTCGACGGTTATAGAATCTTTTTAATCCGTCCATTTTTTTGAGGTCTTAGAAAAATTGTGTCAGCAGATCCTTCCCTCATCCGAAGCAACTATCGCAACCCCAATCTCTCCCGTCTTTAGACGTCAATGCCGCAAAGATAAGGATAGAAATGCACTACCAAGATGTACTGTCCTTCGAAACTCCATGCGAGTTGAGCTAATTGCAGAGTGCATGTGTTCAAGATTGGTTCACTGGTGAAGAGTTGTACGGATGACTCCAAGTGGTCTACTTAAGCTCAGATGACTTGATTTCACGAATATGGTCTTACGGAACCCAAAGATTTAAGTCACCAGACCTGAAGAGTCTAAATTCCAGTTCCTAATCAGACTCCTTACAATGAAAGTTAAAGGCCGTAATCAAGCTCCATCCTTTAGACTAGACTCAGTCCTTAGTCCCGGAAATCAAACTTATTCTGAAAAATGCGAATGCAAATGCAACCATGTTTTTGTGAAGTCTATTTTCTGGATTTTACTCATTTTTTATGAATTTTAAGGATTTTGTAATTTTTACAAATTTTAGGACTTTGTATTTTTTATGGATTTTTATGATTTTTATAAACAAGATTTTATTCACAATTTTTACAAGATAAATTCTATTTAAGTTAAATATCTAATGTATTTTACAAATTTTATCTACAGAGTATTTTACAAGGGTTGAATGGCTTTTATACAAATTTTTAATTACAAGTTTTAATTACAAATTTTAAGCATTTTTTACTTATTTACCCAGATTTTATAAATAAGAGAGTGTATTTTAAATTAACCCGTACCCACTTTTTATGGATTTTATAAGTATAGAAAATACATAAAGTACGAGTTATGACCGAAAGTATATATACAATATATATGCACCCCCCTATACTTAGCTTGAGCTATGTCCTCATAGCGTCAAAAGAGAAAAAGGAGGGCATAACTCGTGCTTAGTAAAAGTGGGTGAAAAAGAGATATCGATGTTAAGTCAGTCAACCCCCCCTATACTTACGATCTGGTCATCGTAAGTATTATGAGAGAGCAAAAACGGGATGACTGAATGAAAAGGATAAATAACGAAGAAATCAAAAGAAAGGAATACGAAATCATCGAAATCACTCGGTCCCCCCTATACTTAGGATAAGGCATCCTAAGTATAAAAAGAATGTAGCCAAAAATTGGGGATCAGTGATTCGTGAAAAAGAATGGCTATACAAAAGAATTAGTACAAAAATAAAACGTGAATCAACGGACAATCGGTCCCCCCTATACTTAGGATCTGGTATCCTAAGCATAGAAGACGAGCAAAAATGGGGACGATTGTGGTCTATGAAGAATATACAAGTGTTGTGAATCTCCCGAATGGCTCAAAAGGATTTGTACAGGAAGAAGTAAAAGAATGGTCATGATTCCTGTACAAAATAAATCACTTCAGTACGGGCCAGATGATCAGTAGTCTCTACGTAATGCTTCAGCATCTGTCCGTTAACCACGAACGGTTCTGCACCAGGTGACCTATATGATATCGCAATACTGCCATTGTTGTGCACCGTTCTGACTATGTACGGTCCTTCCCACTTGCTTTTTAATTTGCCGGGAAAAATTCTCAACCTTGCATTGAACAACCAGACTTTCTGCCCAGGGACAAAGCTCTTGTGTCGGATGTGTCTGTCATGCCATTTCTTCACTTTGTCCTTATAGATCAATGTATTCTCGTATGCTTGATTGCGGATTTCTACCAGCTCATTCATATCTATCTTCCTTTTGGCTCCTGCTTTCTGCATATCCATCAAAATTTCTCGGATTGCCCACTCAGATTTGTGCATGATTTCTATGGGCAAGTGGCATGGCTTTCCATAAACTAGTCTGAATGGTGAAGTACCTAAGGGAGTCTTATATGCAGTACGATAAGCCCAAAGAACTTGGTCTAGAAGAAGTGACCAGTTCTTCCTATCCGGTCGTACTAACTTCTGGAGAATAGATTTTACCTCCCTATTTGAAACTTCGGCCATGCCATTCGTCTGTGGGTGGTAAGGAGAAGCTACTCTGTGATCGATGCTGTATTGTTTCACTAGCTTTTTCACCTCCTTATTAATGAAATGGCTACCCCCATCAGAGATAAGAATACGAGGGATTCCGAACCGCGAAATGATATTTCCCTTAGGAACTTGCAAACGGTCTTACTGTCTGCGGTTCGTGCGGGTATAGCCTCCACCCATCTGCTAACATAATCTACAGCGAGAAGGATGTACTCAAAGCCGCTGCTGGAAGGGAACGGTCCCATAAAATCTATGCCCCATGCGTCAAAGATTTCGCAGATAATGACGGGTCGCATCGGCATCGCATCTTTGGCACTGATTGTTCCTACAGCTCTCTGACACTCTGGACAACTCTTCACGAATGTGCAAGCATCTCTGGTAAGAGTCGGCCACCATAATCCGCTCTGCAGTACCTTCTGCGCTGTCCTCTTCCCTGAATGATGTCCTCCTGATTCTAGAGAATGACACAAAGTGAGGACACTATTATATTCCTCCTGAGGAATACATCGCCTGTAAACGCAATCCGGTCCTTCGCGAAAAAGAATCGGATCCTCCCAATGGTAGTATCGTGACTCAGAAACGAGTTTCTCAATTCTGTTCTTCGGCCAACCTTGAGGACTTTTCTGTGTGACCAGAAAGTTCACTATATCTGCATACCACGGAAGTTCTGTCACCGCAAAGATACTCTCGTCTGGAAATCTTTCTGCGATCTCTGGCGTGTACTCATCTGAAGGCTGATTTGACTGTAATCGGGAGAGGTGATCAGCTACCACATTCTTTACTCCAGGTTTATCCTTAATATCCAAATCAAATTCCTGAAGTAAAAGAATCCATCTAAGAAGGCGTGCCTTGGCATCCTTCTTTTCCATCAAAAATCTAATAGCTGAGTGGTCTGTATAAACTGTGATCTTGGAGCCAAGTAAATAAGATCGAAATTTGTCTAGTGCAAACACTACTGCCAACATCTCTTTCTCTGTTACTGTGTAGTTTCTCTGTGCATCATCTAAAGTCTTGCTGGCATAGTGAATAGCGATGGGAAGTCCATTCCTCCTCTGTCCTAATACAGCCCCGACCGCAAAATCTGATGCATCCGTCATGATCTCGAAGGGTAGAGACCAATCAGGCGGCTGTAGGACAGGAGCACTGATTATCTTTTCTTTAAGTGTGAGGAAGGCATGAAGACATTTATCATTTAAAACGAACTCGATGTCTTTGCCTAACAATTCAGTTAACGGTCGGGCAATCTTGGAGAAGTCTTGAATAAACCGTCGATAAAAGCCGACGTGCCCCAGAAATGACCGTAACTGTTTGATGTTGGATGGTGGCTCGAGTTTCTTAATGACGTCCACCTTGGCAGGGTCAACCTCCATGCCTCGCTGGGAGATGACGTGCCCCAACACGATCCCGTGAGTAACCATAAAATGGCTCTTTTCCCATGACAGAACGAGATCTACCTCACAACACTTTTTCAGAACTTGGTCTAGGTGCGCTAAACAGTCGTCAAAGGACTCACCATAGACCGAGAAGTCATCCATAAAAACCTCTAGAAAATCACCGACCATGTCCGCAAAAATAGCAAGCATGCACCTCTGGAAAGTTGCGGGAGCGTTGCACAATCCAAAGGGCATCCGTCTAAAGGCATACGTGCCAAACGGACAAGTAAAAGTGGTTTTCTCCTGGTCTTCTGGAGCAATTGATACCTGGTTGTATCCGGAGTAACCGTCAAGGAAACAGAAGTACTCGTTCCCTGCCAACCGTTCGATGACCTGGTCTATGAAAGGCAAGGGGAAGTGGTCCTTCTTCGTCGCGGTGTTAAGTTTCCTGTAATCAACACATACTCGCCACGACGTGGTTACTCTCTTTGGAATCTCCTCTCCACTCTCATTTTTCACCATCTGAATTCCCGACTTCTTCGGGACAACATGTAATGGGCTAACCCATTCAGAGTTGGAGATAGGATAAATGAACCCTGCGTCACACCATTTCGTGATCTCTTTCTTGACAACTTCTCGTAAAACTGGATTCAGCCTACGCTGAAACTCTCTGGAGGGTTTGCTGTCATGATCGAGATAGATATGATGTGAACACAAAGCAGGATTAATCCCGCGGAGATCGGATACAGTCCACCCAATAGCCTTGCGGTTTCTTTCTAGAATCTCCATCAGACGAGATTCTTGATCATCGGTCAAAGTTGAACTGATAATGACCGGAAACTGCTGATGTGGACCCGCAAGGAAGGCATATTTCATGTTTGGTGGCAAAGTCTTGAGTTCTGGCAAGGTAGTATCTGGATCTGCTGCAACACCATCTATATCTGTATGGGGATTTGTGTCGGTAGGTGATGTGTCTGCATTCTGATTATTCACCATCTCAATGTGCTCTAAAGTCGGACTACTGAAGATGTTCGAGACATCATCCGACTCCTCAGAATGATCAGAAGAGAATAAGTCAACTAGATAAAATTCTGATTCATCTGAGACGGAGGAATTATATATACTCTCTGATTCTAAAAGATCTGCATTAATATCCTCAAAAGTCTGATCCCTTTGCTCATCATCATCCAGACTAAAGTATAAAGTCCCATCGGAAGAGCTTCCTCCTAAAGTCTCAGACCCGTCCTCTGTCAAACATTCTTGGGTCTCTACCTGGTATCTTTCGAGGTCGTCAAGGCGAACCTCATCCATGTAATCACAGGAGGCTAAAGAACTCAGAAAATCTGAAGATGCATCACTGGAATTGTTTGATTCTCTCGCCATCTCTATATGTACCTTTTCGCCCTCGGCGCGAAAAGATACCTTCCCTGTATCATAATCGAAGAGAGCCTTTGCGGTCTGTAGAAAAGGCCTCCCGAGAATGATCGGGGCAAGGTGTAACTGTGCAGGGCAATTCATTTCTAGAACCGTAAAATCTACGGGGAATTGCAGACCCTGCACGGTTACGATAACGTTCCTAAGTATACCCTTAGGTCTCTTTACGGATCTATCAGCAAACTGAAGGATTGCGTGGGATTTGTAAAGAGGACCTAACTCGAGCTTCTCGAGTAAGGAAGCGGGTATCAGATTGATCGAGGAACCGTTATCTAATAGAGTGCGATCGAATTCGGCTTTTGCGATCTCGCATCTGACATAATGTGCACCTGAGTCTTTCTTCTTCTTTGGAAGCTTATTCTGTATCGCACAGGATGTAGCCTTAGTCAAAACATGCTTTTCTGTTCGGGATCTCTTTTTCCTACGCGTGGTGCATCTGTTTTTCAATTGATTTTTAAGCGTAGGAAATTGATCTAAGGCATCATGGAGCGGGATCTTTAGAAAGATATGATCTTTGAGAAACTTTTCAAATTGTGGAGATTCAGGATTATTTTTGGTCTTTTGCTTTCCTTTTCCAAACAAAGCATCGGGAAAAGGAATAAAGTCAGGAGTCAAAAAATCAGAATTTTTATTCAAATCATTGGAATCAGCGTGTACATCGAGAGTCTCAGAATTATTTACAAAACTCTCTAAGACAGGGGAAGAAATGTTTTTCTCTGGGGATTCTGCCTGATTTGGCGTGATATCGTCATCTGAGTCGCCAGTATCCATATCTGAGCTGTTGGCATTGCTCCCATCTCTTGATTCTATATCCTCATCCTCTTGCGGTTTTTCCTCCTCGGCATTCGGATCATGCTCGTGCTCCTCTGGTTCCCTCTCCTCTCCAGTAGGTGTTTGCGGTGATCTACCGCTCTTGAGACGAATGAAGTTAGACAAAAATTCAGGAAACGAGATCTTACCTGTAGTATCTACCTGATCTGGATGCCTCCTCTTGTTGTTCGGATTCATCTGAGGCTGGGCTGGGAGAGTGGTCTTCGGCACGGTTAACTCGTCCAGACGACGGTTAACCTGCTCCATCTCTGTCTTGTGCGCGATCTGGAGCGTGCTGAGCATATCCATGATCTGATTGAGTGCCTAGGCCTGTGAAGACATCTCTGGTTCGGTATGGTGGCCCTGGCTTGCTCCTCTCTCCTGCTTTGGCGTGAAGTGCTGAGGAGTGGACGGCTGGGAGTAGCGTTGTGGTGTAGAGGAAGATTGTTGCGGCTGCTGAAAAGGATAATTCGGTGAAAACTGCGCAGGGTGCTGATAAGTAGGTTGCGGTCTCTGATGGTAGACGTTCGGATGAGACTGCGGTGGCGTGAAATTCTGGCGGTGCTGGAATTGCGGACGTCCATGCTGCGGATGACCGTACGGCTGCTGCTGCTGATAATTCGGTATACTCGGTTGCTGATGATAGACGTTTGGAGTATACCAAATCCCATTGATCTCGAAAGTGGCTTGCGACTCCACCTCCATCTCTGCAGTGCTGATGACCTGGCCGGTATTGGCATGAGACTGATCCTCATGCCAATCCATCTGCGGAATCTCGGGCTCGCTCTGAATATATTGTATCTGACGGGTGGGTGGAGCGGGTGCGATCCTCCGTGCTAGCTGTGAAGAAGTCTGACTCTGCTGGTACTGAAGTTGAAGATCAGAGACCTTCTTCGAAAGATCACTTAGCTGCTGAGGTAGAGATGAGAGTTTCTCCAACTCTCGCAGCGGCTGCAGGTCCTGGACTTGCTTATGAATCACATCCACCAATGTTAATTTCTCACCAATGAAGCTCATGTTGGTGTTGGATTCAGAGTCTGCTATATTTGCCACCTTATGATGCTCTCGGTGATGTGGTGGCTGCGGGGCTTTCTGATATGCCCGAGTAGAGTCTACAACTCTTGAGTTCTCGGCCATCCCTTCGAAGATGGTCCAAATTGACTCGGCATCTTTGTTCAAGTAACTGCCGCCACATGCGGTACTAACTAGCCCCTGGATTTCCGGCTGGAGTCCTCCGAAAAAATTCTGTACTAGCACCTTCATTGGTATCTCATGATGAGGACATCTCTCTGTCAGGTCCTTGAATCGATCCCATGCCTCATGGAATGATTCGTTCGATAATTGCGTGAAGTTGGAGATCTGATTCCTCATCATGTTCGTCCTTCCTAGAGGGAAATACTTGCGCAGGAAGGTGGACTTCAGGTCGTCCCAAGTGGAGATTTCTCTCCCTAGATGGCTTAGCCAATAAAGGGCTTTATCGGCTAAGGCAAAAGGAAAAGCCTTAAGGCGCACGGCTTCCTGAGTCACTCCTGGATAGCAGACCGTTCCGCAGATCATCTCAAACTGTTGTAAAAACGTGAACGGCTCCTCTGCGGCATTCCCATAGTACTTGGGAAGAAAAGAAATGAAGGACGGTCGGAGTTCGTATGGCCCTTGATTCGGCGGTAGCCGAATCCAATGATGGAGCGTTCGAGCGCCCGGGTCATACTCGTCCCGTAAAGTAGCGGGAACCGCAGGCGGTAACTGGTTCCCGGCCCCTGCTCTGATTGCGGCTAATTCAGCCTGCAACTCGGTCTGAACTCTAAACTGTTCTCGAATCTGTAGATTCATCTGCTGAAGTGTTTCGAGAATACCTGTCGTGACATCTCCGTTCAGATCTGCTCTTTCCTCCGGATGATCCTCAGTTGCTGGCCTCTCATCTACTGCCGATGCTTTCCCACGAGCCATCTGATCGTCTGGAAAATGAAAACTCTCGTAAGAACTCATCGAGAAATACTCAGGAGATTTGGATTCTGTATTGAGGCGAAGGTCTGCCTCAATGATCTGGCCAGGAGGCGAGGGAGTCTGGGTCTGACTCGCCTCGATATCGGATGGGACCAGCTCGGGAAGAGGGTCATCCCGAGCCTGTGAAGACATACGCTCGACGGTGGACGGTTGAAAGCTCACAGAGTCTGAGCCGAAAAGCCGTCGAGACGTCATCTTCGATGTCAAGAGAAGATTGGGAAAGCACGTGTACGATTCAAAAGAAGAAGGAATGCGAAAGCCGCGGAAAACTCACGCCCCGCAAACAAACACAAAGCAAACCCCGTTTTCACCAACTCAACCCTGATGAAGACCGTAAGAGTTCGGTCTTTTTATCTTTTCTGTTTTAGGGTTGTTTTAGCAATCGTTGCGGTTACGCGGGCTGAGCAAGCCAATAGGAGCCCGATAGTTTCTTCAAGACACTGGCCCGAATCCTTACGTGAGACCACTCGCACTCAGCCAGTATGGGAGTAAGTACGGACCGTTTCCGGCTACCCGTGTTACTTGAGGACGGAGCCTTGCGCAGTGTCCTCTAAACCTCCCACTCTGCTAAGTAAACCCGGACCGTTTCCGGCTACCCGAGCTTACCCACTGAGGAACAGCGATCAGGTGTATGGATCCAGTAGTATCCCGCAAGAAATACGGGGTTTTGTCTCTATCCTTAAGTGTCGGCTCTCAACTCGCGTACTCTGAGAAATGCGCGGGGGTTACTCTCCCCAAATCAATTGAATCGTTTTTTACGGTTTTTGATCAGATATTTTTAGCAGTCCCAATTTTTAATTTTGCAATTTTTATGGATTTTCAAACAACGTCTATTTTTTTGTCTTTTTGTTAAAACCCTACAGCAAGCACCTAGGTTGCAAGTCCTAAAACTAGCTACGAGGCACAAGCAGATAGAGCGAAAAATCCTAAGCAAGCATCTAGAAAACCGCGGAAAACCGATAAGCGATAAAAGCCGCAGTGGGTGCCTTGATTCACCAGATACACGGTATCCGATGAATCAAGCCCCTAAAAAATGAAAATTTTATTAAGCTAGTACAACTCTCTCCCTTTCTCACTCAAATAAAAGGATACTAATTCTCTGCCCTCTGCAGTCGACTCGTGAAAAGAGCCGACCTCTGCCCTTTCAACTGACTCGGCTTCCGAGGAAACCGGTTGATCCTGCAGGCCCTGCAAAGATGATTAGCACAAAATAATATCGAGAAAGCCGAGAAAGCCGTAAAGAAAACAAGAAAGGAAAACAAAACACGAAAAAGCCGTACGAAAAACCGTACGAAAAACAAAGAGAAGAAAAATAATAAAATCACGAAAAATGAAAAATCAAGGGAATCTAACGCCTCCCCGGCAACGGCGCCATTTTGATAAGCCTCGTTTCGCGAGCCTTCACTTCTTGTTTTAAAGAAGAGAGAGAGAGAGAGTTGTCGGTTGTAGCAGAAGAAAGACAACCGCGAAACGAGAAGGAGAGGAGAAGACTTATCAAACAAATTTACGGTTTCCTGTCGGAAAACCGTTTCACTAATATTTAACCAGGCAAGTGTTCCTGGGTCGAACTCAAGGAGGCAGAATATATTCCCTAATTTTTCTTCTTCGTAATTTTATTCTAATTCTTTTCTAAGTCAGAAAGCCTTTTTAGTGGTTTTTATTCTTGTAATTTTTATTCGATTTTATTCTTTTCAAATTTTTATTTAATTTTCAAAAAGGGATATTTTGCAAAAGATTTATTTATTATATAATAGGTGGATAGAATATATGTGATACAATATAATAAAGGTGAACGGTGTTCGAGCCGCGTACTCGAACTGCACAAGAAAACGAAACAAAACGATACGGTTTTCGAGAAAATCAAAACACGTTGAAAACTCGTCGAAAAGTCGCGAAAACTTTATACTATATAGCTAGGGTAGTTGTGTAACTACCCTCCAAGAATCGTCGAAATCCGAGGTCAAACAGACAAGATATGGCCCCTACAGCCCAGGGGCATAAGCGTAAAGAAACTAATTAAAATTTGTTCTCAAATGGGTCCAAAAAGGACTGTTCTGTAAGAAAAACTAACAATTATTACACTTAGGTCCCTGCGGAGGGACCTAATTGTAATTTTACAAAACTGCGGAAGGCGGGATGAAATATCTGGAACTAGGCTGGGTTTAGTGTGCAATTTTCCTACCGATTCGCTGTGGACGGCCAAGATTAAATCCTTCAAAGCGCGATCTGGCGGTCCTGGCTTTGACACGTGTCGGCCAACTGTGCTTTGGCTGTTCTTGATCAGTTGAAGCTCTGGCTGACGGCGCTTCCTTCTCCGGTTTATTGCGGCGGATCCCCGACGACTTGGGCTCGCCTGCGGGGCCAGAGGGGTGGCTCCTCCACCCCTCGAGCTCGCCCGCGGTGGAGATGACGGTGGCGCCGCTCCGAGCGGCGGTGTTGGCTCGAAGAAGGTGACGGTTCAGCAATGGTGGCCTGCGGACTGATCTGGAGCTCGATCTTCAAAGACGAAGAACGGCGATGTCGTAGGTCCAAAGTCCGATGCAATTGCCGCGCGAGATACCTGAATCTGCAAGGAATATAGGGATATGCTCGATTCGATTTGAATCGGCCAATTATGTTAAGATATAAAGCTTTAAAGTTAAGGAAAAATGCGTATAAACTCCAGCGAAAAACTCCATAACGTGAAGACGATGATTTAGCGAATTGATTTGAAGCGAATGAATATCTAATCGAGTGGATCTATCTACTGTGCGTGAAAGAAGGGTAATTAAGCTATCTAAACGAGTGATTAGCCATGCTAATCATGGCACATCGATCGAGAAAGAAATGAAGGAAATGGTCTATGGAGTTTCCAAGTATATGACCTGGAAGAAGTTTGCTCGACGGGCGACCTCGCCGGAGCTCTACGCGGCACTTGGCGGCGATGCAAGGCGAAGCTCCGCCTTGGATCTCTTCTCCGACGTCTCCTCTTCCTCGCGGACCCTTCCAGTGGAGCTGTCACCTCCGGAGTTGGTTGGAATCGAAAGGGGAAGTTGGGTAGTCGGTTAGCCTGGAGCTGGGAAGCTGAAGGTGGAAGATGATGGTTGTTAATGGCGGGTCTTGGAGGCCTTTTATAGGGAAGATGCGTGGGCTCCAAGTAGAATCGGAGGGTTGGCGAGGTAGAGGGTTGTTAGGAGTAGGGAAGGGATGGTTTAGATCGGCTAGAAGGTTCGAGAGCTGCGCGAGAAAAATGGGGGAAGGTGAGCAGTTGGAACAGAAGTCGGGCTGAGCTTCTTGAGGAAGAAGGCTCCAGGTGCTGACACGTGTCAGCACCTGGTTGGCCCAGATCCTATAATTACTTATAAATTAAATATAAATTAGTAAATTACGTTATTTTAAATAGGTATAAATACAAGAAAGTTAAATAAATTAATTTCCTAAATTATGGTATACTTACTTTTAATAAATAATAATTATTATTTAAAATATAAATATTTTATTAATAAATATGTATTAATAAATAGGTTTTGAATTTTTAATTTAATAAATAATTAAGTAAAAATTAATTTTATATTTTCTTAATTATTAGAGCATTAAATAAGACTTATACAAATTTTTATAGATTTTAATGAATTAATTTACATATTTTAATAAATAGAGGAAGTGTCTCTATAGGTCAAATATATCTATATTTTAGTGTATTTGATTTTATAAAAATAATAAATAGTCTCCAAAAATTATGAAATAATTTATGGTGAAACTAGAGGATCATGAAATAATTTAGAAATTATAAAATTAAGAAAATAATAAATAAGGTGTGTTACATAAAATAAATAGCCCAGAAACCCCTTTGTCTTTTGGTCCCAAAACCGACTTTTTGCAAACGGACTCCGAATTCAGTGAAACCACCTTCATTAATTAGATAATATTATTTTATGAACTTTAAAGGTGAGTAGAGTGAAATTGGAGTTCGTATGAGGAAGTTATGATGTTCGGAAGTTGAGATTTTGACAAGTTGTAAGTTGGATTTCTTGGCATATTTACAGGGTAATATTTTTAACTTATTTTTATATTTTTATTTACATTTTTGTGAATAATTAGGAGAAAGATTTGGTGAAGAATAAGTTAAGATGAAATAATTAAAATTCTTTGAAGTTTTGTATTTATTTATAAATAATGAAGAGTGTATATACATGAGATAAATTATTTTTATTTTGTTTTCTTTCCTTATCTCCCCCTACTTTTTGGTTTGTCGACCAATCCATGCTGACTTGGTCTCGGGGGTGAGATAAATTCTTTATAGTTTAAGTCATATTACATATATATACATATATTCCACATTCCTTTTTCTTTCTTTTTCTGGTTCTTTATTTATTTACAAGAATTTAGTGGTTAAAAGTGAATATTTACACATGAATGGGGTTTTGTTAAAATATGAGAATTAGTGAGTATTTACATGTATTTGTTAAGGGTTTTAAGACAAAATGCGACAGAAAAGTTAATGAATCATGGATTCATCAGGTACCAACATCATGGCTCGTGTGTGTGGATTACCGCCGCATGAATGCTGCAATAAATAAGGACCACTCCCCTTTGCCATTTATTGATCAAGTGTTAGAAAGCTTGGCCAGCAAGGATTTCTTCTGCTTTCTTGATGGGAACTCTGGGTACAACCAAGCAGCAATCGCCCAAGAGGACCAAGAGAAGACCACATTCACTTGCTCGTTCGTCACCTACGCTTTCTGGAGAATGCCATTTGGTTTGTGCAATGCACCTACCACATTCCAGAGGTGCATGCTTGCAGTTTTCACTGATATGGTTGGCAATTTTCTCGAGGTATTTATGGATGACTTCTTCATATATGGTGATAGCTTTGATTCTTGCCTTGAGCACCTAGACAAAGTACTTTGGAAATGCCGAGAAGTCAATCTCATACTATCTTGGGAAAAGAGTCACTTTATGGTCACTGAAGGGATAGTACTGGGCCATGTCATTTCCAAGTGTGGCATGGAAGATGACCCAGCGAAGGTGGATGTGATCGCCAATCTCGAGCTACCTCGGAATGTTAGAAATGTGAGGTCATTCCTAGGGCATATAAGTTTCTACATACGATTTATTAAAGATTTCAGCCGCATCGCCCGACCTCTAACCGAATTACTATGCAAGGAGAACAAGTTTAATGTTGATTGGCATGTTCTTCTATCTTTAAATCATCTAAAGGAGCGAAGCACTCAAGCTTTCATCCTATAACCACCGGATTGGTCTCTACCCTTTGAGATCATGACGGATGCATCTGATTTTGCAGTTGGAGTTGTGTTAGGACAAAGGAAAGACACAGTGCTTTATGACATTCACTATGCCAACAAGACATTAGATGAAGCATAGAGAAATTATACTGTTATGGAGAAAGAGTTGATGGATGTGGTTTTCACCCTTGAGAAGTTCATATCCTATCTGCTTGGATCTAAAGTCACAGTTTATACTAACCACTATGCTATCCATTATCTACATTAGAAGAAGTATGTGTAGCCCAGATTGATCAAATGGGTCCGTCTCCTCTAGGAGTTCGACTTAGACATCAAAGATAAACCTAGAGTTCAAAATGTCGTAGTAGATCACCTCTCCAGAATTGAACCTCAAGAACCTCCACTGAGCAGTGCACCCATCACAGACACCTTCCCGATGAGTCGATTCATGCCATGGATTCTCTCCCTTGGTATGCCGATGTTGTGAACTATCTCGTCTCGGGTGTAGTCCCACAAGATTAGACGAAGATCAAGAAGGACAAGTTCTTGTCCACCATTCATTTCTACAAGTGGGAAGATCCATACTTATTTAGGGAAGGAGAAGATTGTATTTGGCATCGGTGTATCCCTCGGGAAGAGCATCATAGTGTCCTCGAGCATTGTCATTCGCTCGAATCTGGTGGACACCACTCCGAAGATAGAACGACAACGAAAGTATTGCAGTGTGGCCTCTGGTGGCCCGCACTATTTAAGAATGATGTAGTATATGTCAAGGGTTGCGTTGACTGTCAGAAAATGAGAGGAACCCTCACAACTAAAGACTTGATGCCCTTGAAATTCATTCAGATTTCCAATGTAATCGATGCTTGGGGGATTGATTTCATGGGGACCTTTCCTAACATATAAGGATTTGAATATATCCTTCTTGTCGTCGATTATGTAAGTCACTGGGTAGAAGCTACCTCTGTCCGAGCTGTTGATAGTCGCACTGTGTGCCGACTTTTGAGAGAGAACATCATTTCAAGGTTCATGATTCCGGAGATTCTCATATCAAATTGGGATAGTCACTTCATAAACAAAGAGGTTAGAAAATTAATGAAGGAGTACGACATCGAACACCGAGTCTCTTCTCCTTATCATCCTCAGACCAATGGCATGCAGAGCTATCAAACAGAGAAATCAAGACGATCTTGTAGAAGCTTGTGAGGTCGGATAGAAAGAATTGGTCCCAACTCTTTGACTATGTCCTTTGGGTAGATTGAACAACTTACAAGTATCCCTCGAGTATGTCACCCAATCATCTTGTGTATGGAAGATCGTGCCATCTGCCCGTCAAGCTAATTCATAAATCATTATAAGCAGTCAACATTTGCAATTTGGACTCACACAAGCTCCTAGAATTCCGAGACTATGCTTATGATAATAGCATTATGTACAAGGAGAAGGTTAAACGTTGGCACGACCAGCACATTAGATGAAAGACCTTCAAGACTAAACCAAAAGTGTTGTTATTTGACGTAAAGTTGAAGATATTTCCAGGAAAATTAAAGAGTAAATGGACACGGTCATTCATGTTAAAAGAAGTGTGTGACAACGGAAGTATTTTGATATCAGAGTTGTCATCTGATGCACAACCATTTATCGTCAATGGTCAGCTACTGAAGCTATACCTCGAGCATGATATTTTTTTGGTCGTTGTCGATGTGATTAGTAATGGAAACTCCTCCACAATCATGGTAGCATCAGAAGATTCAGATATTGTTCCTCTAAAACTCTTTCTTTAGTTTTCTTCTTTTCTTATGTTATCTTCTTATGTTCATTTTGCGTTTGCTTCTTTCTTTCATTCCTCTCAGTCATCACTGCTATACTTAGGTTACGCTTCATCCTAAGTATGGGGGGATGAGTGGGTCCAGTCGTTCATTCTTTGATCCCTCACCGGTCTCCTCTCTTGTTAATATTCATGGCTATACTTAGGATACTTTACCCTAAGTATTTTCAATAAGTATGGCTAAAATACAATTAATTAATTGTAAATAACATACATATATAAAATTCATTAAAGTTATTTGTATATACTTATTAATAAATCTGGTAAAAATGTTTTGCAAAATGTTTGAAAATGGTTGGAAAATCCTTTTGAAAAATCTTTTGAAACAATTTGGAAAATGTTTTGTGAAATGTTTTCAACCTTTTAAAAATGTTTTGTTAGTAAGGATTTCTTTCTGTTGTGTGAATAAAATGTTTTGAAAATATAGTTGCAAAGAGTTTGAAAATGGTTGCAACAATAGTTTGAAAAATCTATACATATTGTTTGAAAAATCTCTGTAAAATTATTTTCAAAATTTGTAAATGTTTGCAAAAATTATTTGTCAAATTATTATTTGTAAAATAAAGTTTTTAAAATGTTTGAAAAATCTTTTAAACTATTTCGAGAACTCTATACATAATCCAAGCAAAAAATCTCTTACAAATTCATCACATGAACCAGTAAATAATACTTAAACCTCGATAAACACATAGTGTAAATTCTCCACCCAATTCTTGTAAATACCAAGAAGCACTCCTTTATAAATATCTGCACATATTTCTTTTCTTAAAACTTTTTATTTTGACAAATCTCTAAAATTTTGCAAAATTTAAAATCCCAAAATCATTTGCAAATCTTTTTTGAAATTGCGTAAAAAATTGCAAAACTGTTCCAAAAATTCCAAAAAATTCAAAATCAGAAAGTTGCATTATAAAAATATTTTCTACATTGTACATAGCATTTGCATTTTTCAGGTTGATATTGATAATTGAACAAGTCTAAGTAAAATCGTGACATTTCATGTCTATTGGACTTAATTCTTTTAGACCACGAGACCTTGTTCAATGTCATCTTGACTGCCTAAGTAGAATATTTCAGAACACCCGCATGACTCTTATTGATAATGACCTAGCTTGCACACTTGCACCTTTCACTTTTCTTACCCCAGTTGAAGTGGTAGATGGTCGAACTTGCCGACATGAGACACAATCTAATGGAAACATCAGAAGTCACACATTTGTGGCCATTGTACCACAACCTGATCTAGTAGCCATGAGGTCTAAAAACGGAAGTTGTGGGTTGCAATAATACTTCAAAAGAGGAATAGTCTACTGGATCAAGAAGAAAAAGTCCTTATGTAAATGTTGTTGTATATATTATTCAAAAAAATGGAAAATTCCAAAAACTCCAAAAAAGTGGACTGGTCTGAATGAAAATAAAATGCATGATGGAGTATGTGTATAGTCAAATAAGTAAGCTTGAGATTCAAATTTATATCCATGCAAGCCTGCAGCTGGATGACTTGGCTACTCTGGTCAAGCATCCTAAGATAGGTGGGTACACATGCTACTATCCATTCTTCTCTCCACCTCCTCTTCTTGAGTCGTTTGCACTTGAACTTAGAAGGGAATACCCCGCTTCTCAAGGAAAGAGTTGCTGCATTGGGGAATTGGGGTCACCATGTTGGAGAAGATCGACTTTTACCACTTCAGTCGAGGAGAGCTACACATCACACACAATGTACAAGATAGATTCATAGTCATAAGGTTTGTGTATGAGTTGACATGTTCTGACCTGGCTATTGAGGAGAGTTGGGAAGAGTTTTGCGACTCTCAGAGGTTGTTGTAATTCAAGTCCGGTTCTCAATAAGGTTCTGAGCAAACTTAATTTCCAAAGGTCCAACTGAGCTCTAAACTTGAATTTTATGAGGCCAAGTTTAAGTTTTAATATCAATCCACTTTATTTCTTTTTATTTGTCTTTTCTTTATTTTCTTTTCTGCACTTATAGGCATAAGTGTTAGCTAGGGACAAGCAAAGGCAAGGGGGTGATGAATCTCCATTTCATCACTTTTATTCTTTCATTTTGACCTTTAAACCCTAGCTAAAAGCATGTATATATCATTAATTTGTGAATATAAACACTTTGTAAAACATACAAAATAATGCATAAATTACTATATAAATATTGTACTTATTGCCAAAATAAAAGAATGAATAAAAGAAAAGAAAACGAATGAGGTGTCAAGGACATTGAATGACCATAAACCCCCAGACCCAGGCATCATGATGACTGGGTCAACAAGGAATAAAGTAGGGGCAGATAGGGCAAATGAATTGCACATAAATCACATAAAAAATATCAGTTTTAATCCATTAATAAATCATTTTTGTGACCTATTTTATTCTTTATTATTTATACCTCAAATAAACAAACTTTCTACATAAAAGTTGTAGATAAAAATATAAAGAAAAATAAAAAAATTATTTCACACAAAAATAATACAAATTGTACATTCTACACTCAGAATAAAAAGCCAAAACCCAAACTTCCTAGACTTATATCTTCTCCATGTGAACTCAAAATCCATCAAAATCACCTTTAATTGTATATAACTTTTTATTATCAATTTAATGAAGGTGGTTTCACTTAATTTGGAGTTTAGATGCAAAAATTTAATTTCAAACCCCTATTGTACAATATACCTGTATAAAATATTCATTTTATTTACTCTTTATATTATTCATAATTTTATATTTTTATAATTTGTAAATAGTTTTTATAGTATATATACATATTTAGAATGAAATAAAACCATTAAAAATAAAATAAATAAAGATGCAAAAATACATACATGAATATACTATACATAAACATGTATGATTAATACAAATATTTATTTAAATATGCAATAAAACCAGAAAAATAAAATAAAAATATATTTCTATATATTTAAATAAGTTATAAATACATAAATTATGTGTATAAAAAATAAATCTAAAATACAAGATAAAAATAAAATATACAATATATAGGTAAAGATGCATATGGTTATACTTGTAAATATTGACTCCTAATAAACAACCTCAAAAAATAAATAAATATATAAATTAAATACTATATAAAATAAGAAAAAAATTTATGTCTTCACCAAAAATTAATAAAATCATTTGTTATTTTCTATCTATTCAGTAAATCATTCTAGCCTTGGATTTTTTTGGTTGGCCACGTGGACCAACTAGAATCAAACCCTAGTTGACCTGGGGTCTATTGCCCCCCTCCTCCTCAGACGTGCCAGATCCATCAATTCCCTGATTTTGTTCCATTTTGCTCGGGCATCTCCTTGCTTAAACTAATCCTCGATCGATCGTAATACACATCAATGCCTTAAATCCATAGAACATGGCCTAAAACTCTCGCTAATCGTCGGTCAATAAGGACCATCATTTTTGTTTATAAATAAACCTCCTCGCCTCCTTTCACCATTTGATTCCCTTTTTCCCACTTGAGACCCCTTCCTTCGAATCGCTAGAGCTCCAGGTGACAGCTGGGAGGCTCACGGAGGTGGTGCACGACATAGAGCGGTAGAGGAAGTGTGATCCAAGTGGACCTCCGACGACACCTCTGCTCCCTGGAATAGCCAGGGAAGAGTTGTCTTTACTTAGCTTTTTATATTGCATTTTCATTCCATATTGTAGTCGTAGGTTTAGTTTCCCTAATTTAGCAGTTGCTTAGTTCAAATTTTAAATCTTTGATCGTCAGAGCTCTCTACTCTGGCCATGTTTCATCGTCCAATCAACTTGTTCCGAACCGCCTTCCATGTCCATCTCGTGCCCCCTTGCCTTCTACATCTGTTCAACCCCCCGATCCATCATGTTCCCTCTTGGATCGTCGAACCAGAGATCCCTCTCCTCCCTTTGCCGAAGCTCTTCCATCCCATCCTATTTCAATGCACAATAGCTTAAAGTCGGGTCAAGGCAAGTCACTTTGAGCCCAGGATTCTCCTTCTATAGGTACGATCCACAAAGGACCCGAAGAAGGTTGATTTCAGTGTAGGAGAAGCTCCCCAGGTGCCCAGTTCCTTATGGAGGTCCATGCCCCTCCCCAACGAGGCTCGAACCCTCTTGATGGTATCATTCGATGGGGAGTCCTTCTAGGAAGTCGTGGAGTTGATCATCGATGAAGAAGGTGGCTGAGATGAAGAGCTATGCACGATTGAAGGGAGGACAGGGAAATGTTCTTCCTTGTTCTTCCTCATACCTCCAGAGTCGTTGGATCTCAAGCGCGGCCCATATCTAATCTGGATCGTTGACATCAAACGAATCGGTGCCTCCATCTAGTTGCTCAATTTGTTCAAGTGCGCCACGTGGCGTGCTCCTAGCCACTCCGATTAAGGGGTAAATTGTACAACACACCTTTATTTTATTTTATTTTATTTTATTTATAGTCATGTAAATAAATTTCATAGTTGTAAAAATATTGTAATAATTACAAGAAGGCCCTCATACTTTTGGAGAATTACATTTTGCTCCTTGCCAGCTCAGCTCATGTGGTCCCCCGCGTGAGCTGGGTATTTTACACCTTTATACCCCCTGATTTTTGTAGTTGTAAATTATTCCATAAAATTTAAATAACAGTTGTAAGGTTTTGGGATATTGGCATATGCCCCCCTACATTTATTTTTAATTGCAAATATGGCATTTCTAGTTTAAACATTTTTGTGCATGTTTGTCTAATTTTTATAAATATCAACTATGCTTTAAAAATTGTGTAAAAATAGGATAATGTACATGGATGTTTGATCTTTCAAGCTAAATAATTTTTTTGCATTTTATGCAATTTTCCTATTTATTAAAATTTAAAAAGACCACATTTTGCCCATGTATGACTTAGAAAATGCCCAAAAATTTATAAAAACTTTTGAAAAATTCTAAAAAAGTTATATTTTGTTTATTATAGTATTTTATAACTCTAGACCAAAAATCCCTAAAAATATAAGAAGAAAAACATAAAAAATTAAAAAGATCCAAAATCTTGATAAAAATTATAAAAAAATTTAAGAACTCCAAAAATATTATTTTCTATTTTGTAACTTTATCTATGTTATATACTTTATACTAAAATTAGTTTTAAGGAATTTTAGACCTTTTATCTATATTTAAAACCTTAAAACATTCAACCTCTTTATTTATTCCCTGATTTTGTATATTTTGGACTTTAAAAAATACCTAAAAATTACGGAAAATACCTGAAAGTCACAAAAACAAAACATGATAAAATATAAAAAAACCCAAAAACATTTTATTATGTATTTTTTTATTATTTTAGGTATATTTATAATACCATGTCTTGTATTGTATACCTATATATAGTTTATATTATTATAATTATTATAAAAACCATATAAATAGTTTTAAACCTTTAAAAATAATATAAAGGAATGTTCTTGTAGTATTTTGCTGATTTTTATATATTTATTATATATATTATGTAACTCCAACAGCTCTTCCCCCATCCCGTGGACCCTCTCCCTTCTCTTTCTCATAGCCCTGATAACACGAGTTTTGCGAGGGTCTAAAGTAGTCCACACAAGGCAGGACCATAGTATCGCTGAAGCGACTGCTCACGAAACATGGGTCAATCGATAATTAACCCACAACAGATGATCTAGCAATGAAAAGCTGATGCAGAGTTACAATTTATTATAACTCTACAACAAAGATGTGTGTAGGTGTAAGTATGTGTAGAGTGTCGAACACAAGGAACAAGCATGATAGATCGAGGCAATTAGTGCTCAAAAAGAGAATGTGATGTATTTGTCTATAAGTGTGCTCTTTTTATGGGTTTTTAATTTTTACTTATTTTATTTTTTTTTGATTTTAGATTTTTATATTTTGATTTTAATTATCTGATTTTATATTTATTTTTATATTTTATATTTTTTTAAATTTCCTTTTCTTTTAAAATAGAAATATAAAGCTATATAGAGTATATATACAATATAGGTAAGAGACAGATAGTATATATAAATAGGTAAACATAATAAAAAAATGCAGGAAATAAATATTTTTGGATTTTATATATTTTTTCACTGTTTTATGCTTTTTTAGATAATTTTGCAAATTTTTATAGATTTCTAAAGTTAAAAATTCCCTCAACAGTTAATAATTAAATACCTGAAATTAAAATGGAGATTAACAATATAAAACAAAGTCAAAAATTCTCCAAAATAATTCTAAAATAAATATAATAAAAAATAGAAACAGAAAATGTAATTTTTGGATTTTTAAAGTTTTTTTAATATTTTTATAAATGATTTTGGAGTTTTATTATTTTTAAAGTTTTCTTTTATATTTTTTTATGATTTTTGGTCTAAAGGTTAAAAACACAAAAGGACACAAAATATATATTTTTGGTAAATTTTCAAAAGGTTTTTATAATTTTATATATTTTATAGAGCAAACAAGGGCAAAAAGGCATGGTTTTTATTTTTTTATAAATAATGAATAGACTAAAAAATGTAAAATAAAAATATGGTATTAAAGATAAATGTTCCAGGAAGCTATGCCTATTTTTTAGATTTTTAGAGTTTTATAGATGCATGCAATAAATAGAGACAACAAAGAGAAACTACACTCCTAGTAAGGGTGTTTTTGTAAATATCAGAAAATCTAGGGGCCACAGTGTAATTACTCCAAAAATATATAACTGAATATTTAAATTCCAGGACTAGATACAAAATTCGAGACTCGTAGGGGTATCTCTGCAAAAACCCCCATATCACGTGTATAAACACGTGCACCCTTAACATGGGTCAAAATGTAATTAATAAAATTCCAGGGGGCTTTACTTAAACTTCCAAAAAATATCACAACTGTATAAAAATGTTTGTGGACTAAGCAGCAATAACCAAACGCCTGAGGGGACCTCTGCAAAAAGGCCATGCACCTCACGCGTACAAGCACGTAAGGTGACGTGGCCAGGACCTAGATGTAAATACAAGAAATCTGTAGGCCTACGCGTAAATATTACAAAATATAATATGTTGCAGATGAAATATTTAAGATCAAATATAAATACAAAAACATGGAAGGGGGTTGATGCAAAATACCCCCTTAAGTGTGGGCGGACGACTAATGTTCGCTCACTTTGCCACGCGTCCGCTTCTCACGTGCCGATGCCGCTTCAGCTTCCAACGGCCAGGATTAGAACATGATTGGGAGATCAAACGGTCGTGGCAGGCTTCATCGGACGGTAGCTGTTCTCCACGAAGAACAGGGGAAATCAGACGGCAGCTAGGCATGGAGGAAGAATGATCGAAGAACTTGGCTAGTCTGAGCTTGAGTCTTCAAAATCTCCACCCAGAGGCTTCTTCATCGATTCAAATGATCAGAAAGTTGCCCAAGACCCCTCCGTAGAATCTGGGTGTCTCAAAATTCTCGGTTGGGACCTTGTGGCAGTTGGCGGCAAAGGTGGTCCTGCACGGTGCTCCTGCAGATCGATAGGGTTCGAAGACCCTCTGCTCTTGCACTTCTCCTGCAGGGAAATTTTAAGGGAAAAAAGAAAGACGTTCAAAGGAGCGTCATACGAGAGAATGGGCGATAGGAAGCATCGAGTGGTGATCTCCAGCGAAGGGGCAGAGAGTGGAGATCGAGCGACCAGATTTGTGGGGATTTGAGTGAATCAAGCGACTTGGAATGACGAGAGGATGACGAGTTTCAGAGTGGAGGTGGTAGCAGGGCGAAACACGGCCGGACACAGAAGGAAGGCGTTTGCCGGAGTTTGGCTCCGATGAACTATGGGGAGTAGTTTCTACGGCTTTCTACGGGTAAAGAACGTGATTCAAGAACAAATTAAACACTAGAATTAACCCTAGGACTAACACTAAGCTAAGAAATGCAATAAAAGTACCTTGATCGGCCAGGAGCAGAGAGATAGGGACCTTGATGGCAAGTCTTCACCGGAGGTGGTGGAGACACTCCCAACCACGCCTCGCCTTCCTTTCGACGCCTGGAGAAAGCTTGTCACACCGTCGATCCAAGAACACTCGAAAGGGAGAGGAGGATAGGTCAAAAGAGGTTCAAAGAAAATGGGAGAAGGTGAAGGGATGGTTATATACAGGATGGTGGAGATGCGATGGAGAACTCTTCGATGAGATACAGAACGAACGAGGAGGATCTTGGGCAATTTATGTACCCGGCGAAATCATGGACCTACAGTGAGGAAATCTTGTGAAGGGTCAACTCTTCCTCGAGCAACATATTCATGGCAAAAAAGTCGAGAAAAGAGGGTCGCGGGCAGGTCCGACAGGGAGCAGATGGGCAGGTCAGAGAGTTGACCTATGGTCAACTCTCAGACGCTCCTGGTTGGTCCACGTGGACCAACCAGGAAAAAGGCATGGAAAATTATTTCTAAAATCAATTAAAAATAATAATCGATTATATTAATTTTAGGTTATAATATAAAAAATATTTATTATTTTTTGAATTATTTTATGATTATTTTTATTTATTTTTTAAAGCTTTATAATTACAAGTTACCTTTTAAGGCTATATATAGGTATATTTATTTATATATTTTAATCTTTTATTTTTTGTAATTTTAATTTTGTTAATTAGGTTTATTATTTTATATATTTATACCTTAATTTTATACCCTTAAATATTTTTTATTTTATTTTTTGATGTATTATATACAATTAAATAAATAGATGTGTTTATTCTATAAGTGTACTTATAGGTATTATACCTATGTATTTTATACAAGTATTTTATTTTAATATTTCCTTTTTATTTTTATTCCAATTTTAATATGCATGTATTATAAATAATATTTACAAAATTATAAAAATATAAAATTATAAAAATGATGAATAATAAATAAAATGAATATTTTAAGCGGTACAAGTATACAATATGGGTCAAAAACCTAACTTTCACACCGTAAATCCAAAAAATATGAAACCACCTTCATTAAATATCTTATTAAAAGTTATATCAATTAAAGATGATTTTGATATATTTTGAGTTTTTATTTGAGAGACATGTGTCTGGGAAGTTGGGATTTTGGAATTTTATTCATATCATAACTTTTTATCTGTACATTATTTCTGTGTGAAATAAATTTTGTATTTTTCTATTTTTAATTATCTACACTTTCATATAAAAAGTTTCTTTATTTAAAGTACAAAAAGTGGAACTAAAAATAGGTCCCAAAAATGAATAAAAATGAATTAAAATAAAAAAGATATTTTTATTATAATTTGGCCCTATCTCCCCCTACTTTATTCCTTGTTGATCTAGTCATCGAGATGCCTAGGTCACGAGGTTTAGGGTCATAAAATATCTTCAATACTTTGTTCTTTTTCTTTTCTTTTCTTTATTCCATAAATTTGACTTTAAAAACTGTATTTTATACACTATTTATACAACAATGCATGGATGATAAAATGCATAAATTAAGCCTATTTACATGCATTCACTAGGGTTTTTAAGTCCAAAATGATAGAATAAAGATGATGAAACAGAGATTCATTAAGCCATGTCGGTCTTGCTAACTAACATACCTCACCTAGAACCCAGAGCCAAGGATCAAAGCCACTGCGTTCAGACATCATCTATTCCGTTCATACTAGCCACTGCGGTCAGAGCTAGATTATCTAACTTCAAGCAGACAGACAAAGCACGACCTCCACTCTCGATTTGGATTATATATGCAAAAGGGTCCGCTCTTGGCCCTGGGAAGAGGCGTGGTTATCTTCAGCGGATTCTCTCTTTTTTAATAGTAGATGACGAACTTGCTGCTTAATGGGCGTTGACCCCTTCCTTTTTGTTGTTTCCAGTGCTTTCCTGGGCCGAGCTTTCATCTAAAGAAATAGAAAAGAAAGAAAAGGGCAAGCAAAACCAATGCCTTAGAAAGAATAGGCTGCGTAATAGGCCTCGGGCCTTCTTTGGAATTACGTGAACTAGTGGACTTGCCCCTCCCGTCAGGAAGCATTCCCTGGAGCGGGATTTGAAGCAGGGGAAAAACATGATGGAAAGGGCATCGAGAAGCGACCTCTTACTATATCAAACAAAAAGAGGTTTCCTACGATTACTACTGAATAACCTCCTGTGCCCACCTAAGCTCGACCCGCATCCGGGACTAAAGACAGAGGGAGGAGACGAAAGCTTGCTCGAAAAGGTATGGGGGAGCAAGGACGGAACAAAATAACTAGCCTCAATAAAAGGAAGTGATCGGGCGGTCTTACTATCAATCAAAAAAGTCACTACACTGTGGAAGAGGCTCCTATCTGATTGAAAAGCACCCCCAGCTCGTCGAATTCATGCCGCTGCCCTCGGAGAAGCTCAGGTGTCCTAGGCCACTGCCTTGCTTCTCGCTTCCAAAGCTTGCTAAAAGGAAAAGGGCCTCTTGCGGCGGCAAGAACTGAGAAAAAAGCTTCTCAAATCCTCCCGATACTATCTTTTTTGAATATTATAGATTAAAGGTCTAGTCTAGTCTACTTAGATTTGATATAGTCACCATCTTGCTCCTGCTCTGAACAACCTCGCTCACCTGGAACTCTCACTGAAACTACGTGTGCAGACTATCTGATCCTATCCCTAGGACTATCGGGGAAGGTGGAAGGAAAGAGGCCAATTCGACAGGCTAAGAGATGTCGAACTCTAGACCTCCTATGCGTGGAAAGGCCTCATTCTCTTCCTACCATGCTTTGAGGCTTTTGGCTTAGGGGCGTTGCCGCGATAGGTCGAGGGCTAAGAATGATTATCGGTGGCTATATATAGGTAATATGAATGATGATTCCAATAATACAAACTATTTAGATTAGTTATCTCAGATATCTTTTCATAGGCGCTTTCTTTCGACTCGCATATCTCTGCGGACTAGTGGGCAGTTAGCTTGATTGTGCGGTAACGATGCTAGGGAGGGGCAAGGTAGGCATTCCAATTCAGAAATATATAAGAAGAATAGGCACATTTCCGAAACTTTGCTTTTGAGTAGATCGTGGAGGATGACTTCTTGCTAAATTCTTTGACACTATGGTATCACAGCCTACCATCACCCTGCCCCTTAACGCTCCGAGAAAATGAGGTTAGGGACTTCTCTCTCTCCCCCCGTACCTACGAGTTGGTTGATGAGTCCATGCTATCTAACTACTTTCTTATGCTTCTCGACTACTCCTGAATTCCCATACTCTATACTAATAGCCGGGGCTTGAGCGTGTAGAGACTTTCCTTGCATCCAGAACCTTCCTGCACCAGGCACTCTGATTATGCTTCCCATTCCCTCAAGGTAGTCGGTTGACCAGCCTTTGGTCAATCTATCCTCCCCTCTATGCTATCGCCTACACAAACTAGATATTCGGTCATCTCGTGGTCTGCTACTTCCACTGTTGATTGAGAATTTCTCGGGATTTATTGGTCTCCAGTTACCAAATATAGGATACAGGGCAGCGAAGTGTTGAGGCCCGTCCATCTTTATTCGGGTTAGGAGTGAGGTTGTCAGCTTTAGGGTACTAGTCCCATGTCTTGCCTTTCCGTGTAGTCCAATGTCCAAGCTTATTAGAGTAGAGCCTCCGGATCGGGAAGGCAAAAGGGATTAGGCCTAGGGAAATCGTCATGTCCCTGGAAAAAGTCACATAGCTCAACCCCCTCTGCATTCAAACTAGAGGTCTTAGTCAACATATGAAGAAGCGGGTGTTGACGGGAAGGTAGCCGGTTTCATGGGTGGAATGTAGCCACATGTTCTAAACGCTTCTTTTTGCCTAGGAGATATGTGGAACCATCCTATAACTGAAAACCGGGTGTCGAGGTTCAACCTCTCTGTCTACCGGGGTAGTGAGTGACCCTCGTAGTTGTGATTGGTAACTCCAGACATCCGTCCGTTAGAAGGAAGCTGCAGGGGGGCCTTTCGCTTTGGGTCAGGCTGCTCTGTCAGGTCTTAGCATTTGAGCTCTTAACATGAATAGGGGGTCGGTACTGTAGCTTCCACAGATCGATTGGGGCAGAGGCAGGTTCTCCTTATGGGTTCCCGAGGGGTGCTCAATCATTCCACAGAAAAGAAGCAAGGAACTAGTCTTGTTTTTCTAGGGATGCGTTGTTTCTAGATCTTCATGGGGCGAGGCATCAGGAGTCATTTCACGGGAGGCGTCGACTATGCTATAGTTAACTGTTGATGGGAAGGAACGAGTGATAGTGAAGACGTCATTATCTTTGCTTAGCCACTTTGAGACCTACCTCTATCAGCTTGAACTAGTGGATTGGAGAACTGCCCTAGTTCACATGCACACCATAACACCCCAGGAATGCCTTTGTATCCCCAGTAAGCTGTTGTGATGCTACCTAGTCCGCTCTGAGAATTTTAACTCACTAATAGCTTGCACCAATTATTTTCTTTTATATAGTAGTAAATTGCAGGGCCTTCTCTAATAAAAAACCCTTGTCCCGAGCCAAGAAAAAGTCCTTCCACCATCTGTCCCCCCTTTAACCCCCCCCCCCCCAAGAAAGAGAGCAGAGAAAGACTGACTCGTGCATTAGTGAGCGGACACTCACTGACATGCGCTCGGAGGTGAGGGAACCCTAGGACACCCGAAGGGATTTTGGGACTTCACTCTCTAAAGAAAGACAACTACCTCCCCGTGCCTCGTGGAGGGTCTCCCATGCGCCTCACCAGTGGAGCGGTTGATGCGCTTGCCCCGTAATTCATGTTCTAGATAAAATCAGACCGACTGTCAAGTGATTGATTCCTTATCGATCGAGTCCCTTCTGGGTTAGCTTGGCACGGAGAAAGGGTGCCACTCTTGTCCTGCTCGTACCAACTATAATAGGTAGGGCCTCTCGTCTCCCTTCACGTGAACTCTTTCTCCACCACTTCCTTCTTGTGCTTCATATATAAGTAGCGCTAGCCGTGTAGCAGAAGCCCCCGTGAACAACTACCGCATGTCCTCACTCATAGAGGCTGATGGCTTGATCCCTTTTACCCTCCTGTAAAATGGTTCTCCCCCTGCAAACTGAGTGAGGGTTGGCATTTCCCCTCTTCATTCTCCCAGGGAAAGGAGAGAGAATTGAAACCTTAGCCCCTCAACCTCACTTACTTATAGATAGAATGGAAGAAAGCTAGAATCCAAAGGCGAAGGTCTGATATTCGAAAGTCTAGTTGTGGATACATTCATCCCGGCATCCCAGAATCAAGCCCGGACTGTTCTCCCCGAACCAATCCACCATGGTCAAACTTCTCTTGCAAATCCCTCATGGCCTTCCAACTAGTAATGAAAGCTCCTGCATTTTCCAAGACGAGTGGAGTGCATGCGAGACTAGGTGAGGGCAGTGGGAGAAAGATCCGAGCTTGCTTTGTATTTAATGGGCTTGCCTAACAGCCAAGAAAGTGATCACACACAACCCTAACTCATATTACTACCCTCAGGGATCACAACATTCGAGAAGATGCATCTGAAATCGAATCGAGAAGATTGTCGCGATGAGGGTATACGGAGCGGAGAGTTAGATAGGGCATCACAGTGGACAACTAATAAAGAAATGGAATTGAAGGCTAGGGGAGGCAGGGACTAGAAGAGGGAATGGAGTCTGGTTACACGCTTCCATCCCCTAGGACAAGATAGGAAGCAAGGGTGCAAGGGGTGTGATCATGGTTCCGGGTGAGGAATGGAAATGCCCCTCAATCCCCAGGAGCTGAGATCGAGGTCTTTCTCTCGCTCCGTAAACAATGCTTGCATCGTGATTTTATATAGTGAAAGCCTCTCCTACGTCAATTTCTACCTTCCCATCCCCCCGGACACTCATTATATAGATTTATATAGTTTCGGTTCAATTCCACATTAATAATTGATTTAGTCAGCAGTAACTAGATAGAAAGGCTTTCTCTTGCTTATTCCCATAAGCGAGCTAAGCGACTCGGTACCACCTCAATGAGCTGAGCTCGGGTCGCTCCTGCCTCTTTTCGTCGCCTCTATCATCCTCCCAGAACTGACTATAGTTAGAAAGTTCAACCGCAAACAAGATAATGAAATGTTGATTTACCGCATGTACCTTGCAGGATGTATAAGACCAAGGGAAGGGGATGGGTTATTGATGTCAGATGGAAGATGGATATACATATATATATAAGGGAAGAAATTAGGCCTATATATATATCTAACAAAAATGTGAAATCAAAGTGGGTGATAAAGTAGCTGGAAGACATGGGAATAAGGGGATGATTTCTCAAGTTTTGCCCAGACAAGATATGCCCTATTTGCAAGACGAAACACCGGTTTATATAGTCTTCAACCGATTAGGAGTACCCTCACGAAGGAACATGGGGTAGATATTTGAATGTTCACTTGGGTGAGCGAGGGATCTGCTAAACAGACATTATAGAATTGCACCTTTTGATGAGAGATACAAATAAGAGGCTTCAAGAAAACTAGTGTTTTCTTAATTAGATGAGTCTATTGAGCAAACAAGTGCTTTGAAGAGGGTATTTGAACCCGACGGGAAAAAGCAAAATATTTGATGGAAGAACAGGGGATCTCCCCTTATCAATAGTCAACCTGTTCTAATAGGAAAGTCAGAGATCCTCAAATTCATTCATCAAGTTGATGATCAAAGATTGATAGAGGCATTCCAGTGGACATTATGCCCTTGTTACACAACTGCCCCTTAGTGGAAGAAGCAATCAAGGGGGAAACAAGTGGGAGAAATGGAAGTTTGGGCTTTAGAGGGATTTGGTCTTGCTCATATTTGACAAGAGATGCTGACTTATAAATCAGATAATATTAACCTATTGTCAATTACCGTGCCGAACCGCCCAGATCAATCCCTCCCTCTATTTATAGTTGTCTTGTTGCGCCCCTTGGTTCTTTTCCAAGAATCCACAGTCGTAGGAGCTGTCTATAAGCAAGCACCAAGTCTAAGTATACGAGCAAATAACGACTTCATCACTACACCTTTCGAGTCGAGGAAGAAATGGCCCTTCGCATTTCACCGAAGAAGAGTGAAATGAAGTTTCCAGTATGTAGTTGTTAAGGTGACCTCTAATCAGAGATCTCAGACTATCAGAATTGGGAAGATTGGGAACGGTTGGACTGCAATGCTGGGAGAGAGAAAAGGTGGGATGGAGCCACCAAGCAAGCCTGAGGCTTCGACCAACTACGGATGAGGCAATTCAGACTAAACGAAGAGAACGAACTTTGCAATCCTTAACGATTGGATGAATCAATGTTGGTCGATGGTGTGAAAACACTTCTTGACCTCGAATTCCAAAAACCAACTTGAGGTTCCCCGCTCTTCTTTGATCATTCTGAGGGTTGAGCCTTAACCCGAGCGGAAGTTTGATATGTCTGGAAACTCAGGATCGTAAATGGATTCGAGTACCATTATAATCGCCTCTTTCATGATCTTTTCTATAGGTAGAACTATTGTGAGCGGTCTAAAATTCAACCCAGATTTCTTGAGGGGGGGTAAAGCCCCTTTTTTGCTCCCACTATTAATAGATCAGGGGCTCGCCAAAACGAAATGATCTTTCAGTAGGAAGGGGGACCATCACCAAAACGGCGCCAACTAAGAGGAGATGAGGCTCTCTCCATTCTGAAGAGCTGAGCGGGGTTTCTGGGGGGTTTGGGGGTTTGGGAAGCGTGGATCATCATGGATCTGGGGGGCTTTTCGACTGCCTTGACGATAGGCGCCCGGACCCCACCTACTCCATCTCGTTGAGTTCTTGAGATTAGTAGATCTCGAGTCTTGTAGAAGAAGATAGTCTTAGGGGACGACTCGCTTCGTGCTCCGCTCGCTGCAGATTGCTGATCGCTTTCTAAACCACTACACTGCCATGGTGGTCGGCATTCCTACCTTCATGTCTGACGACAATAAAAACTGAAGAAGCTGGAGACCCGAAGAGATTGGTAGAGTCTATGAAGGTCAGAAGCCCCTAGTTAGAATATCTGAGACGGATTATTAGCCTCTTTCCCCTACTCGAGGGCAATCATCGTGGGGCGCCTCTGCCCCCTGATGAATCTGTGATTCATCACTCTAAAAGTTGAAAATAGAGTGTTGTTCTCGAGTAATTAGATGCATATTTCCACTTATATTGCATAATTAGCATTCATGCATGCATAAATAATATATGCAATTTAGCATTCATATTTACATTAAATAAGAAGCTACACTTGTAAATAATCACCTGTATATTCACCATATTTCACCTATTTGTATATATTTTATACTAACTCCAAATCCAATAAAACCAACTCTATAGTGTGTATATTACTAACACGAATTAAAGAAAAACATCAAAAAAATACTAACTTGTAAAATTACCCAATAAAACCCTAAACCCAGTTGGAAACCTTAGACTTTAGAATGCACATATCTCTCTCATATAGTGTTTGATTTGGGTCTACTCACTTTTAAAGTAATATACATTCAAAGACCTTCAAAACAAGACCAATTTCATTACAATCGGAGCTCGTATGCAAAACTTGGGTTTTGGGCCCCTTTTGTATATTGTACATATTGACCTTTTTACCCTTCATTTTATCCTTTCATTTTCTTAATTATTAAAAATACAAAAAAATATATTAAGGTGTAAATATTCTTTTTATATTTTCTCTATTTTTATTTTGATTTTTCTCTTATTTAAAAATGACAAAAAAATTACAAAAGATAAAATGCAGTATTTTATATCTATAAGGTACCACCCAAAAATACTTTTTATTGGATAGATACTTTCCTTTGATTTTTGACCCTTCACGAAAGTTGTAGATCTCGTCGAGACGAGCAACTTTCGTGTTGACCACTTTTTGATTTAATCCCTTTTGTTATTTCCTTTTGATTTTTCTTTACACTTAATTTTTGAATTTTCTAGGAGCGACATGTGGCAGTTCGTGGAGCCGCCACATGTCACCCCATTATTTTTTTAATATTTTCGGATTTATTTTTTATTTTTGGATTTTATTATTATTTTATTATTACTATTTTAATTATTGTTATTTTTAGTAGCCTACTTATTTTACTTATATTATATTATATTTTTATTATTTATTTTATCCTCCTTTTACCTCTTCTCCCTTACTTGTCTTCCACTCCAAGCCACCACTATCACCACCTCCTCCATCTTCTCCATCCCTTCTCCAACTTCCCTTTCCTCCTCTTTATATTCTCATCTCCCACTCCATTTTTCTTCATCCGCCGTTTTTGAGAGAAGTGAGGTCGAGCCCCTTTAACCTTCAGGTGACAGCTGTAGGAGACGAGTCGAGCGACGACAACCTCAAGGCGAGATCCGTGGTTAATCTCTGTGTAGTGAGCTTCCAGCCAAGCTCACGGAGCTTCTCCGATTTTCGATCGCCAAATCAGATCGAGGTCACGATGACGAGAACCGCACATCGCAGCTCCACCTTCAGCGACCATACGGGTATATTTTCCTATCTTATCTTTTCATTTTTTTTATCTGACAATTTTTTTCCTTATTGTTCACCAAAACATTTCACAAACATCACCACAATCACAATCACCAACACACACACACACACACCTTTCTTCATTCCATTGTTTTATTCCCTGTTTAAAAAATACAAAAAATATATACAATAATAATAAAAAAAGGAACAGGTCCCCCCCATCGCCTGAGCATCCGCCACGCCTTCCTGCTCTCCTCCGCCAGCCGCCACCACCGCACGACTCGTGCCGCGCTCCTGGGAGTGGTCCTGTCCTTCGCCGCAGCACGCCACTCCACTGGCTCTGGCGATGTGAGCCAAGAAGCTCGAGCAACAAGGTTGGAAAGCTGCTGCTACGAGGGTTGGGGCACCCTCAAATCTCACTGTGAATGGAAGAGGTCTTCGCTCGATGATAATCGGATTTCGTCCGCGGTTAATAAAGGTGTTGATGTAGAAAATGCAAAGACAAAATCTGATTAATCAAATAAAGATCAATAAAATAGGACAAAGAGAAAAGATGAAGTGAAGAAGTGGCTTCTCTCTCCTATTTTATCTTAAACTAATTATTTATCCAGGTAAGTTCCCGTGGGTCGAACACAAGGAGACTGAATAACTATACTTCAATTTTTTTAGAGAATGGGATATTTTTGTGATTTTTATCTCTTTTTGAATAACGAAAGAATAGTCGGCAAGACGGATGTGAAACTCGAAAAATCAAATCAAATAAAATTTACAATGAAAAACTCAGAAACTGTACAAAACCTCGCTAGGGTAGTTGTGTAACTACCCTAGAAAAATTAAGGAAAAATGACATCAAACAAGTGTCTAAATTGTCTACACAGTTAAGGGGTAAAATTGTAAAAAATAAAAGAAAATAGTTTGCAGTTTGGTCCCTAACAAGGACTAAAATGTAAAGAAACAAATCTTATTACATTAGGTCCCCGTGTGGGGACCTAAATGCAATATCTGGAAACTCTGGAGTACGTAGGAAATTTCTAGAACTCGTAGGGGTATGCTAGCAAATTTTCTACCATTTCATTTGAGTGGCTGAGATTAGATTGGCGCAGGCGATCTAGGTTGTTCGTGTATGACACGTGTAGCCAGACTGTAGCGTCTAGAGATTGGGTTGTTCTCCCCTGATCTGAAGAGCACGACAGATCTCTCCTCCTATTTGCAATCTCCGACGAAGTTTGGCGGTGGCGGTGCACTCCTGTAGGGCCAGAAGGAAAGCTCCTCTCTCCTTCGAGCTCACCTACGATGAGGGAATGCATGAGAAGTGACGACAACATTCTGATTTGAATTGGCTAGGGTTTGGAGATCTGCACAATGCTCTGTTGCTCAGTTGAACAATTGGCGATGACAACTAGCTCCAGGGAATGGATTGATGCTCCAGAAATTCAGAGGACTTGCGAATGAATATTAACATACGAATCAGCCAAGAATACGATATAATTTCGCAATGTCCAATATTGTTCCAAAAAGGGTTATAACAGAACAAAGATGGAGTGTTATTCATATCGAATTGAAAATGGATTTTGATTTCTGATTAACTAAAGATGATTAAAAGTTCTAATTGAGTGATTAGTAAAGCTAATTGGACACGAAAATCAAATAAGTTGAAAATGAAATGAAGGAAGATCTGGGAAATGAGGTGTATTACCTCAAATTATCGCTTGACGGTCAATCTTTGCCGGAGTTGCACGCACGCGAAGCGGCGATGCAAGGCCAATGAAGGGCCTCGAAACCTTCTTTCGATGATCAATCTTCCACGCGAAGCGGCTACGAGGCCCTGTACGACCGGAGGTGGCGGCACACGGTGGAAGAAATCGGGTAGTCAGCCTGTTTGTTCTGGTCATGGGAAAGTTAGTTGCAACGAAGCAACTTAGACGTGATTTATAGAGCAATCGGTGAAGAGTTAGGTTAGGATCAAGGGTTGGGGTGGATTAGGTTGTTAGGTCTAGGGATTTGAGGGTTTATATGGGTTTTAGGATGAAAGTTGAATGGGGGGAAATTAGTTGTAGTTGAGGCATTGGAATAAAGTCTATAACAAACAGTTCTTGAGGAAGATGAACCAGGTGCTGACACGTATCAGCACCTGGTTGGCCAGATGGTGTAATTATAATATAAATTAAATGATAAATAATAAATAGCATTATTTTAAATAGGTATAAAAACAAAAAATATATATAATAAATTATTTATGAAATATAAATATAATATTAATAAATAGGAATAATTAATACTTGATAAATATGTTTTTGATTTTTAATTTAATAAATTAATAAATAATACCATATTTTTTATATTTTCTTAATTATTAGAATAATAAATAAAATATATGTAAATTTTCATGGATTTTAATAAATTAGTTTAAATATATTAATAAATATGGATATAAGTTACACAGTTCAAATTCATTGATAAATCAGGGTTTTTGATTTATTTAAAATAATAAATATTGTCGAAAAATTCTGGAATAAATCATGGTTAAAATATAAGATCATGAAAATAAGTAAATAAAAATGTAAATAATATGTTCTAGATAAAATAAATAGCCCATAAATTAGTTGTCATTAGGTCCCAAAATCGACTTTTTGCAGAGGACTCTGATTTTAGTGATATCATCTTCATTAATTAAAGAATATTTTTATGAACTTTAAAGGTGAGTAGAGTGAAACCGGAGTTCGTAATGTATGAGAAAGTTATGATGTTCGGAAGTTGAGAATTTGACAATTTAAAAGTTGGATTTCTTGGCATATGTAAAGATAATATTTTTAACTTGTTTTTATATTTTTCTTGCATTTTTAGAAATAATTAAGAAAAGAGTTTGGTGTTTGATAATTATTTGATAAATAATGAAGAGTGTATATAACGTAAAATTGTTATTATATTATTATTTTCTTTCCTTATCTCCCCCTACTTGCTTGTTTATTGACCAATCCATGCTGACTTGGTCTTGGGGGTTAGGTTATAAATATATCTTTCAGCTATATTTATATCTTATAAGTCATATTGTACATATATACATATATACAATCTACCTTCTTCTTGTTATCTTTATTTTTATTCTTTTATTTATTTACATGTTTTGAATGCATAAAAGTGTATTTTTATTCATGAGTATGGTTTTGATAAAATATGGAAATTAATGAATATTTACATGTATTTGTTAAAGGTTTTAAGACAAAATGCGGACAGAATGTTAATGAATCATGGATTCATCACTCGACCAGGATATGCTTCGTTGTCATCGGAGTTCCTTTTTGGGAGCTCTCTCCTTTTCTCTGAAGATCGATGGATCCTTGCAACGGTGGCTTCATGTGTGCTTTTATGGGAAGGTGGTTGGAGGTCGCTGAAGAAGATGAGCGATGTGGAGTGGTCGAGGAGAGAGAAAAGGGGGCGCAAATCTTGCGGGGGTAGCTTGGAGGTCGTGGGAAAGATGAGAGAGAGGGTAGGAGTGGTCGTCATTGAGGGAAGCGTGAGAAGGAGTCATGGGATGTGGAGGTTGTGCAACCGCTGCAGGACACGGGCGCAAAGGGGGAAGTAGGAGAGGGCGGCGTCGAGCACGGGCAGCGGTTGCAGCCCCGTCGCGAAGGGCAGAAGGATGCGGGCCGCGCAGGTGGAGGTAGGAGAGGGAGGTGCCACGTGGCATGTGTGGTTGCTGCCACGTGGCAGGAAAAAATAAAATTGAAACTATAATAAATAATAAAAATAATTAAAATGAATAATTAAAATGAATAATTAAAATAATAAATAAATATATAAATACATAAAAATAATAATTGAAATAATAAGAAAAATAAATAAGATAAATAAATAAGTAAATAAAAATAATAAAATAAATAGATAATAACTAATAATAAATAAAATAAAGTATGATTAAATTGAGTAAAATAAAATATAATAAAATGAAATAAAAATGGGGGTAATGCGTGGCAGCTCCAGGAGCTGCCACGTGTCGCTTCTAGAAAAAAATTAAATACAAACAAAAATAAAAAAGAAATAACAGAAGGGGTCAAATCAAAAAGTTGTCAACATAAAAGTTGTTTGTCTCGACGAGATGTACTATTTCTGTGAAGGATCAAAAACCAAGATAAATCATACGTACAAAAAGTATTTTTAGATGATATCTTACACGTATAAAATACCGCATTTTTTGTCTTTTGCAGTTTTTTTAGCATTAAAAATAAAATAAAAAATCAGAGAAATTATGAAATAAATATTTACACCTTAGCTTATTTTTTGGGTTTTTAATAATTAAGAAAATAAAAAGATAAAACAAAGGTGTAGTTTGGTCAATGTGTGCAATATACAATAGGGCTCAAAACTCAAGTTTCACATACTAAATCTGATTCTTTTGAATTTGGTCTTGTTTTAAGGGTAATTGAACGTACATTAATTCAAAAGTGAGTAGGGGTCCATAAGAGACTGTATGAGAGATATTCATGTTTAAAGGCTTTTAGTCTCAAATTGGAGTTTGGGTTTTATTAGTCAATTTTACATATTAGTATTTTTTGATATTTTTCCTTTATTAGTGTAAGTAATATGTACACTATAGAGTTGATTTTTCTCAATTCTGAGTTAGAGAAGAATAGATAAAAATAGTGAAAATATGGTGAACATACATGTGATATTTACAAGCGAATTTGGCTTCTTATTTAATGCAAATATGCATACTAAAATGCAAACATTAATACTAGATGCATGAATGAGAATAATGCAAAATAAATGGATAAATGCAGCTAATTACTCAGGAACAAAACTCTATTTTCGACTTTTAGGGCGGTGAATCACATAGTCATCATCAACCGACAAACCAGATATCACAAGGCTACCATTGTCACGCACATGCTTCACTACAAATGGCCTGGTCCACTTGCTTTTCAACTTCCGTGGGAATAGTTTCGACATAGCATCGAACAACCAAACCTTCTAACTTGATTCGAAAGCCTTTCAGTGGATATGCTTGTCATTCCACTTCTTGACTTCCTCTTTGTACATCAGGATGTTGTCATATGCATAGTCTCTAAATTCGAGCCATATGTTCAGATCGAGCTTTCTATTCTTGATTGCCTTCGTGGAATCAAAATTGCAAACCTTAATTGCCGATAAAGATTTGTGTATTAATTCCACGGGCAAATGCATGGCTTGCCGTAAACTAGGCGATAGGGAGACATTCCCAAAGGTGACTTGTACGCAGTCAGATAGGTCCAAAGAATCGAATCAAGCAATTGGGACCAATTCTTCCCGTCAGGGCGTACTAGCTTCTGAAGAATTGTCTTGATCTCTCTATTTGAATATTCTGCCGGGCCATTGGATTGTGGGTGGTACAGAGAAGCAACAAGATATTCAATGCAGTATTCTTGAGTCATCTTCTCCACTTCTATGTTGATAAAATGGCTACCATCATCGGATCTCGGAATTTTTAGAATCCCGAACCTTTCCCTAATGTGTACTTTCAGAAATCAACAGACGAATTGACTGTCGGCAGCTCAGGTTGGGATAGCCTCCACCCCACGATTGACATAGTCGACAGCAAGTAGAATATACTCAAATCCCTGACTGTTGGGAAATGGGTCCATGAAGTCAATGCCCCACGCATCAAATACGCTTGAAATTTAAATGTACTTTAGGGCATTGTATCTCTCATTCTAATAGTTTTACATATCTTCTAACAGTCAGTACAACGTTTCACAAAATCTTATGCACCTTTGAATAGAGTCGGTCGCCATAGGTCGCATTTGAGCACTTTCATTGTCGTTCTTTTCCTAGAGTGGTGTCCTCTTGATTCTCAAGCATGGCAATGTGCAAGGACAGTGTGGACTTCCTCCTAAGGAATGCAGTTTATCTAGATGAAATTTACCCCCTCACAAAAGAGATATGGATCCTCCCATTGACATAAATGAATATCTGATAAAAACTTTTCAACTTTCAGTTTCGACCAATCTTGTGGAGTTCTCTTGGAAACAAGATAGTTCACAATATCAGCAAACCAGGGGAGCGAGGTAACTGACAGAACTGCCTCATCTGGGAAGGTCTCTGTAATCGGTATCAGGATCTACTCAAGAGTGTCCGGCTCTAATAGTCTAGAAAAATGATATGCCGCCACATTTTTAATTCTAGGCTTATCTCAGATTTCAAGATTGAATTCTTATAGTAGGAGGATCCATTAGATGAGTCTTGGTTTGGCATCCTTCTTGCTTTGCAGGTACTTGATGGTAAATTGATTAGTGTAAATTATGACTTTGGATCCAAGTAGATGAGATCTGAATTTCTCCAGGGTGAAAACAACTACTAGCAGCTCTTTTCAGTGATGGTGTAATTCTTCTGAGCTTCATCAAGTGTTATGCTAGTATAGTGAATCGCAAATGGTAGACCATATTGCTTCAGATTTTTAGGTGACTCGAGTTTCGAAATGACTTCCACCTTTGCAAGATCTACCTACATGCCATGCTTAGATATGACATGGCCTAACACAATCCCTTTAGTCACTATGAAGTGACTTCTCCCACAAGAGCACCACGTTCACTTCACAGTATATTTTCAATACTTGATCTAGACAAGTCATGCACTAATTGAGGCTATCTCCGAAGACAGAGAAATCATCCATGAAAACCTTGAGAAAACTACCAACCATATGTGTGAATATTGCCAACATAATCGTTGGAATGTCATTGGAGCATTGCACAAATCGAATGGCATCCTGTGGAAAGTATATGTCCCAGATGGACAGGTGAAGGTGGTTTTCTCTTGATCTTCAGGAGCAATTGCAACTTGATTATCACCAGAATATCCCTCTAAGAAAAAGAAGTATTCCTTCGCGGTCAGTCTTTCAACTATCTGGTTAATGAAGGGAAGTAGAAAATGAACCTTCTTGGTCGCTAGATCCAGGCGTTTGTAATCCACACAAACGCACTAAGAAGTTGAAACTCTAATTGTGATATCCTCTTCTTTATCGTTCCTTATAACGATGATCCTGGTTTCTTTGGCACAACATGCAAGGGACTCACCCATTTTGAGTTGGAGATGGGATATATGAATCCAACATCACATCACTTGGTAACTGCATTCATAACAATCTCTCAGAGGTTAGGATTCAATCTTCGCTGAAATTCTCAAGATGGTTATCTATCTTCTTCAAAGTAGATGTGACGGGAACACGGTGACAGATTAATCCCATGGATATCTAAAATTTTCCAGCCTATGGCCTTGTAGTTTCTTTCTAGAATCTTGAGCAGACGAGATTCTTGTTTCTTGGTTAATTGGGAACTGACGATCACCGGGAATGAATTCTGTGGACCTGCAAGGAAAGAATATTTCATGTGTCGCTAGAAGTGGTTTGAGCTCAGGTGAGGTCTGAGTTATTTCAGTGGCTACTTCTTGAACTGTGCAGGGCAATTAGGACTATCAGAAAATTCTCAGATTCGACATTCGCTTAGATTCGGCTCGCTAAAAGTTCGATTCAAATTTGATTAAAAAAAAACGAACCGAACTTGAACTTGAGTTTAGGCTCGATTAAATAAACGAACCGAACCTCAAAAACATAGGTTCGCTCAGGTACGGTTCGTTAAAAGTTCGATTATATACACACATACATACCTAAAAGTATGTATACATACATATTGTGTGTATATATAAGGGAAAAAAAGGCTTTCTATCATAACACAAGGGTTATTCCCTTGTTTTCCCTAATCCATCCAGTCATCCACTCCCTGAGTTCCTATTCTCTATTCTTGAAACCCCCGCAAAACCCTCCCCTATGGGCTATGGCGCTGTCCTATTATTAAACAAACCTTTAACAAGCCGAACCGAACTTTTATGCACCTTACCCGAGTCGAACCGAACCTGATTATAGTTTTCATTTTATCGAGCCGAATCAAACCCAAGCTTGAAAGTATACTAAACGAATTGAACCGAGCCTGGATTGATTTGCTCAGGTTCGGCTTGTTTACACCCCTAAGGGCAGTGGTGTTAGATCTTTTAACTGTGCATTGTTTACCATTGGCATTTCAATCTCTAAATTCATTACAACATAAAAATTCTCAATGATATCATCTTGTTCACATAAATCTTCAAAAATCTCCTCTTCCTCTGCTAAGGACAGGTGGCCAACAATAAGCTCTTCTAGCACATCAGCAAAAATCTCATCTTCACATACAGTGGGGGATTCGACTATATTTTTCAGTCCTTTCTCGGTTGCTAGGAATTTGTAGGTCTCAATGTCATCCATAAACATATTGGTGTCTCTAATCTCTACTAAGAAGTCGCAGCCTTTTATTCTTTGTTTTATAGGCTCACTCGCATCTGATGTCGATTCTAATGGTTTGAGCACTTGGATCGTCTCGACAAGCACCTTGTCGATGCTGGAACGAATGGTGATTAGTCCGGTGCTGTAATCCACTACTGCTTTAGCTATTTGAAGGAGCGATCATCCATGTATAATCAGTGTGTGAAGTAGAGGAGATGAGGTGTCCATGTCCAATACAATGAAGTCCATCAAGAAGTGCATCCCTTGAATTGTGACGATGACATCCTCCAGAATGCCTTTGGGCTGCTTGATCGAAGTACCCCCAAACTGTGGAATCATTCTTGTCGATTTGAGCGGTCACAACCCAAATTCTTTCAGTAGTGAAGTAAGCATCAGATTGATGGATGATCTGCTGTTAATAAGTGTTCCGTCGAACTCTTGGTCAAACATCTGGCATTTGATGAGAGGGACTCCCATGTCCTTCTTTTTGCCTGGGAGATTGTGGATTACATTGATTGTTGCCGCAGTCAGAATGTGCTTCACATTTCTTTCACGGGCTCGACACGGCTTTCTCTTTGAAGTACATGCCTCCTTCAGTCCTTTCTTGATATTCAGCACGTATTTGATGGCCTTAAGCAGAGGTATCTCAAGAAAAAGATTCTGAATAATTTCCACAACATCTGGATAAAATAAGGTCATTTTTAGATCTCTATTTTTTGGGGATTTTTCATAGCTTAAGGAAATGGAATATTTACACAATCAAAAGCATTGTTCTTATCTACAACAAAATCAATGTCCACATCTTACTGTACAAATGGAGGAAAAAGGAGTGTCCTCATCCATCAGAAGTGGTTATCCCAAAAATGAAGGTGGGGCTCCATCGGTGGCACGTGAGTAGCTGCAGGTGTGATCCTCTCCATTACTTACGCGACGTCTCTTTGGTTGTTGTTGTCTTTTTGTTCTTTTTGGTATTGCATTTTTTGAATTTTTCTTTCCGGTGCTTCTCCTTCGTCTTCTTCTTCCTCACCCGGCACAATTGTTAGATCAGCTGATGCAGAAGAGGATAATTTGCCAGTTAAAGCTTTATTCTTTCCCTTCATGGTAGCAGAATGCTGCAAAGTCATGTCGTTGTAAAGAGTAACAACATTAGACAAAAGCATATCAAGCAGTTCTAACTCTATGGGATCGGGCAGACTATCACAAACTACCTGCTATATTTTTGGAATTGTTGGGATTGGCCTCCACATATGACGGAATAAGAGTTGGTGGTGGTGAGGTCATCTAACTTCTGGCTCATTTCTACAAGGCTCTTCACCAGCTGAGCCAAGCAGTCCAAGGTACATTTCATGGGAGCAACATCATATTGTTTGGCCTGTTGTCCATGCTGAGACTAGGAATGGTGTGGAGGTTGTTGGTAGGAGTACTGAGAATTGTATTTGGGAGAAGGCTGGTATTGGTGGTGCTCAGGAGGGTGTTGTTGATATGGAGCAACTACATACTACTAGCATGGTTGTTGCTGACAGTACAACAACTGCTAGTACCGATTCAGTCTCCAATTATGTTGATATGGTGGAGACTGCTGGTGGTGTGACTATTGGTTATTCTGGACAAATCTCCCTCCTTGATGTTGAGGGAATGGATGGTTTCCTGAAGGCTGGCCCTGCTGATGTCCGCCTGGACGGGCCAGTTGTGCATTATTTGACCATACACCATTCATCTCATGAATGAGAGATAGAGGTGGAGAACATGGATCTTGGATAATCTGAAGCTCATGATAGTACACAACCAACTATTGTTGCAGCTGTTGAGGCGGTGTAGGCTCAGGGGCTTGCAAGTAGTACACGTGTTGAACCGTCGGCTATGCTGGACTCTCCTGAGGAGATTGAGGCGATGATGGCTTCTTCGTCTCAGCAGGACTCATGGTGGATGCAGAAATCGGCCGGCAAGAGCTGATTGTGCTCACCAGCAACTCCAACTGCTTGGTGATCTGATCTAATTTGTCTGGATTTTGAGTCCTTTGTTCTATCACATGTAATTTTTCCAGGTCCTATGACCGTTTCTCGATGATGTCCACTTCGGACAAGTGGCTCCCAATGATGCTCAGGTTGCAGCTCTCGTCCCTGGTGGATCACGAGATGTCACCGTATGAACTAGCTTCTGATGGATTTGTGGTCGACGCTGATATGCATGGGACTAAGACAAAGCGACCTCTCCGTCGACCATTTCCTCAAAAATCTACCACATGATGTCCTCACCTTTGTTAAAGTACGACCCGTCACAAGCAGCATCTATGAGCTTCTGGTTCTCAAGAGTGATTCCAACAAATGAGTATTAGACCAAGATGGTCTGAGGAATAACATGGAGGGGATACTTCTCTTGCAAATCTGTGAAACATTCCCAAGATTCATTTATGGATTCATGTGTAGTTTAGGAGAAGTTAGCAATTGTGGATCACATCTGATTGAGCCGAGCGAGAGGGTAGAATTTGTGCAACGATGCTGACTTTAGCTCCTCCCAAGTCGTGATGACTTTTCCCATATGATTGATCCAGTGGGGTGCCTTATCTTAAAGGCTGAATGGAAATGTCGTCATCTTAACTATGCCTAACTGTATATTAGGGCGGTGGGTTGTACTGCATATGCAAGCAAACTATGATAGGTGGATATAAGGTTCTTCATTCGCATTCTCATGGAAGGTGGGAAGAAACGCCAAGAGCTGAGGCTTCAGTTCAAAATGTGCATTGACCAGTGGGATTTGAATCCACTCGGTCATCTAGCCTACGCCAGGGTTGTAAGTCTCCATGAGAATCGGCTTGGGACACTCTCCTCTTGGCTCATTTGCATGACCTCTACAGTGTCGACCTTCTCGTTCTTCCTCAAATCCTCCTCCTCCTTCTCCTTGGTTTTCTCTTCCTTGCCTCAGATCATTACGCATCTCTTGGAAGGCGACCTGGGTCAATGCCAAATCTATGAGTTGTTGTTGTCTTTCCTTAATGAAGGCAAGAAGCTATGCATTCACTACATTCTGATCTGGTTGTTGGCCTTGTTGTGGCTGTGGGTGTTGAGGTCCCTTCCCTTTCTTGTAGGAGCCATTTCTGAATCTGAACCTAAAAGTACCTTTGACTCCAGCCATGTCTATTGATCTGCACATGGAATAATGCCTCGATCAGTCTGAATTGAAGCACCAGATGTTGAGAAGTGTTCTATGTTAAGGTCAACATAGAACTTCATTAAGGATGGAGATGTATATGGAATGAAATTAATTTCCATCCAAAATGGGCAGAGTTTGGGGCAATCCCTAATTATTGAAGAATGCAGTGAGTCTGTAGAGCAGTTCGCAAAGTCTGAACTGTAATCTCGAGAATCGCCTCGAATTATTAGAGATGTCAGTTGCATGGAATCGATATGGGCATGGATGGAGTCCCGACCAATCCATCCATGAGTAGACATCTCAAGAGTCGAAAATGAAGATAGAGAATGGATGAATGACATGGTTATGAACAAGGTATGAAATGAGTGTAAAAAAGTAGAAGGCTCAAAGTGAGCGAGGGTCAAATGAGAATGAAATGAGAAAATGAAAAATGACACAAATGTGTGGGACTGATTTTTTATCTTAATCTAAATCAAACAAACACCAAATGAGTTTTGAATTCACAAACTCAACACAAATGAAACCGTAAGAGTTCGACTATTTTTATATTTTCAATTTTATTTTTAGTTTGCAGGTAAATCTTTTAGCAAGTCCTTATGAGGGATATCCATATTGGAGTGAATGTACTACTAGGAAAATTCCTCGTACTAATTCCACCTCCTTTGCAACATGTGATCTGTGTACTCAAAGGCCTTTAATCTCGTGCGTGGGGGGGGGATACTCAACCAAAGAACAAAGAGAAGAATCCGATAGGCGAAACCACTAATTCCCTCGCAAGCGGGGTACTCGGACACAAGACGATGAGACATGCATACTCATGAGGGTGTGGCATATGCACAATACTTCAGATCAAGTCAGATGCTCCACGCAAGGTGGGAACACCGTCGTTGCCAAGGCCGTACTTGCCTACGTACGATAGAAGCGTTAATACTTCATTGTCCCAAGTGATTATCAAGACTACCACAGGTCAGGATTTGAACTCTAATCCGTAGGGGTCGTGCCTCACTCAGTCTGGACGGTGCCTGAAAATAATGAGGGTTTTATGAACCCAAAACAATGATATCCATCAAGACTTTTAATTAAGGTCAATGTTCTACTAGCATTCCCCTTGTTTTAGATTTTTGGGTTTTCAATTTTTTGAGTATTTTTCAATAAAATGTGCCTAACAATTTGTGGTCCACACAAGGTGGGACCAACAGTCACTGAAATGGCTGCTCACGAAGACCTTGATCAAATCAACAATCAACCCACAAGTAATCAAACAATGCAAATCGTAGTGGATCAAAAATTATGATAAACCCTACGTATAAATGTGTATAGTACAAGTATGTGTAGGGTGTCGAACTCAGGGAACAAGGGGTCTAGCATGTATTATTTATTACTGAATAATATGTATATATAACTGCACATTATTCACTTAATGTTTTTGTGTGTGTTTTTATTATTTAATTTGTATTTTGTATTTTTTATTTTATAATTTTATTTTATTTTTATATTTTTCCGATTTTAAATTTCTTTTTCTTTTTATAATATATAAATGTGTATATATGTATATCTATGTAATGTAATGTAATGTGTATAACATAAGGGCAAATGTATAATATATATAATAAATATACAAAAATCAGAAAATATACACAAAAATAGTCCTTTTAATTTTTAAAATGGTTTTAAAATATATTTAAGTATTTATAATAATTAATACTAATAATAAGTATATAAAAATATATATAAGCTATATTAGGTATTCTAATTATAAATATAGCTATATATGGTCAAAAATTACAAAATAAAATATATTTTTTGAATTTTTCAGATATTCTTCTATTTTTATGATTTTTTGGAAACTATTTGCTATTTTTGTATTTTTAAAATAAGAAATGGTCCAATCGGGAATATTTAAATAAGCGTAATTGTTTTGAAAATTAAAAATAGCTAATGGATTCAAAATTTCTCAAAACTAATTTTAGTATATAGTAATAGGTATATATAAAAATATGGACATAAAGTAATTTTTGAGGATTTTTGAAAATATTTTATAAATTTTGTAGGGTTAGGAAGGGTTTGCAATTTTTAGGGTTTTCTTTTGATATTTTTTGACTTTTGGTCAGAAGTGATAAAATATAGTAATAAATAGAAGGTATTTTTTGGAATTTTCAGTTAAGTTTTTATATTTTTTTTGTTTTTTAATGTAAACAGGGAATAAGCGTGATCTTTTTTATTTTTAATAAATAGAAATGCAAGAAAATTTCTAAACAAAATACATAGCGTGAACAAACATTGTCTTATATTTTAATTAATATTTTTGCAAAAAAAGGAGCACAGGAACTATTTATAGAAAATAGAGAAACAAAAATAACAATATAAGAGTTGGCAGGGTTATTTTTGTAATTAAAATAACTTCAGGAGATACATGCAAAAACATGAGAACTTTTAAACTTAAATACAGAAAATAGATACTTAAACAAAATAAGGGGACCCAGAGGGGATCCCTTACAAAATTCCCAGGCTATCCTGGCACTGGACCAATACATAATATTCAAGAACCGTGAGGGTTCCAATGCAAATATACACAAAATATAATGCCTTATTAAAATAGTACATGAGTATTTAATAAATAAAAAAACACAGAGGGGTCGGTGTAAAATACCCCACTGACTAACTAAGATGGAATGCGCACAACACGCTATGTGTATCCACTTATGCTCGATCCAAAGGTGAGAAGGGGCGTTGATTCGCTTCGCCTTGGACGACACAGATTAGATCTGGGCTGCTCTTGTTGATCCGATGGCATTTGGGCTAGTTGGAAGAACATGAAGAACTACATGCCTCCTTTGCTCCGATCGTCGACTACTCCGCCCTCTGGACTTCAATCTCCTCGTCGATGAGCCACACAACTTCCTGGTGACTCCCAGTACCTACAGGTGCCCTCAGATGTTCTTCAAATCCTCACGATGGGGATATGGAAGGGCTTCATTCTCACACCACCTGGAGGTTCAAATAGACCTCAAATCTCCTCTCCAGGTGTATGCGGAAGGTCCTGATCTGTACAAAAAGGGTTATGTGGCTCGAGGCGACTTGTCTCAGTCCAAAAATGAAGTTGATCGCAGAGTGGATGGATCGGGCGACTGAGCTCCGGTAAGCAGCGATGGGTGGAGTTCGATAACCCTCGATTCGAGCAGAATTAGGGGAGAATGATGGGGCGAGGAAGATAAAATGATAGTGAATAAGAAGGGGTGAAATCAGGCAGAGATATGGTGGAGTGAAGGTGGATTTTGGCCTGGAGCTCGACCTCCAAGCGTACAAAGATTTTGGGATTAATCCTAGAATATTAACTAAAATATAAATTAAATACTGGACTGGAAGCCTGCATCTAAAACCAACCTAGAAATGTGGAATACAAGCATTGTTTTGGTCCAAGAACCAAAGAAGCTGAACCACCATGAGTCGTCTCCGGTGATGGTTGGATCCTCCCTTCAGATGCTCCTCCTCGCTACAAACCGAGGGATTGTGCTCCTGCCACCAATAGGGTCGATCTGAGGGGCTAAGAACCACTAAAAGGGGTTCAAACATGAAAAGGGGGTGGAGGAGATTCTTAAGTAGATGAAACGAGGAGCGAGATTGGGAATGCGATCTTGATACATTCGATGAAGATCAGTTGAACATGAAATATGGCGAGAATCACGGAGATCAGTGAAGGATATGGGATGATCCTCAGGTGCATCACGGAAGCGTGTGGATCGTATCGTATACGATCAAGAGCGACTAGTCGCACTAGTTGCTCGGTGCAACAGAATTTTAAAAAATTTCTACGATTAAACCACACGATCCAAGAACATTTCTTGGATCATTTCATCTAACCACATAAAAGATATAGGAATAACTCTTGGAGCATGGTTGTGATCGAGCCTCTAAGCGAAGAGACCTCATGTCTCAAGTCTGATCCATCGGAGGAGACGCTTGCGAGCGCGAAGACAAGTCGTGTGCTTCTCGCAATCCAAGTTGTTGATCCAAGCGATGGATCTCCTGATCTCATCTCACGAGATCGAACGCCTTCTTCACGAGAACCACGCATCAAATAAGATGGAGATCCAAGAGTCGTCGAAGTAGGCACGACGATGATGGCGACCTTCTCTCTATGAGAGTGTACGGTCACTCAAAGAGAGAAGGGAGGGAGTAGGCATGAGAATGAGAGGAAGAGAGAGAGTGTGTCATTGTCGAGATTGCATAACTCGGAGAGCAAAGAATGCCTCTTCTTATATAGGGTTTTGGGAGTCCATGGATCCCAATCCATGAACAACACATAATCAATGGATGAGATTGATTTATGTTTCTTTCAACGGCTAGGATGTTGTTGTAAAAACACAACATCAAATTATTTAATTTAAATTAATTTTTTATTGATAAATCAACCAAATTAATTTGAATTCAAATCACATTTGACTAGAGATAGGATAATGAGGAGGCTAACCTCCTTCCCTAGAAGAGGGGGGACGACTACTCCTCTCCACAGAGAGAGTTGTGGCCAGCCACTCCTCTTGAGAGGAATGGGTCTATATCCTCTAATTATCATGAGATTTCATTATTTCATGATATCTCCTATGATTCTTGTCGAAAATAATTTTCACAAAATAATTCCAAATTATATGTGGAAAAAAAATCAACCAAGCCATTGAAATTATGTGAATCTTATTCACAACCCAAAACTGAATGCAATTATATTTTCAACTAATCATTCAATGTGAATCCAATTCATATTAACAATTAATCAACAAATATAAATCACATAAATCTCTCTCTCTCTCTCTGATATATTATAAATCGTATTTATAATATACATGGATAATTGGATAGTACTATCCACATTATCCATATCCACAATAATTAAATCACATTTAATTACATTGGATAATCATTCTCATGCATTCAGATAATGTGAATCAAATTCACATTATTCATGATAATTAAATCACATTTAGTTATCCATTTTCTCAATTCTTATATATAATTCAACTATTGAATTATTCTTGAACTCTTTCAGAATAATGCGCTTTCTCTGCAGATACTTGGAGATAATGACAGAGTGATTGTATTGTTCCACGTATAGTGACTTGGATATTGAGATCACAACTTAAATCTAGATCTCACGGACTCTCATAGATGCTTGATTTAATCAAGGTCACAAATATAATCTTCTCACTGCATCTGAATCTCATTCAGATCAATGTCCAACACTTGGACCAATATCAGATTACTTATCTGCTGAGAGGAGTCACTAAAATCCAGACATGTTTCATCCCTCCCTCGGAATGGAAGTGGCATGGTTATACAATCGTTTATTATCACATCACCCTCAGGTATTCCTAATACATGCACATCCTGCATACTGGAAGACCTATAATGAACCCGAACATATAGATCAATTTTACACTGTCATCTTCAGGGTTTCATCATCAAGTTTCTCAATCTTGGTCATTAGAATTTGGTATCGATCATATGCTTTCCAAAAGCATATATCATACCTTCAAATTCTTGTCATGCTTTTAAAGCACGATGACCATTGATGAATCCATGATTCATCGCCTTTATTCTTTTATTTTAGCTTCATTTCCGTAGTCAAACACCTGTAAATACCCACTAATTGCAAGAATTTACCATTTTGCATGCATTTGTTCAATATGCATTTTTAACACTTTTTGTACATAAATAAAAGAATAGAGAAGAAAAGAAAAAGGAGAAAAAAATAAAGAATGAATTTATGTAATAAATACAGACAGACCCGAACCCCGAGAGAAGGTCAAGACTTGACCTGATCGACCAGGAATAAAGTAGTGGGAGATAGGGTCTTTAATCCAAAAATATTTCGTAAATATTTTTCATGTATATTTGTACAAAACTTACATTATTTTTTTTTTGTACATAAATTGACTTCAAATTAATTATTTTTGAAAATAAAAAATGTAAATAAATTTGTGTTGTAAATAATAAAAATAATTGCAAAGCAAAATAATGTACATATTACAAATAATCACACTCAGAAAAAGCCGCAAAGCGATAATTGAAACACCAATTCTGGCTCCATACGAGCTCAAATTGAATCAAAATCACTTCCATTATACTCTAAATTAAATTATCTTTCAAATGGTTGTAGTTTCATAATTTTTGGAGTTACGGTAAAAAAGTTGATTTTCTGGGTGTTTTGTGCAGTTTCAACACTTATATATTTATATAATTATTCATATTTATTTTTAATGTACATAATTATAAATATTGTTTTCATTAAAAAATGTAAATAAAAAATTAAAAAAAGATATAAAAATTATTTCCTTATTTGTACATATGTATATTGTATTATATGTACATAATATTTGTATACAACTAATTTCCTTATATAAAAATTTACCAAAAAAATTAATTATCTAACATTAATAAATTAATTTAATTAATAAATTTGTATTTAATTATTTGACTTATTTGATTTAAAGAACTTACCATGTATATAGGATTTTATTCCAAATCTTTAATGGCCGCCAATAAGGTGGCTAATTAATTTTTGGAAATTATTTAATTTATTTAATTTATTTAATTCCGAAATTTGTAGTTAATTAATTAATTAACTAACTAATTAATTTTATTAGTTAACAAATAAAAACCTTTTTTTTGTACATTCCTTCCTTTTTTATCTTTTCTTCTCTTTTTAATGGGCTCCTCCTCCTTCTTTCATTCTTTGATCGATCTTTGGTGGAGAGGAGCCCGATCTCCGAGAGCTTTCTTATTGAAGAAGGGTGCTCGGCCTCCAAGCCGTCTGGTGACAGTGTGTTAGCCCTCGTCGAGGCCATCACAGTATTTCCGAACCCTGATGTGAGATCCATTTTAATTCATGTCTTTTTCTCTAGGATAAATCGTAGGTCTAATTTTTACTCCGGTTTTATTAGTCTTTAGATATCCAAAATCACAAAAAAAAAATCCATCACAATTTGATCCGCATCCGACACCAAGATTTTCACCTCATTTTCTCGATCCATGCACGTTCTCGTTCTCTCGATCACAACCTGTCACCTCCGACCATGCACGGTGGTCGGAGACACAGATCTTTCTTCATCTCGCTAAGGTCCTCTGCCATTCACATCCTATTTTGTTGATAAATAAATAAAAAAATAAAAAAAGAGGAACATAAAATTATTTTCCCCTGTTTCTCTAACATTTTTTTGCTGGAAAAAAATATTAAAAAATTTTTCTGTTATCTACGGGTTGCGTTTGAAAAAAATAAAAAAACATTCATTTTTTATTTATCAGTTCTGTACAAAAAATAAAATAAAATAAAACAAAAAAAGGTCGCAGGAAGCAACAGGCCACGGGGTCATCACCCCCGCCGCCCGATCACAATCACCGTCAAGGGACGGCAGCGCCCGGCCCAGCGGTACCGCGGTGCTCAGCCCACGCCTACGCTCCAGTGCGGCGCTCAGCCCGCGCGGTGCTGTCTAGCGTGTTGCACCCCCTCTGCCAGGTCCGTCGTGATGCCCATCCTCTCACGCCTCCACGCGTGGGCCCCTCCGTGCGCGTCTCTGCCTGATCTGCCTCCGCGCGTGCACCGCAGCGCGAGGCCGCACCCAGATCCACCGGTGTCGCCCTCCGCCCGTCGCGACGCTCCCAGCCGTGAGTCCTCCTTCGACTCCATCAGGAACCGCCGACCGCCTGCAGCCCCACCGGCCATCTCCGACCCACGACCCTTCGCACGCATCGCAGGCTGCGGTGCCCCCGCATCCCAGACTGTGCCTGGTCGCCCCGTTCATGGGCGGTGCTTCAACCGCCTCCTCCTCGACCTCCTTGGACAGTGCCCCTTGTGACTTTGAAGAAGGAACGAACCTTTGCTAGTCCTTTAGCAAACACTTATGTTAAAAATAAATGTAAACAAAAATAAAGAAAAGAAAAAGGAAAGGAGTTAGAACAATGTTGACTTTTAAACTTATCTTCATAAAAATGCAGTATGGAGCTCTGTCAGACCTTTGGATTATTAGTGTGTCAGAACCTTAATGGGAAATGGGTTTAAAACCTAACAACCTCTAAGTTCCTTAAGACTCCTATTCAGGTCTCCACAACAGTCATATCAGAACAAGTCTACATACACAAATTCTTATGACTATGAATCTTTTCTTATACGGTGTAAGTGAAATATAGCTCCTCATCTCGAAAGTAGCAAAGAAACAACCTCTCTCAACAAGGTAACTCTAATCCCCCGGCCTGGCAACTCTTTCCTCGAGGAGTGGGGATATTCCCTTCTAAGTTCAAGTACAACCATCTCAAGAAGAGGGGATGGAGAAGAGAATGGATGGTAACCAGTGTAGTTACCTATCCTTGGATGCATGACCAGTGTAGCCATGTCACCCACTGCAAGCTTACAACCATTTGACTTTGAAGCTCTTATTCTTTTTTTCACTTGTATATACACTCTGGCAAGCATTTTACTTTTCTATCAGGCGTGTTCACTTTTGGAGATTTTGCATTTTTTCTTTCTTTTTTTTTGAAAATATATACAAGGTGCAGCATGTACATAAGGAGTTTTTCCTCTTGAGCCAGTGGACTATCCCTCTTTTGAAGCATTATTGCAACCCCACAACATTCTGTCTTTAGACCTTAACATTGCCAAACTAGGTTGAGACGCACTTCCCTCCCTAGAGGAGGACGAGAGGTTCCGCCTAGATGTACTACCCTCGTATGCTACCCCAAGCCAAAAGATTCTGCCCCCTCACTACCTCTTCCATGAAGAGCTACATGTGGAGTGCTTTGTCCAAGGTAAGCCATGGTCTGAAAGAATCATGCGTGTGTTGTTAAATATTCTACTTAGACTTATCAAGGTGACATGTGAACATAGTCTTATGGACTCAAAGAATGAAGTCATTAGGACCTGAAAAGTCTTAACTCCGATTCTTATAAGGTTCCTCTGAAATTAAGTGGATTAAGGTCTAACTAAGCTCCATTCTTCAAATTTATTCCAGACTTAGTTTAAATGTCAAAATTATCCTGAAAAATGCTCATGCAAATGCAAGAAAATATGTACATGCGAGGAAAAGAAAGCAAAATCTTTTTATGAAACAATTTTCTAATTTTGAACTTTTTATGGATTTTTAAAAATGATGCACATGCAATTTTTTTATATATACATGCAAAGAGATTTTCTAATGCAATTTTTAAAAAACAAAAGATTAGTAATATATACAAGTACATGCAATTTTTTTAATAAGGGTTAGGGGTGAGATACACATATTTACACAGGGGTGAGTTAATTATTTACAAGAATAAGATGAAAGGATTTACACCTTGAGTAATAGGTATATACATAAAGTTGGATTTTTTTTATGATGCATATATTCCTCAAATTTTTTGAAAATAATTTTACAAATAGTTTTGAAAACAATATTACAAAATAATTTTTCAAACAATTTTACAAACATTTACAAGCATTTGAAAACTATTTTTCAAACATTTTTCAAACCGTATTTATAGATTTTCAAAATACTTTTTCAACCATTCTCAAAACATTTGCAAATAGTTTTACGGAATGATTTTATTTCACATAAAAAATTTTACAAGCCAAAATATTTTTACAAAGGTTGAAAATATTTTTCAAATAGTTTTTAAAAGATTTTACAAATTTCAAACTACTTTCAGAATATTTTTCGAAATATTTTAACCTAACTTATTAATCAGTATATACAAAAAGAATTTTGAGGAAATATTTGCATCTTTTATTACTTAGTTTTTTACAAGTATTTATACAGTATTTTAGCCATATTAAATATACGAAAGTACGGGTTATGGCTAAAGTATATATACAATATGTACAACACCCCCTATACTTAGCTCGAACTATGTCCTCATAGTGATCAAAGAGCTGCAAAGGAAGACATAACTCGTGCTAAGTATTGGGAAGTGAAAAGAATGCTATGCTACAACGACGAATAAAAGAATATAATCAATAGGAGTCAGTGATCCCCCTATACTTAGGATCAAGTAATCCTAAGTATAGAAGACTGTACACAAGGGGACTGCCGAGTGATAGGATGTACAGAGTCTACCTGCCCGATACTTAGGGTGAAATATCCCTAAGTATAGGAAGCAAAACAAAGGTAAAAAGAATCAAAAGAATAATCAAAAGTCTGAGACCCCCCATACTTAGGGTAAGCACACCCTAAGTATAGCATAATCATGAGATGGAGATGGGGTGTTAGACAAAAGAATGAAAGATATGAACAAAAAGGATCTATACAGCTGTGAACAGTGTTGAGGTGCCTCTCAACAAGCCCTAGAGTTTACGCCCCTAGCTGGGCGCAAATGCTAGGATAACGTAATATCGAGGTTCATGATGACATCTGTAATGCGAATATCGTACTGTTGTTGTCGTCTCGGTGGGAGAACAACAACGGACTCAGGATGGTCAAAAGAGACACCTGAATATGCACTCAAGTGAGTGTCAGCTACTAGGAAAATAGAAGATGATGTATGATCATATTCCGGTAGCACAAAAGAAATCATCGGCTCAAGGTCTGAATGGAGTGAATGTATAGAGACAAAGAAGTCGAATGTGGAGAAAGAAGGATCTATCAGGGAATTCTCCATGTTAATCATTGTCTCGAATAGATAAGGAAGATCAAAATCAGGAGACTCACTAAAAAGGATGATACCTGATGCATATAATGTAGACAAATTTGTGAAATCATCGAATACCTCAAAGATCGGGTCATCCTCGCGAGGGTTATCGAGGAGCGAAAAATCAAACTTAAGATCACAAATATCAGAAGATTCTGTCTCATGATCCGATAAATCGGATGCACTCCCAAAAAGTGAAATCGAGTACACAGGGTTTGTGGCATCCTCCGGCAGATAACCCTCGGGGAGTAATGATGAATCATCAGGGAACTGAGGATCAATGCTGCCAAATATCAGGTCCTCCAAAAATATATAGACCTCATCAACTGGGAGGACACAAGGCTCAAATACGGGACTATCTAGATCTGTCAAATCAAAAATCGGTCCCTCATCAAGCTCTCTATACTGAGATGAATCCAAATGTATCTCTAAATCTGAAAAGATCTCCTGAAGAAAAGACACTGAATCAACTGAACATGGACACTGAAATGACTCTAAGGACGGCTGAAATGTGGGATCCCCCTCTATTTCTTGGGATACTAGAAGATCTAGAATCCAAGAATCATCGACGTGAAAGTGCGGGCCTGGCTCAAAATCTGACTATAAATACAACGGAAATTCGACCAATGTCCGGCTCTTAGAACTCACAGTGGCAGTCAACACATCCATCATATGAAAAGTAGTAGCATCCATATCCTCTGATTGGTGCGTGCTGTCAAAATCGGCATGATGTGTTACACACTCAACATGTGTCATATCTCCCTCGTGTGATGTCCCGAATAAATCATCTTGTGAATATGGAATGTCTGAAAGTGTATCTAAGATGGTCTCAAATAAATCCAGGTCAGGACTATGGTGTGAATCACCACACGAGGTAATGACATATGTAATCTACTCCACGGTCCTCCTCCTCATGGTGATGTGGATAAGGTCAGTCGTCGAAAATCCATGATCTGGAAATAGCCTCAAAAGATCACGTAACCTCAACCATGAATCTATCAAGCTCCTAGGGGTCAACTGAAAAATCATGAATACAAGACCGCATCATCTCTACTCTACATAGGGGGTAAAATCTCTGCAAAAACAACGATCGTAAATCTCTCCACGTAGCAATCTTCCTTCCCAATCTTATGTGCCAACTCTTGGCTCTACTCTGAAGTGTAAATGGGAAGGTAATCAACATCATGTCCTCAGAAGTGATGTCATAATATGATCGTGATCCACAAATATCCTCAAACTCACCGATATGCAGATAAGGTTCCTCGTGCACTTCCCCTGAAAATTTTGGCAGTAGATCATTGCACTCTAAATCGAGAATGAAGGGTCTCAAAGTAGAAGTGAACTGTACTTCTTGATATGTGTACTCATCCATCATCCTAGGATAGAAGTCATCTAAAGCTCGCAACTGCTCCATATGATCGCCTATGGAATCCACTCTCATCTCAGCAAAGTAATTGCCCGGGTCTCGTATTTGGTCAATCTGGTCTCCTCTGGCTTCACTCACAGCATGTTCCGAATGGGTAGGTGGAAATGAGGAGGGAGAAGATAGGATGTCGGTCAAAGTTCCGACCTCCCAAGAGAGTGGGCGGAAATGATGGGCGTGAAATGAAGAAGCCGTAAAATCCGGCTGAAATGGAGAACAATCCATCATGAAGAGAAGGAAATGAAGGGAGGGAGGGTGGGATAGAAGAGACGGAAGGTGGGAAGGAAGGCATGAGGTGACTACTAATGATCTCGGGAAGATGAATGTAACCGACTCACACCAAAGACATATAAACGCAAACCCCCAATTCACCAACAATAAGCAATTTGAAGACCGTGAGATCTGGTCTTTTATCTTTTCAATTTTAGAAGACAAAAGTTGTACAAACACTTAGGAGGCTTTAATAGGATTTGGGCACTACTCCTTAGTATGTTCGCGAGCAATTAAAAATGCAAATAATGAGGGGATTACTCTCCCAAAATAATGATATGAATTAATTACGTTTGATTTTAAGGGTCAAGTTCAATTAGCAGTCCCAATTTTTAATTTTTAATTTTTTTAGAAATTTTCAATAAAATGTCTAATGAGATTCTTGATTTCCTTTAGTCCTATATCCACAAAATAGAGGGGAAAACGGAAAAGATAATGCACGAGAAAATATGGATGCAAATGATAGAGATAGAGGTGTATACCTTACTCCAGCACTCTACATGCAATATGATCCGTGCAGAAAAACTAAAATAATCTAAATGAGTGCAATGCGAGAACCGTCCTAAACAAAAACTTCTATTATCGTGAAGCACAAATTTATTTGACTAAGTCGAAACGAGTTCTATAGGAATAGATATTCTACTAGGTGCTTTGGACCTAATGCTACCTGGCTCAATCAAATAAAAAACTATATCTAGGGGCCCAAGTACAAAAAATCCACGTGAAACAAATAAAAAAATAAAAAATGAGAAAATAAAACACGGAATTCAACAGTGAGGTCCTCCAAGTGCACCGACAATTGGTGAAACATACCCTAAGAAATGTCCAAGTTCACAAGTGTTCACAACCTAAATTATTACAACAATAGATTATTCTCTCAGATAAAATTATTATCTTCTTTTCTTCTCCGCTCCACCTCCTGTATTGGTCCCTCCAAAGAGTGCAAGTCCTATCCACGTCGGTTCCTCGCAGAAAAAGAGAAACAACAGATGGTCAGATGGTAGTTATAATAAATAGAGATAAAAATAAATGAAACCAAAAAATGACTACAAAACCGTGCTCCCCAGCAATGACGCAATTCTATTAAAAATGTTTTTAAATCACTTAATAAAAGATAAATCAATCAAAGCAAATGTAAGTGGTTTCGCTATTCAATTTACCTGGTATAGCGAGCATGGTTGAACACAAGGAGCGCGATTTAAAAACTAAGTAGTCAAATTTCTAAAATACAATTTTTAGTGTTTTTTTTCTTTTTTAAAATTTTCTCTTATTTTCAAATAAAGAACAAGGAATAAAACACACACACCACATTGTTTTTGAATTTTTCAAATTAGTAAAAAATGCTCAAAAAATTATAGAGAAAATGTTTTTGTGTTTTAGTTTTATATGTTTTAAAATAAATCTGATAATTTTTAAAAATTTTCTGATATTTTTGTGATTTTATAAAAATCAAATAGTGAAAAATAAAGAAAACAGTGCACGACCAAGAGTATTTTACAACTTAAAAATCTTTTAAGTGCCCAATACTCCTGGAAATTATTTTCAAGCTAAAAAATAAATAAATATCTACAAACAAAGACTTGAATCGCAATTTTTATATTTTTCTAGAATTTTCTACAATTTTTTAAGATTTTTCATTTTTCGTAATTTTTTGTTTCTATAAAGGATTTATGCACTAAAATTGGACATAAATTAAAAGACTTCAAAATACACCTACAATAATTTTTTTGAATTTTTAGTCGAACTTTTGAATTTCTATGAATTTTCTAATTTCAAACAGACAAAAAGATGATGTTTTTTATTTTTTAAAAAATCAAATGGTAATAAAATTTGATGAAAAAATTATACAATGGTAAAAACTACAACAAGAACATACTCATTTTTTGGGAATTTTTCGAATAATAAAAATATTTATTCTATCAAGAAAATCATGCAAAGTTGTAGCATGGATAAACAGGGACTACAAAGCAATTATTTGAAGTTTCGACATGAATATATAACAGAAATAAGAATGCAGACCGAAGATGAAATTTACCCAATAAAGGCGTGCAAAGCACGTGCTGTTTGGAGCGGAGGACCTCTTTGCAAATTTGATAACCTCCAAGAGATTTATTGTAATTTACCCCCAAAAAATTAGGGTTTGAACATTAGGCTTAATAGGAGAATGATGAATACACGATTCACCGCCTTTATTCTTTTATTTTAGCTTCATTTTCATAGTCAAACGCCTGTAAATACCCACTAATTGCATGAGTTTACCATTTTGCATGCATTTGTTAAATATGCATTTTTAACACTTTTTGTACATAAATAAAAGAATAAAGAAGAAAAGAAAAGGAAAAGGAAAATAAAGGATGAATTTATGTAATAAATACAGACTGACCCGAACCCCGAGAGAAGGTCAAGACTTGACCTGATCGACCAGGAATAAAGTAGGGGGAGATAGGGTCTTCAATCCAAAAATATTTCGTAAATATTTTTCCTGTATATTTGTACAAAACTTACATTATTTTACTTGTATATAAATTGACTTCAAATTAATTATTTTTTAAAAATTGTAAATAAAATTGTGTTGTAAATAATAAAAATAATTGCAAAGCAAAAAAATGTACATATTACAAATAATCAACTCAGAAAAAGCCATAGCGATAACTGAAACACCAATTCCGGCTCCATACGAGCTCAAATTGAATCAAAATCACTTCCATTATACTCTAAATTAAATTATCTTTCAAATAGTCATGGTTTCATAATTTTTGGAGTTACGGTTAAAAAGTCGGTTTTCTAGGGTGTTTTGTGCAGTTTCATCACTTACATATTTGTATAATTATTCATATTTATTTTTAATGTACATACTTGTAAATATTATTTTCATTAAAAATATAATAATTTAAAAAAAGATATAAAAAATATTTACTTATTTGTACATATGTATATTGTATTATATGTACATAATAATTGTATACAACTAATTTCCTTATAAAAAAATTACCCAAAATTAATTATGTAACATTAATTAATTTAATTTAATTATGAAATTTGTATTTAATTATTTGATTTATTTGATTTAAAGAACTTGCCATGTATAAAGGATCCTTTGGTGGAGAGGAGCATGATCTCCGAGAGTTTCTTGTTGAAGAAGGGTGCCCAGCCTCCGAGCCATCTGGTGACAGCGTGTCGGCCCTCGTCGAGGCCATCACGGCATTTCCGAACCTCGAGGTGAGATCCGTTTTAATTCCTGTCTTTTTCTCTAGGTTAAATCGTAGGTCTAATTTTTGCTCCGATTTTATTAGTCTTTAGATATCCAAAATCACAAAAAAAATCCATCACAAATTGATCGGCGTTCGACACCGAGATTCTCACCTCATTTTTCTCGATCCACGTACGTTCTCATTCTATCTATCACATCCTGTCACCTCCGACCACGCAAAGTGGTCAGATACACGGATCTTTCTTTCATCTCGCCAAGGTCCGCCACCGTTCACCTCCTATTTTGTTGATAAAAAAAGGAAAATAAAAATGTTTTTCCTATTTCTCTAACATTTTTTGCAGGAAATAAAAAAATATTTCTGTTATTTATGGTTTGTGTTTAAAAAGGTAAAAAACATTCATTTTTTGATTCATCAGTTCTGTACAAAAAATAAAATAAAACAATAAAATAAAAAAAGGTCGCAGGCAGCAACTGGTCGCGGGGTCATCACCCCGCCGCCCGATCACAATTGCCGCAAAAGGACGGCAACGCTCGGCCCAGCGGCACCGCGGCGCTCAGCCCGCGCCTCCGCTCTAGCACGGCGCTCAGCTCGCGCGACGCTGTCCAGCGTGCCACACCCCCTCCGCTAGAGTCCGCCACGACGCCCATCCTCCCGCGCCTCCACGCGCAGGCCCCTCCGCGTGAGTCTCCACCCGATCTGCCTCCGCGCGCGCACCGCAGCGCGAGGCCGCACCCAGATCCACCGGTGTCGCCCTCCGCCCATCGCGGCGCTCCTCGCTACGAGTCCTCCTTTGACTCCATCAGGAACCGCCGACCGCCCGTGGCCCCACCAGCCATCTCCGACCCGCGGCCCTACACGCCCGCCGCAGGCTGCGGCACCCCCGCATCCCCGACTGCACCCGGTCGCCCCGCTCACGGGCGGCGCTTCAGCCACCTCCTCCTCAACCTCCTTGGACAGCGCCCCTCGTGACTTTGAAGAAGGAACGAACGAAGCCTAATGTTCAAAGCCTAATTTTTTGGGGGTAAATTACAATAAATCTCTTGGATGTTATCAAATGTGCAAAGAGGTCCTCCGCTCCAAAAGCACGTTCTTTGCACACCCTTATTAGGTAAATTGCATCTTTGGTCTGCATTTTTATTTCTGTTATATATTCATGCTGAAACTTTAAATAATTGCTTTGTAGTCCCTCTTTATCCAGACTACAACTTTGCATGATTTTCTTGATAGAATAAATATTTTTATTGTTCGAAAAATTCTCAAAAAAATTGTATATGTTCCTGCTGTAGTTTTTATCATTGTGTAAATTTTTCATCATATTTTAATGCCATTTGATATTTTTAAAAAATAAAAAACAACATCTTTTGTCTGCATGAAATTAGAAAATTCATAAAAATTTGAAAATTCATCTAAACATTAAAAAAGATTATTGTAGGTGTATTTTGTTGTCTTTTAATTTCTTTCCAATTTTCAAGCTTAAATCCTTTATAAAGCCAAAAAATTACGAAAAATAAAAAATCCTAAAAAAAATGTAGAAAATTCTAGAAAAATCCAAAAAATTCGATTCAAGTCTCTGTTTGTAGATATTTATTTGTAGTTTTAGCTTAAAAATAATTTCCAAAAGTATTAGGCATTAAAAGATTTTTAAGTTACAAAATACTCGTGTTTGTGCATTGTTTTCTTTTTTTTTTCACTGCTTGATTTTTATAAAATCACAAAAACATCAGAAAAATTTAAAGAAGACTACCAAAAATATTTTAAGCATATAAAACACAAAAACATTTTCTTTATAATTTTTTGAGCATTTTTGACTAATTTGAAAAATCAAAAAGAGAGTGGTGTATGTGTGTGTTTTATTCCTTGTTCTTTATTTGAAAATAAGAGAAAATTTTGAAAAAAACAAAAAAAAAACCACTAAAAGTTGCATTCTAGAAATTTGACTACTTAGTTTTTAAATCATGCTCCTTGTGTTCGACCATGGTCGCTATACCAGGTAAATTGAATAGCGAAACCACTTACATTTGCTTTAATTGATTTATCTTTTATTAAGTGGTTAAAAAATATTTTTCTCATTGACTGATTCGAGTAGTTGAGAACAACGACAATTGCTTAATTTAATCCATCTTGACCGCATCAGAATTTGTGTCATCAGAATGAATGCATGGAATTTAATCGGTCCTAATACCTCGTGAGTGAGCTCGTGTCTTCCGGTTTAGAAGTGAACATGTATGATCCCTTTGAGAGATCGTATTATTCATATGCCCTTACATGCACACTAGCTCGTCGGCATATAGACCTTGGTTAGGTCATCAACCTATTAGTCTGCCAAATGTACATACTCAGACATATAGTAACGCAATTGTCTCCGATCAGAGGATGTGCACATGTATCGTGACAGTATAAGACATAGGACTTTGGTTATCTCGATCTCGTTAAGTCAACTCTTTGACCTAACTAATTCGACACCTCTGAAACTCAATTCCTATGCAGAGGACCTGCATTAAGAGGTCGGTCAGATATCAGCCTATGTGAGAAAGGATTGCCATCTCCTACTCAGGCTGGAGATCATCTCTTAACAATCATTTGACGGTGTTTGATGAGTCTTCAATCTAACTACTTAGATGTTCATCCAAACACCAATCTCTATGATTCTATTAGTGAATCAACAGATGTATGATTATTAAGATGGCCATGGTACATAACCCTAATTATACAGAGGGACCTTATAGTGCATTCATTCACTTAATCTAAGAAAGGGAGTGAAAGTGAATTGATAACTTTTATTGATAAAACAAACATTACAATAACATTTATTGTTGGAATGGTTCATCTTGGGCTCACATGGCTAACGATCTCCCACTAGCCCTCAGAACCATTTAGGAACAATACTTAAACCCATACTCATTACATGCTGGTCGAAAACCTTCTGTGTAAGAGGTTTGGTAAGAGGATCAGTAACGTTGTCGGTAGAGGCCACCTTGGTGATCACCACGCTTTGAATCTCCCGAATGATGTGGTATTTCCTTTCCACGTGCTTGCTCTTTTGATGCCATCTGGGTTCCTTCGTCTGGGCAATGGCTCCCGAGTTATCGTAGAGTAACGGGATGAGAGTATCAGAGGAAACAACGCTAAGTTCCAGGATGAACTTGCACAACCACACCGCCTCCTTTGCAGCATCCGATGCGGCAGTGTGTTCGGCTTTTGTTGTTGAATCTGTTGTAGTGTCCTGCTTCTTGCTTCTCCAACTCAAAGCACCACCGTTCAACAGGAACACAAACCCTGATGTCGACTTTCAATCATCAATATTCGACTGGAAGTTTGAATCTGTATATCCTAAGACTTGGAGATCACCATCTCCATATACCAAGATGTAATATTGTGTCCGTCTTATATATTTGAAAATGTTCTTCACTGCATTCCAGTGTTGTTATCCATAGCAGGACTGGTAACAATTTACCATCCCACTACATGGCAGATATCTGGCCTAGTACACATCATGGCGTACATTAAGCTTCCTACAGCTGATGCATAGGGGCATCCACCCATGGCTTTCTTTTCCTCAACAGTTTGAGGAGCCATCCCTTTAGATAGGTGAATACCATGACTTAAGGGGAGGAAACCTTTCTTAGAACTATCCATACGGAAACATTCGATAATCTTCTTAATGTACCCATGTTGTGATGATCCCAACATCCTCTTTTCTCGGTTACTGAACAGCTTCAGGCCTAAGATGTAAGAGGCATCGCCAAGATTTTTCATCTCGAATGTATGAGATAGCCAAATCTTAACACCGGTCATCATCCATATATCATTCCCAATGATAAGGATGTCATCTACATAAAGCACGATGAACACAATGACGCTCCCACTAAGCTTCTTGTACACACAAGGTTCATCAGGATTCTGCACAAAATCATAACTCTTTATGGTTTTGTCAAATCTGACGTTCCAGCTACAAGAAGCTTGTTTGAGTCCATAGATGGATTTCTTCAGCTTGCATGTTTTACCTTCCTCAGTTATGAAGCCTGTGGGTTGCTCTATGTAGATATCCTCCTCGAGGTATCCACCGAGGAAAGCTGTCTTGACGTCCATCTGCCAGATGTCGTAGTTAAGAGATGCAGCTATAGCTAGCATTGTCCTGATGGACTTAAGCATAGCCACGGGAGAGAATGTCTCATCGTACTCGATGCCTTCTCTATATGTGTAGCCTTTGGCCACGAGTCGCGCCTTGAAAGTCTCTACTTTCCCATCAGGTCCCCTTTTCCTCTTGAAGATCCATTTACACCCTATAGGTTTTACCCCTTCAAGTGGATCCTCTAGGGTCCATACACCATTCTTATGCATGGAGTCAATCTCTGACTTTATTGCTAGCATCCATCTATCCATGTCATGATCTGCGAGTGCTTCATGAAATGAAGTAGGATTACTGTCAGTCTCTCCTAACACATGGAATTCATACCTTTCAGGTGGTGCAACCACCCTCGAACTCCTTTGAAGAGGTATGGGTGTTTCATCTTTATTTATCTCTTCAATTTCTGGTTCAGGAAGCTCATAATCCTCAGGAGACTCAATGAGTTCCTCTACTTCATTTTTGTCTTGATCTTTAAGGAAGTCATTCTCCAGAAATTTCACATCTCTAGAGATGAAAACCTTCTGGGTCTTAGGATCATAAAACTGATATCCAATACCATCTTTAACATACCCAATGAAGTAACACTCACGAGAGCGAGATTATAGCTTACTTGCGACCACATTCTTCGCATGGACCAAGCAACCCCAAACCCTGAAGTGATTAACACTTGATTTGGTTCCATACCAAAGTTCACGAGGAGTCTTAGGTACAGATTTGCGAGGAATCTTATTTAGGATATATATTGCAGTCTCTATTGTATATCCCATAAACTAAGTGGTAAATATGCTTTGCTCATCATTGAACGGACTATATCTATGATGGTCTTGTTGTGTCTTTCAGTAACATCATTAAGTTGGGGGGTTCCAGGAGGAGTGAGATTGGAGACAATTCCATTCTCTTTAAGGTATTCCTTGAATTCATCTGAGAGGTACTCGCCACCTCGGTCAGATTAAATCCGTTTAATCTTCCTATCGGTTTGATTCTCAACCAAAGCCTTGAACTCTTTGAACTTTTTAAAGGTTTTATATTTGTGACGTAATAGGAAGATATACTCGTATCGCGAATGGTCATCAGTAAATGTTAAATAATATCGATATCCATTTCGGGTCGCGATATTGAAAGAATCACATACATCAGTATGTATAAGGTCGAGAATACCTTCGTATCTTGTAACCTTGTTACGAAAAGGCGCCCTGATCATTCTACCTCGAATACAATGCTTGCAGGTAGGCAAAGGTTGAACCTGTAGAAAATCTAAGGGTCCATCCTTTATCAATCTATTAATCCTATCAACAGATAAATGACCAAGCCTATGATACCAAATCATATTAGAATGGTACCATCCTCCCTAGATCTTTTAGGGTTTTTATTAGTGAAAGTAACATTCATGACATGTTCATCAATTCACAATTCATAGAGTCCACCAAAACACCATCCGCAATATGCTTATCATAATGACTTATGACTAGTTTATTACAGAAAAGGAATGAATATTCGCTTCTAACAAGCTTAGATACGGATATTAAATCCCTTCTGACTTCAAGTACATAAAGACATTCTCTAAGTACGAGGACCTCTTCCACTAGATAACGATAGTCGACCGGTCCCGACGGCGACTGCTGCAACACTTGCACCAGATCCCATATGGATGACTATCTTCCCTTCATCAAGAATCTTAGTTTCCTGAAACAAATGCAATAAATTACATAATGAACAGAAGCACCAGAATCTATAATCCAAAATCCTTCTCGTCCAATGAGAGAACTAGTTTCAATGATGAAAGTAGATTTCATACATGATGGGGCTTTATCTTTGTCGACCGACTTTAGGTAATCTGGACAATTGCGCTTCCAGTGCCCCGGCTTCTTGCAGTGATGACAGACATCGTTTTCTTTGATGCTATCATAGTGGATGTATTGGTAGATGAGCCAACTTCTTGACTCTTCTTCTTTCTCTTCTAGGCCGGACCCTTTCGAGAACCATGCTTCCGACCACGCTTTCCTTTGACCTATGCAACCACTGCACTGCCAGAGGGGCTATCCTTCTTCATTACGTCCTCAGCGGACTTCAATGCAGCTAATAGCCCAGCGTTACTAAAATCAACTTTGCTCATGTGATACATAACCATAAAGTTGTTAAAAGACTTGGGGAGAGACAACAGAATGAAGTCAGCTTGCATGTCTGCGTCCATATCAGCTCCCATGGTTTTCAGCTCAGAGAGGTACCCAAACATTTGAGCACATGCTCTCTGACAGAAGTTCCTTCCTGCATCTTGCAGCGAATAAGTTCTTTCATTATATTGTAACGCTGTGTGCGGTTTACATCACCGAACATTTCCTTCAGATTCAGCATGATCTCTTGGCAAGTGTTCATTTCCACATGTAGCTTCTGAAGCACATTGGACAATGAACCCAAAATATAACATCTTGCCAGATTATGATCTCTATCATATTTTCATTAAAAGAGATTTCTTTTGGAGTCTTTGAATCTGTGCATTTGTCCTTTGACATCACATAAGAGATGCGCTCAACTGAAAAGACAAGATCCAAATTTCGGATCCAAACCGAATAAATTGGTCCGGTCAGCTGATTGACCTCCAGGAGCTTGCTAAGTGGGTTCATGGATTTCATTTTCTGAAATTAAGAATGTACTATATTAGAACATATAAATAATTATATATTCAATTACAGATATTTGATTAAGGAATTTTTAATCAAATTAGTATTGCTTTGTCAACTTTGAAGGTCCATTCCCTTGATCACTCTCAAAGCAAGAGATATACTTACCGCTATATCTCAAGCAATAACTGGGATCTCCTCTTTACCTTTGTCACATCCCAGTAATATGAGAAATTGTAACTCCAATAAAGAGAAGCGGGAACACATTCTGCCTTACAAGTCCAACTTGCATTTCCCAATTCGGTCTTTAACACCCGGGCCCAGCACCCCTATGGAGATGTTGACCCATTGTTAATTGAACCATCCGTCAACAGGATTAGAACTCGCTATGCGCAATCCAATATCGTCCCAATAATATGAGGAACCGTTATTGGGGTCACTACGCATACGGTCTTACTCTTTCGAGAAGCAAAGAGCCCAATCCGGATGCGCTTGTATGCAGGAGCTGTCACTTCGGACATGAGTCTCATACATACAATCCCTAGTGACGGAACCCTTCGCTTTGACGGGAGACCATAGATGTCACTTATGTGATCCTCCACCTCTTATTCAAATTTCAATTAATTATCGCGAATCATGTTCATATAATTAATTCTTCCAAGGGAAATATACGTCTATTCATAATAGAGTGTTTTTAATCGGATATAATTTATTTAATCATATTAAATCAATTATCAATCTAATTCAATCAATAAACTTGATTGTTACTTGAAAAATATGGTATTATCTCAAAGTACCTGTTAATTCGAATTTTTATAAATAGAAAATACACCATGATTTCTCCAGTATTATCGAGTCCCTACCTGCTTCATGGTCAGTACCGACGAGAGTGGGACAGATCGCACACGATGCAACCTGCTACCCCAATGCTCCCCGACTAGACACCATATCCATCTCATGAAATGATAATGCCAAATCGATCATTGTGTACTTGAGATGATCATCGGTTTTTCAACCGAAATTATACCATGTAGTAATAATCAAAACTATTTTGATTATAAGGAAATTTTCTAGACAAATTCCCAAACCTATTCAAGTAGCATGTTTGTTGAAAGTGTATCAAGTAACCAATTGGTGATCTAGATCAAATTAATCATTAATTGGTTGAGATGATGTCATTTAAGGGGATGATTATAAATCAAATATTTCCTAAATATTATCCTTAATTATTCCATGAAATTAACTATTAATTTCACAAGATTCTTAAATGACAATCACAAGGTTTTTGATAAAACATGCAATTTCCAGCAGGACCCTCACTAACTAAAATTAGCATATCTCTTTCATTTTAAATATAAATTAAGCAAAATCAATTTTTAGAGATTGATAATTTGAGTTAAAATAGAAACTATATAATTAGCACACATTTCCAGGCATTTTATAATAGTAATTAACCCCCTAATCACGTCATTATTTGTCATCCCCAAAACAGTGGATATATGGTCATTAAAAAGATCATAACTAGAGTTATCGGATTCCAAATCACGCAAACTCAAATTCCATGGTTTCCTTAATTAATGGGGAACATTATCCAAGTGATGATTTCAAGTTTAAATATTTTAAATAGGGCTGAAATTTATCACAAAACATGGCTGCGAAAATCGAAATGCGGAAAAATTTTCACGAACCCTTACGAGCCAAATCTTATTAGGTTAATGGATCGTATCCAAAACCCCATAACCTGGTTGTGATACCACTTGAAGGATACGGATGATCCTCAAGCGCATCAGGGAAGCGTATGGATCGTATCGTATACGGTCAAGAGCGACTAGTCGCATAGTTGCTCGATGCAATGGAATTTTGAAAATTTTTTTCTACGATAAAACCACATGATCCAAGAACATTTATTGGATTGTTTCATCTAACCACATAAAAGATATAGGAATACCTCTTGGAGCGTGGTTGCAATCGAGCCTCTAAGCGAAGAGACCTCCTGTCTCAAGCCCAATCCGTTGGAGGAGACGCTTGCGAGTGCGGGGATGAGTCGTGTGCTTCTCATAATCCAAGTTATTGATCCAAGCGATGGATCTCCTGATCTCGTCTCAAGAGATCGAATGCCTTCTTCACGAGTGCCACACACCAAAGAAGACGGAGATCCAAGAGTCGTCGAAGCGGGCACGACGACGATGACGACCTTCTTCTCTCTATGAGAGTGGACAACCACTCAAAGGGAGAAGGGAGGGAATATGCATGAGAATGTGAGGAAGAGAGAGAGAGTGTGTTTGTATGTGTGTCGTTGTCGAGATTGCGTAACTCGAAGAGCAAAGAATGCCTCTTCTTATATAGCGTTTTTGGAGTCCATGGATCCCAATCCATGGACAACACATAATCAATGGATGAGATTGATTTGTGTTTCTTTCAATGACTAGGATGTTGTTGTAAAAACACAACATCAAATGATTTAATTTAAATTATTTTTTTATTGACAAATCAACAAAATTAATTTGAATTCAAATCATCTTTGACTAGAGATATGATAATGAGGAGACTAACCTCCTTCCCTAAAAGAGGGGAAACAGCTACTCCTCTCCACATGGAGAGTTGTGGCCGTCCACTCCTCTTGAGAGGCATGTGTCCATCTCCTCTAATTATCATGAGATCTCATTATCTCATGATATCTCCTATGACTCTTGTCGAAAATATTTTTCACAGTATAATTCCAAATTATCTTGTGAAAAAAGATCAACCAAGCCATTGAAATTATGTGAATCTTATTCACAACCCAAAACTAAATGTAATTATATTTTCAACTAATCATTCAATGTGAATCCAATTCACATTAACAATTAATCAACAAATCACATAAGTCTCTCTCTAATATATTATAAATCGTATAATAATATACATGGATAATTGGATAGTGATATTCACATTATCCATATCCACAATAATTAAATCACATTTAATTACATTGGATGATCATTCTCATACATTCAGATAATGTGAACCAAATTCACATTATTCATGATAATTAAATCACATTTAATTATCCATTGTCTCAATGCTTAGATATAATTCAACTATGGAATTATTCTTGAACTCTTTCAAGAATAATGCGCTTTCTCCACAGATACTTGGAGACAAGGACATGGCGATTGTATTGTTCCACATACAGTGACTTGGATATTGAGATCACATCTCAAATCCAGATCTCACAGACCTCTCATAGATGCTTGATTTAATGAAGGCCACAAATCTAATCTTCTCATTGCATCTGAATCTCATTCAGATCAATGTCCAACACTTGGACCAATATTAGATTACTTCTCTACTAGAGGAGTCACTAAAATCCATACATGTTTATGATTACATCACCCTCAGGTATTCCTAATACCTGTACATCTTGCATACTGGAAGACCTGTAATGAACCCAAAGATATATATCATTTTTACATTGTCATCTTCAGGGTTTCATCGTCAAGTTTCTCAATCTTGGTCACTGGGAGTTGGTATCAATCATATGCTTTACAAAAGCATATATCATACCTTCAGATTCTTGTCATGCTTCTAAAGTACGACGATCATGCATGGAATTTGATCGGTCCCGATACCTCATGAGTGAGCTTGTGTCTTCTGGTTCAGAAGTGAACCCATGTGATCCCTTGAGAGATCGTATTACTATATGCCCTTACATGCACACCAGCTCGCCGGTGTATAGATCTTTGTTAGGTCATCAACCTATTGATATGCCAGATGTACATACTCAGACATATAGTAACACATGTGTCTCCGGTCAGAGAATGTGCGCCTGTATAGCGACAATATGCGACATAGGACTTTGGTTATCTCGATCTCGTTAAGTCAAGTCTTTGACCTAACTAATCCGACACCTCTGGGTCTTTATTCCTATGCAGAGGACATGCATTAAGAGGTCGACCAGATATCAGCCTATGGGAGAAAGGATTGCCATCTCCTACTCAGGATGGAGATTATCTCTTAACAATCATTTGACGGTGTTTGATGAGTCCTTAATCTAACTCCTTAGATGTCAATCCAAACACCAACCTCTGTGATTCTATTAGTGAATCAACAGATGTATGATTTTTAAGATGGCCATGATACATAACCCTAATTGTACAAATGGGCCTTATAGTGCATTCATTCACTTAATCTCAGAAAGGGAGTGAAAATAAATTAATAACTTTTGTTGATAAATCAAACATTACAATCACATTTATTGTTGGAATGGTTCGCATTAGGCTCACTTGGCTAACAGTCAGAGCCTTAGAAGATGTTCAAGGCGTGAGGTGATTCAATCATTAGGATCCATGTGAGAAAGGCGAGAAGTTGGGGATTTGAGGTGTCTGACAGGTCAGGAGAAGCATAGGGGTAGTTGACCAGAGTCAACAAACGAGTGAATCTAGTTGGTCCACATGGACCAACCAGATAATTCCATGGCAAAAATGCCTTGTAAACCAGTGATAAATAATAAATGAATTAATTAATTTTTAAAAACATAAAAATTTTTGTAATTTAATGTAGTATTTTATGTCTATTTTTATTTAATTTTTCGAGGCTAATTATTATAAGTTAGTATTTATATGTACAAATATAGGTAAATATACATGTGTTTTGATATTTTTATTTTATTTTGTATTGTATATTTTATTATTACATGCAAGTATTATATATATAGTTTATTTAAATGCACATTTAATTATTTTTATAAAATTTTTCTGAATTTATTTTTACACTTATTAATTATATACACATATATTATAGGCATATATATGTATACTTTGTCTATGTATTGAAGTACATTATTTATTCTATTTTGTTTTTGATGGGTTTATTCTATTTTAATTATGTACATGTGTTTTGAATAATATTTACAATTTTATAAAAACAAAAGAAAGTGAAAATATAAATAATAAATACATTGAATATAATATACATGCATATTGCACAATGAGGGCCCAAGACCTAACTTATGCATCTTAACTCCAAATTGACTGAAATCACCTTCATTAAATAACTTATTTAATTTTATGAAGAATAAATGTGAGTTTGGTCGATTTTGGTACAATATAGAGAAGATACATGTCTGCAAATTTTTCTTTGCGACTTGTTATTTTGTGTGTCCTGGGCACACTGTGCATTATTTTTTAGTGAACTCAATTTTGTATTTTTCTTTATATCTTTGTATACAATATTCATGTTATGATTTTTTTATTTCAAGTGTGAAAATAATAAAATAAAATAGGTCCTATAGTGTATTTTTTGGACAAAATAAATTAGGATTTTATGTGTATTTTCTATACAATTTCTCTGCCCTATCTCCCCCTACTCTGTTCCTTGTCAACTAAGTCATCATGATGATTGGGTCTTAGGATCACTCATTGTCTTTGACACTTCGTTATTTTTTCTTTTCTTTCTTTTATTATTTTATTTTGAAATTAGATATATTAATTATACAATATTTTGTACAGTATTTTGTACAATTTACAGAGTGATTATTTTTCATAAATTAATGATATATACATGCATTTAACTAGATATTTAATGCCAATATGATAGAATAAAGGTGATGAAATGGAGTTTCATTGGTAATGAGTATAAGTTTGAGGATTGTGCTTGAATGATTCCAAGGACTAGTGGGATATTGTTAAACACGTGAGCTCCAAGTGAACCATTTATACAATAAATGTTATTGTAATCCTTTTTATATATCAGTAGAAGTTGTTGATGTTCACTCCCAGTCTGAGATCAATGAATGAATGCACTTATAAGATCCTTAGTACAATCAGGGTTATGTACCACAACCATCTTGATAATCATAAAGATGTTGACTCAATGGTTGAATAGTAGAGGTTGACGCTTAGATGATATCTGAAGAGTTAGGATGAGGACTCATATAGCATCGTCAAATGATTATTGAGAAATTATCTCCCGTCTGAGGAGAAGATGGCAATTCTTACTCCAAGGGTTGATATCTGACCGACCTCTTGATGTAGACCCTCTGCATAGGAATAGAAATTCGAAGGTTTCAGATAAGTTAGGTCAAAGAGTTGACTTAATGAGATCAAGATAACCAAGACCTATGTCATATGTTGTCGTGATATAAGCATGCATAGTCTGACCGGAGATAGATATATTACTATGTATCTAAGTATGTACATTAGGCATACCATTATGTTGATGACCTAATCACGATCTATACATCGACGAGTTGGTGTGCATACGAGGGCATATGAGTAATACAACCTCTCAAAGGGATCATAAATGTTCGCTATTGAACCAGAAGATCGATGGTGGTCTCGCTTTGCAAGCATTACATGATTTGTAGGTATGATATATGATTATGGAGAACTTATTATCGATACCAACTCTCAATGATAAAATGAGAAACTTAATGGTAAAACTATGAAAAAGATAGTTCAGAAGTGATAAACAAACTTCGAGTTTATTTTAGGTCTTCCAGTAGGCACGATGTATGGGTATTATGAATACTTGAGGGTGATGCGATCTTAAACGACCCGTATAATTGTAACGCTTCTATTCCGAGGATGTGATTAAACATGTTTGGATTTTAGTGATTCCACTCAGTAGATTGATCACCCAATCTTAGTACAAATGTTGGACATTCATCTGGATATGATTCAGATTCAATGAGAAGATTAGATCTTATGTTTGACTTAGATCAAATATATACAAGCGATCTTCTAGATTTGGATATGAGATTGGATCTCAGTATCCAAGTCATTGTACATGGAATATACAATCGCCATGTCCTTATCTCCAAGTATTTGTTGAGAATGCACGGTGTTCTTGAAAGAGTTCAAGAATAATTTTATTCTTGATAATATGTAAGCACTGGGAAAATAATGATTAAATATGATTTAATTATCATTGGTAATGTGGATATGATTTACATTATTTGGACACATATAGTGAGACATTTGAGATAATTAAATTGGATTTCATTATCAAAAATATGATTAATGTGAATAACACTTTCCACGATAATTATATTTGTATTGTGAACATGATTCATAATATTACAGAGAATTTAATTGTAAGTATGATTTACAATTTATTAAATTAATGTGAATTGGATTCACATTATATAGTTATATATGAATTGGATTCACATTATAAAATTAAATGTAAATGTGATTTACATTTAATATTGGATGGATGAATATGATTCATAAATATCAATGGCGTGATTGAAATTGCAACAAAATAATTTGGAATTATTTTGGTGAAAATTCAAGAAACAAAAGTTGTTACAACATGTGGAACATATGGTGAGATTGAGAATCCCATCCATAAGGAAAGAAGAGAGCTCCATACCTTATTTGGTGTAGGCGACCAAATGGAATTGAATATATGGTGGTCGTCCACCATAATGAGGAAGGAGGCTCTCCTCCTTCCTCTTTATTCCACGTGTAATTGATTTAATGAGAATTAAATTTATTAGATAATTTTGTCCATATATTTATTTCTTTAAAATTAATTAACTATTATTGCAAAATGTTGCAACAAAATCTGGATCATTTATTTGAATTAGGAGTGCATATTATCCATCCAAAATTATATAAAAGAAGAGCCATCCCTAGGTTTTTCAACACACACAAGTTAAAGCAACGAAACACACACACACACACACACTCATATGCATGTCCATATTCTCTCACCCAAAAACCCAGTGGCCGACTACTTCAAGGGTTTGCTGAGAGAATTTTGTCGATGTCGCGCTACCGTTGTGCTACCGGATCGACTGCTTGTGGATCTCCATCTTCTTCGATGTCTCATGCTTGTGAGTAAGACCATGTATTTCATGAGACAAAATCTGGATGTTTCCATGCTTAGATCATCAACTTAGATTGCAGAAAGCACGCGTCTCATCCACGCACCCGTAAGTGCTCGCTCTGTCAAATCGGACTTGAGATAGGAGGTATATTCTTATAGAGACACAAGAATCACGTTCATAATACAAGAGGTGACCCTGATACTTGTTTGTAGTCAAGGTGAAATGGCATGGGAATGGTTTCCATGTCATGTGGTTTCATCGAAAATTTTAATTTATGTTGCCCCTTACGAGCAATGCGACTAGTCAACCAAGATCACATGAGATGCGATCTCCACATTTCTATGATGTGCGAGGTGAATTCCCTCGCCTTCACTATCGCTCCATAAAGTCTCCCTTATCCTCCATTAGCTCCACAAGAGCCCTAGTTTCATACTCCTCTTCCCATAACAGCACAAGGAGAACTTTTGAGGTTATGACTAGCCTATCCACGTGATTGGTACGTTCATGACCTTCCAAACCACGTTGCAAATGCCTCAAAGCTCTCAAGATCGTATCCATCCATCGGCGGTTGATTGAAGCTATGATTGAACTCCTCCAAGTTTAATTCACCGAGGCAACCTCCACTATCCTTACAAGTATCCTTCTCGATCCCCAAACTTTCTTCCCTCTCTCTGATTTCATTTCTTATTGTTTGTTACTCTTTCTCATCTACTTTCATTTCATTCTTTTTTATTAGTCCCCCCTTGTCCTTTTTTGCTATGTTCAACGATCAATATACATAAGTCCATTCATCTCTCACTTGTTCTTCTATCTTTTACAACCAATCCAATTCCGATCATGCATGGTGGTTGAAGATTGTCTCCATCTTTTGCCCGGCCGAAGCAGTAACTATGTGCCCCTCTTGTACTCTTCCCAACCCATTGTTGAGTCTCACTCCTAGACCAAGCCTTCAAGGTTGAGTCCATCATATTACTTGTAAACCATCGGGAAACCATGATTAACAGCACCCTCACCAACCTGTCAGAGCATCCCCTTCCCCTTCTCAATTTGAACTGATTAGGGGAAGGGGGTGGGCTCTCAAGGTACATATATCGTTTGATGAAAACCTTGTAAAGTTGTCCAAATCATCAATCGTGGGAAGTTTCTCAACCATTGGATCGTTTACACACCAATAATTCGAGGATCAACACATAGGGTAACGATGTCGGATGATAATGCCCTATTCCATCATCTGCTACGACTATGTGGTTGCATCATTGGCCACTTGATCATGGGATATTCAATGCTCTTATGCACTGGTTTCTTTTTGGCAATGGCATTTTGCTCATCGTTCAAACATTTCAGGACTTAAATTGGACTACGTGTGAATTAGCACTTGAAATTTGCCAAATGGACTTGTTTAATTATAAATAATTCGTATGATTGAATTTTGAATTAAGTATCAAATATGTTGTAGAGCTCGTGCGCCTTAAAACAGTCCCCAAGTTTCATTGGAAACCGTGATGATTTGTGGGATGTGGAATTTTTGTAATAATTGAGTTTTCAATTTATTTCGTGAGCATTTGGCATCAATTTGCAAAAAAGAATATATGCTTTCGTGGCTCTTGTGTTGTTCTATACATAGGATTTCATCTGGAGTTTTTTTGCTATTGTTTACTTAGTTAAGAAAACGGAAAACAAACAAAATGCATCTTGTCTTGCGCCCTTTTTATTAGTTCACGTTGCCTTTAAAAATTATGAAAAATGTAATAGGTGATCATTAGGGCAAACTTCATCACAATCGAGAAGCTATTTGGGATATTGCATCTATTGACATAAATCTAAAAGATAGATAACCTTATAAAAATTATATAAAATCATATAAAATAAAAACCCAAAATCAAGTATGTTCTGAGAAGCTTGGGGTCCTTAAATTTTTTTGAAAAAGTACCATCATATTTTATCCCTGCAATTTGAAGGCAAAATCCCATTTTCCAGGTATCCTTATATTCTTGGTTTTTCTCTTTTAAACACCTACTCATGATGTGAAAAATAACCAGGAATATTTGAAATACATATAAAAGTATTTTTTTCTATATTTTTATTATATTTGTAACCCCCCGGAAATTTAATCTTCTATCTATTTTCTCCTTCTCTTAAATATGTATCCCTAGTTGTTTATATTAGTATCATTTAATTTTGTTTTGATAGTATTACTACATTACAAGCATTAGAATTTAAAAGTAATTTTAAATGAATTGGATGAAATTAATAAAGAAGTTCAAAAATACAACATAATTTGATACCTAATTTCCACATCCATCTAGTGGATTGCCTCCACTGAGTTCAATCGTGGGCTTGCACCAGGTTAATCCACATCTTGTCACACTTTCACTAAAAATCTTCTTCTTTATCTTGATCAGTGATTGTATACTGCTACATTGCAATAGTAAATAGAAAGCTTTTATCATTTAGTCAAACCTTGAACACGTCAAGTGGTCTTACAATATTTTCAAGATATTTATCACAACTTTACTCAAGTTAAGGGGGTCATCTTATTGAAATAGTCGGGATTGTAGGACATAAATTACACGACTACAGCAAAGTAGTTGTGTTATGTGTACTTTTTTACTGCATATGCCCACAATGCAGAGAATCGAGAGTTCACTGATCATTTCTCCCACTCCACTTATCACTACAATTATGACGTTCGCATTGTATATTATTATGACGACAAATGGCAACGATCTTGTGCTAGATGAAGTATGCACTGATGGCAACTTCTTCTTGTACTCTAAGGTTCGTCATCTAGAAACAAAATTGTTTGTTGTTATATATCATGCCATCTGACATGACCGTACTTGCATGTCTTAAGGACATCATATGTGGTATTGACACGACACATGTCATAGTGTATCGTGGGGGGGGGGGGGGGGGGTTCAGTTTCTCCTTGACGGTGATCTATGGGTCTAATTCCCACACCGAACGCAGGGAGCTGTGGACCAATTTGTCTCAAACCTCAACCAATAGATATTCACCATGGCTTGTCATTGGGGATTTTCAACGTCATTCGATATGATCATGAAAAGCGGGGGGGGGGGGGGGGGGGGGGGGGGAGGTTGCCTCTAAGAGTGCCAATGGATGAGTTCAATGAATGCATTACCAACTGTCCGCTGTTCCTGGTCAAATTCCTCCATCGGGGTATCACGAATTGTTGCTAAGATGGATAGAGCCTTGGTTAATAATGCTTGGATGAGCATCCTAACACATTCGAGATGCGTGTACTCTGCTCTTTCATCCAGTGATCAACATTTACTCACGGTTGAGCTCTCTCAACCGCCCCATAGACCCAAGCCATTCAAGTATTTCAACTGCTGGCAGGGACGACTGGGATATTTAGATGTTGTGGAGTCTGCCTGGAATATCAACGTGCATGGAAATCCATTATTTCGCATGACCGCAAAACTGAAGAACATCAAGAAATGCCTGAAAGTTTGGGCTGCCAATGTTGGAAGCATTTTCAATGAGGAAAGTGACGCCACTAAGTTCCTACAGAACATAACAAACACTCTTTATGAGGACCCCATGGATGCGGGGTTGGCAGCCTTGGAAAGAGAGACAAAAGATTATATCGAGAGTATACAATATTATCTTGAGTCAGCGTGGAAACAAAAAAGCTGTGTCGACTGGCTAAAACTTGGGGACCGGAACACTAAATTCTTTAGCCTTTCGGCTAAAGCACACATCAACAGAAATAACATCCCGCTCCTTATGGACGCCAATGGGGGCTTATTGATAAGTCGTTGGAGATTGCCAATGAGGCGGTTAACTTCTTCAACTCACTTCTTGGGCCTGAGCTCCCGCGCCTGCTAAGGCCTGCTCCTCCTCCACCTAAACGCACCCTCTCGGGTGAAGCCAGGACATGGTTATCTCGTCCCTTTGATGATAAGGAGATCTGGGCGACGCTACGCTCTATCGCCTCAGACAAGGCTCCTGGTCCTGATGGTTTTAACTCAGGATTTTTCAAGCAGCACTGGAGGCTTATCAAAGAGGATGTCTGCTCGGCTATGGACTTTCTTTGCAAAGGTGGAAACATGGTGAGGCAAGTAAATCATGCCTTCCTCGCCTTGGTACCTAAAAATGGGTCTACTTCCTGTCCTGGTGACCTTCGACCCATAACGTATTGCAATATCCTATACAAAATTTTTTCTAAGGTGTTGGCTACTCGTTTGGCTGACGTTCTCCCTCACTTGATCTCACTGAACCAGACGGAATTCATTAGAGGAAGGTCCATCGGGGATAGCATCCGCCTTGCTCAGGAACTCCTATGGGGTTTTAACAGGAGACGTTGCTCCAACAAGGCATGTTTAAAAATTGACCTAACAAAGGCGTTTGATTCTATCGAGCATTCCTTTATTCTGCAATCTCTCAAAGGCATGGGCTTTGGAGACACCTGGATCGGATGGATCAAGAACTGCATCTCTACAACTTCCTTATCCATTCTGCTAAATGGCTCCCATGTTGGTCTCTTTCATAGCACGTGTGGTTTGAGGCAGGGGGGCCCCCTGAGTCCGCTATTATTCACTATCGGCCTTGAAACTCTTACTGGTATTCTGGAGGCTGCGGTCATGGATGGTAGATTTCGGTCCATGGGAAATGGCAGGTCCGCTACGCCTACCCACCTCATTTATGCGAATGATCTACTCCTTTTTAGCAATGGCTCCACCCGCTCCCTCATGGTAATCAAGGACATTCTTAGCGAGTTTCATTTGCTTTCTGGCCTACAAATGAATGCTCGTAAAAGCAAAATCATCCGTCCAAAGTTTTATTGAGATTGCTTCAGCTCTACTCTCCGCATTGGTATCCTCAGCTAGTGTCTGTCGGCCACTTACTTGGGCATTCCCCTGTCCTCTTCTTATAGGGGAAAAATCATTTGTAGGACGCTCGAGGATCGAATTTCTGCACTCCTGCAAGGCTGGAAAGCCGTGACTCTATCCATGGTCGGTCGCTCTCAGTTGCTCTATTCGGTGATTGGCGGTGTTCTATTATATTTGATCGCGGACACCTATTTACCGCATTGTGCAGCCAAAAGAATCGATATGATCTGCGCAAACTTCTTATGGGGGAGAAAAATGCATGATATTGCTTGAAGTACTATTTGCCTTCCTAAGAGCGAAGGGGGACTCGGCCTACGCTCGGTTGGTTCGCTGATGAATGCTATGATTTCCTCTTGGATCTGGAGGCTGCTGTCCTCCGATGCATCCATTTGGGCGGTTTACATGAGAAACAAATACCTTTCGCTGGGCTCTTTGTGGGAGATGCAAGCCTCCCCCTCGCACAATTGTACGTGGAAGGCTATCCTTAGTGGGAGAGGGTTCGTCCGTTCGACCATCACCATGGACTGTCCCCCTTACACCTGGGCGCACAATGGCAAGGGTTTTTCTTTCTCCAGTGCTTATGACCTTGTTCGGCAAAGAGCGGAGCCACTGGTGTGGCCCTCCGTGGTATGGGAAAGTCCATTCCCCCAAAGTTCTCACAAACAATTTATAGGGTGGCTCGTCAGCGACTGCCCACCACAAATAGGCTCGCTAAGCACAAAATCTGCGACCCCACGGCCTACTATCTATGCCTCAACAATCCGGAGACCAACGCCCATATCTTCTTTGAATGTTCCTTCTCTTTTAATATTTGGACTATCACCTGCCAGCTTATGGGCCTGCCTCAACCGCACAATACGAATTTGCTAGTCATTCTGCATTGGATTGCTAGCTGGCCAGATGGCGAGGTTAGGAAGAGATTGGGCACTACTCTCGCTACAACGGTTCACTGCATCTGGGCTGAGAGGAACCACATATGGACCAAGGGCTCTCCGATGTCTGCTGATACTATCATCAACTCTATTGTTCAGTACTATCGAATACTCATGTAATGAGGACTTTGGGTTTTTGTTTAGCCTCAATAGTCTTCTTACTTGCACTTAATTTTGTCCCCCACTCTTTTTGGGATGCTGTAATGGTGACATAATGCCCCCTGTAAAAGTTTATAGTTACAGAAAATATACCTTTTGCTTACCCAAAAAAAGTGTATCATGGTCGTTGTCAGATAACATGCATCGTCCGATCTTGCATAGTGCAATGACCATCATTGATTTCAAGTGACACTTCACGAGCTACAACATGATGGAAGGGATCCACTTTTGGAAGAGGGCTCATTTAAAACCCCTCCAGGCTATAACTTCCTTGTTGATTGTGGCTACATGAATACAATGAGTTTTCTAACAGCATATCAAGGTTCAACATATCATATTTTCGTGTTTCATGGTCGTGGTGCACTTCACTGTATGCGACCAAAGGAGGTTTACAAACATCATCACATCAATTGGGAAAATATCATGGAGAGCTTTTGGGATCCTGAAGGGGAGCTTCAAGTGTTTGATTTGTCGCTCTTGTTGTATATATAACACCCCAACCTCAAACATAGTGCCATACCTAAAACTCAAAAAGTGTGGGTGTGGTTTATAAGTTGTGGGATACTACTTGACAACTTGGGCTTAAGCATTTTGGGTGGTTGTCAATGGGTCCATTTAGACCCGAATCCAACAAGTTGTCAGGGCTAGTTTTCCTCGATAACGGACCGGGGATCTAAGCCTGGGACGTTACAAATGGTATCAGAGCCAAATTCTTTCTGATAGTGGGAAGGGCTACCCGAGAGGTGGAGCCTCCCCTACAAGAGGTTGGAGGAAATGGCTACCCGGAGCGTGCAGCCGCCACTATCACTGGGAATAAGTGATGGGCCATGTCGCAACGAGGATGATGCGAATATAAGCGGGGGAGGTTGTAACACCCCAACCCCAAACATAGTGCCATACCTAAAACTCAAAAAGTGTGGGTGTGGTTTATAAGGTTTGGGGATTACTACTTGACAACTTGGGCTTAAGCATTTTGGGTGGTTGTCAACGGGTCCATTTGGGCCCGAATCCAACAAGTTGTCAGGATCAGTTTTCCTCGATAACGGACCGGGGATCTAAGCCTGGAACGTTACACTTGAGCATTTTGGGGGTGGTTAATCGGGTCCGCATGGGCCTGATCCCAAGAGGTGTTAGGGCCAGTAATACTCCGCTAACGGACCGAGGACCTAAGCCCGGGACGTTACAGTATATTTACATAGCAAACACTAATCATAAATTCATAATGCTTGTCGCATAATTCACAACTTCATTATACGATACCAGGGGAATGTGTGGTTGCACGTCGGATCACACATGAAATGACCAAACACAAGGCAATAGAGGGGAGACACGAATGATGGAGAACATGCAAATAAGGATGGAAACATAGTAGGAGCAGGAGAGAAAGAACTCGGAAATGGATCAATGCTCATGGCTGAGCTTGAAAACGTAATGCAGGGAACATGTGATTGCTATCGCGAGTCCTTTATTCGGTTTTATGTCATTCAGGTTGTTTATGAAATGCGATGTCCCATTTGTATTATATTATGCATCGTTTCTTTATTATAACGTGCTAGGGTAATAATATTACGATTTCACGCTTCTTTGTGATATCGTATCTTTCATATTATTTTCGTGTACAAGAAGGACAAGGGATACATCTTACACAATACACAAGATGAGAAGGTTTGGTTGATCAACCTTGATGTAGTGTTTGGGTCTTCTAAATCAAAATCTAACTTCAAACCTCGGCAAAGATCAACCCCGTCAGTCATGGACTATGGAACATGCTGAAGGCATCTTTTTCTAGCTTCCAATATTATTTATAAAATTTCAATAATATGTACAATCTTGATACGAGATTTCTAACAATGGCAGACATGACTTCCCATCCATCATTTGACCATGGAAGATGTTGGGAGTGCAAAGTTGTAGCATCATTGACTTTTGAGTACAATAAGATGCCCGATGATCCATGCGATTGTCTTGTGTACATTTGTAGGGCGTCATGTGAACGAATTAAACCATTAACTAGGATATTTGTAATTTTTAGTACTCTTGGTTAGCTCTATGTATAGCTGATTCTCAAACCGTTTGTACATGAATTTTATATCAGCATGTGTATGCTCGTTAAGGGCATAGAAAGATGACGTGCTAACGAAATGGAGCCAGGCATGGATTTTGCGCAAGAATTGTAGAATGACCTCTGGTGATCGCATGGCAAGGACGGGTCTCACAGGAGACCGTAGCCATCAGGCGTGGGGAGGGGGAGGACAACATGAGAGTGTTCACGCCCTATAAATACCTCATTCAGGAGGGAAATGAATCATCGGACCTGGTCCACACTCATCAATTGGAAGTCCCTTACCACCCTATACCCAATATCCCCCTCTCTCTCTCTCACTCCTCCCCCCTCTCTCTCTCCTGTTTTCTTTGAGCACGAAGAAGACACTGCTTGCATACATGAACTCTAGGCTGGTATCAGAGCTTCGCAGACGACCACACGATCGTCGATTTGTAATTGCTCACAACGTTCATTTATATGGACACTATCACCGAATATAGCCTATGTGGACAAAGAACCCATGGCAATGGCTCAAACCATCACTAGGTTTCTATTGAGAATGTCCAAGATCCACGAGGATTTAGATCATTGCATTGACACGTACACTGTAAACTGAGAATACAAAGTGGTGTACGATGTTTGCCACTTTATAATTTCAGTTTTGTAAAAATGCATCTTACTTGAATATTATTATGCTTCAATCTCATCTTGCTTTCTACAATTTTAACAAGAATTATAGTAACTCGACTTAGTTACCAATCATATCAATATGGTCTAACTCTATATTGTTTAGATGGCTTTTGTACATGTTTGCAATGCTTCACAAGATGTATTCCTAGCAGATGCACTGGTATTTTATTGATGGAAGGGTCATACTTAAGGATTGGGATTATGTACCAACAACGTTCAACAATGAATTCCCAAACCTATCTAATACAATACATGTAAAAATATGTGGTTTTATTCTTGTATATACTAAGGTTATTAGTCATCTAATATCAATGGAATGATGTGTAATATTCCGAGCGTAGTCTCAAACCTGATATTCATACAATGTGAGGGTGAGTTATAAGTTGTGAGGATTACTGCTTTACAATTTGGACCAATTGGGTCCAAATCCAACAAGTTGCCCGGATCGGTATCTCCTGACAATAGTCCATGGATCTTAAAATTGGGTACTATAAATTTTACTATAACGAATTCCCTCTAATAGTGGAGAGGACTACCCGAGACATGAGCCACCCCTGCAAAGTGATGGGAGGAAAAATGTTACTCGAATCGTGCAAATATATCAATTGATGTTGCAAATATAAGGGAGGTGACATCCCCAACCATAATCCCACATCTAATGCTAACCGAGTATAAACATGATTTTACAACATGACACCTTAGACATAAGCATCTTGGGTGGTTATCCACAAGTCCAATCGAATAAAAAAGTTGTCAGTGTTAGTTTCTCTGATAATGGCACCGTATGCAAAATCTCTGGGACATTACATGGTGGTTGCAGGACAATATAACATTTTAGATCATACCACCATATGTAGAGTCTTCTGGAGGAGGTGGGACCGTATAATTATACACATTTTATTTTCCTTTCATTTATTCCCATTTACACAAACTAATACGCCAGATCCCTTATTTAAAGGTAGAGGAAACCTATAAAACCTTGCATGACAATCGATTGAGGCGATATTTCATTGCAAGACATTTTAGCGTAGGTGGATGCTCGCGTGAGCTGTTATTCAGTTGAAGTAAGTAGCTTGGATTTTTTTAAATGCATGTTATATCGTTCCTTATAATTTTACCATATTTAGATCAATCTTTATTATTGTGAGATATACATTTGTTACATTTTATTTGTAATCATGGAATGCAATATAGATGATTAACACTACTTTAATCAGTGTTGTTGCACTCCTACATTTTGATTTCAATGTATCCAATAAAAGGACATGCAAATGCCATATTTTCTATATAACACACGAACGATATTTTTTCAAATATTATTATCACAATGAAAATTATCTAAAATAGCTGCTCACATTATCATAAACATTGATTCAAGAGGTACACTGTATTCTGCAATTTTGGAGGGTCAAAATGACAACTTCTCCAACAATCATAACTACCATTTAAATTACAACAATAACAATCGTGTTGTTAAATTACAATAACTACAACAATCATAACAACCATTGATTCAACCACTTTTTGGAGAAGATACACATCAGATCTCTTGATTAGATGGTCCAAACTTCTTTGACATCCCACATGCTTCCTCCTTTTCGATTCAATTCAAGAGACACATCATTAAGACTGCATCAGGCTGGTGGTTTATATGGAAGATCACATGCCAGGTTTAGTAAAATCGCCTCCTTTATTGAAACTATCTCCAAGGCATGGAGGCCATCCCTCTCCAACTCATGCCCTCCTTGTTTATTCACTTTAATTGTGTTTAACGTGTTGGACGCTCTGTTGCCAAACCGATATGCATGAATCCAAGCATTCAATGGTTGGAGGCCTTTGGTTCAGCAAGTCGATCAATGTCGATGCTCCCGTGCTCTACTGTTAGCATCGGTTGGCGGTTGCAACTACTTTGACCCTTCGTCATGACGATGTGTCTCGTTAAAAAAATGAGAACCTATAAAAAAAACAAACTGCGGTCCTCTAACTATAATCAACTCGACCAAGAGGCCACATAATCGCCATCTGTTTCAAAGGCAAGTGTTCACCTAGCCATTTCCATTTCTACACAAAGAGATAAATGGTTCTTCATTGAATCACAGTGCAGAATAAGGCAAACCTGGCAGGGTGGTTGCCCACTTGCTGTGAATAAAATGCCTCACCGCCATTACTCCCATGCTCGAATCCCCACCGTCCATTCCTCAGATCGGCTCCTCCACAGGTCGGACCCCAAAGCCCCAGCAGAAAGGCAAATTGCATGAAACCCGTCGAGTCCCAACCTTTTCTACAAAGGTTCCATTTCTTCCCCCCCTTTCGGACGTGGAAAAGAGGGTAACATTTTATTTGATCGCGAACAGGAAAAAAAGAGAGGGAAGAGATACGAAGCGTTGTCTCTGACTCGAAGGTAAAAACGTGAAGGGCGAATGCAAACCCTAGTTTTTCACGTCCCTTATTTTCTCTCCTGATTATAGGGTTTCTACCGGGGACTGTGATCGTTGGCTTCTCGCCGGGATGGCGCCCGCGGCGGAGCCGGAGGATGAGATGGTTGCGGTGGGGAACGAGCTCCTCAAGCCTCCCGCGGAGGAGGATCCGCTGCTCGAGCTGTTGGGCGTGAGTCTCTTTCTTTTCTGTTTTTAGATCTTTGTGTTTGTTGTTGTGTTTTCGAGATTCGTGGTATTCTGGTTGGGTACATGGTTGTTTTGGATTTGTCACACGGAGGTCTGGCGATGAGTAAGGGTGGGAAAAAACGAATCTTTGCGTTTTTTCGTGCCATTTCTATCCATGACCGTAACTGAGTTGGCGTTAGGGTTTCGTTAGAAGCCTCAACTCATTGCCGGTAATTTTATAGTGCCGGAAAAACAAAATTTTGTTGGCAGCTTGGAAGATGATGCTTCAGACGATACTGATGTGTTTTTGGAATTAAGGGATCTTTTCGGACGAAGTCTTGTCCTCATGAAACAATCGCCATCGGACACTATATATATGCTCCAAAGTCTTGTCCTTTAAAACTATAAACGGGGTGTACCATTGAGTGCTTGAAGCTTATCCCATGCTCCCTTTCAAATTGATACGAGTCTGCTTTAGCTAGCTAAATTGTGTGGGATCAGTCATTTGGTGAAATTCTTGAGCATGGATGCTTGTTTTCCTGCGGAGGTGCTGTTTGGAGGTTCATTAAAACTCAAAAAAGGAGAATGGATCTTGAAAGTTCCATACAAAAAGTTGAATGCTCGAGGCCTAGAACTTTGGTTTGTGAAATCAATCTTTTTAATTCTACACCATTCTCTATGTAAATTATGAAACAAAAGTCCTTGTAGACTTCACCTTTCTCATCTTTGTTTCCAGCTCCTCTTTTACTGATTTATGGAGTAGGTTACTGGCTTGCATGGTAGCTAACTTAGACATAACTTTGACATAGAGTGGGTATTAGACCAGGACTGGATCATATAAGTGTAGTTGGTTCATCCATGCATGAGCCATGGAATCTTCTTACTTGTTTCTGTTATTGTTGTGGGCGCTTTTTTGTTTCCCCACTCATTGGTCGTAAATTGGTTATTTCATCGTGATACGCGTTGTCATGTATCTCTGTATAACAACCGCACTAACTTGGTAGGAATTTTGCAAATTATACCCTTGGTTTCTCTTATGATTATTTTTTTGAGAACGAAAATTCAGTAATATTTCACTATAGCATGTGGATAATTTATATGCCTTTGTAGCATACAACAATGCGTATTTCTCGTTTCGTATGTGCTAATGATATGTAGATAAAATCAAGTGAAGCAGTATCCTTTTGTAACTGTTGACTTTTGTTGCTTTGAACTTGTTATTGCCGTAACTGCTGCATGGTCTTTTGAAAGCGACAGTGTATTTGATGTTTCTGTTTGTTGTCCATAAAAGCACGACCACGGACAGTATTTGAGGCTTTATAGGTGGTTATAGTAAATATTATCATTAAATTCCTTATTTTGTAAATTGACAGCGTGCTGAACAATTGCTATCAAAAGTTGAACAATCCCCACAGCCAACCATGATGAAAGCACTTGATCCTGTAATGAAGGCTTTAGTTGCTAATGAGCTTCTGAAGCATCCCAATGCTGATGTGAAAGTAGCTGTAGCATCTTGTATTAGTGAAATCACGAGAATAACAGCACCAGAAGCCCCATATGATGATGATTTAATGAAGGTAGCAACTCTGATGTACCATTTCTTTTTCCAAATTAACTTGACAGTGACCCATTGAAACTAACATTTTAATTGTTCAGGCAATCTTTGAACTGATCGTTGAAGCCTTCGGAGGGTTGAATGAGAGCCCTCAGTTAAGTCAGACCTCATATCGCAGGAGGCTTTCAATTCTTGAAACGGTTGCGAAAGTTAGATCTTGCGTCGTCATGTTGGACCTTGAATGCGACGGGTTGATTCTTGAGATGTTTCGTCATTTCTTTCGTGCAAGAAGGTAATTGTTTCTTTTACACAAGTCAGCCTTTATTAATTACACCTTGAAAAAGCTTACTATCTTATTTTGTTTTACATTTATGAATTTGTTGCACATTTTTTGTTGCGTAAGCAAAGTATGTTTGGTTGTATGATTTAAGGGCTTGTCAAATCCTAGCACAGTGCATTTTATGCTGGTTTTATCTGTTGAAAAAAAAAACGGGTGGCTGGACCGGAGAAACTCAAATGGTTTAGCAGTTACCGTCCAAGATTTATTATGCAGGAACTATGAATTGTGGTGATATTGATCAATAATCCTCAGATGCATAAATTCTTTTATTTTTTTGTTTTAGTTTTACTAATCTAAATGTAACCTTGATCATGTTCTCTATCTTTTTCTTGATTTTTTTGTCCCTGATGCTTGTTCATCAGCGGCCATGTTGCTTATCGTAAAATTAAATGTCCACTAACCATGTCATATTTTAATTTTCCCTTTTCACACATGGACAGCAGAAAGTTTGTATCTTAATCAACATTATTGTATAGTTTCCATTTACGATTGGTTCCCTAAAAGATATTTATGGATATGAGTCACTTGCATTCATCGAGACTTGATGCTATTCCCCAGGGAATCCCATCCAGAGAGTGCCTACTCATTGATTGAGACAATTATGACAGTTGTTCTAGAGGAGAGTGAGGATTTTTCATCAGAGCTTATTTCTTGTCTTCTAGATAGTGTGAAGAATGATAACAAGGTTTGTATTTTATTCTTCTCATCTTGTTTTGTGTTTTTTACCTGCATATTTGGTTGCCTCTTCATCTCTCTATCTGATGGTATTATCCAGGATGCTGCTCGAGAATTGGGTGAAAGTGTGATTGCAAAATGTGGATCAAAATTGAAGCCATATTTATTGAAACAACTTCAATCTGTTGATGCCCCCCTAAGTGACTATAGCCGAATTGTAGCCACCGTATGCCATAAGACTTCTGATGCACCTGAGAGCAATGCATTGAGCGCTCCTGTTATGGTACATTTCGTGACTTCAAATGACAATGTATATTCTACTATATAAAAAATTATTGTGACATTATAGTATGCCATACGAGTTTCGTTGTGCTTGAGAATATTGTTATAATATATTTGTTAGTAGACTGCTTCTATGTTATTTTTGTCAAACAAACACAATGTTCAAGGTAGACTAATATATTAATTCTTTTTAATAAAATGGCCAAATGTTATTTTCGTTAGTTTTTATAGTATAGCTTTTGCTAAGTCAATTAAGGCCGTTCAATTAAGGCTATCAATGAGAAATAAAACAATTAATGTCTTAATCTGAGTCTATTTGTTATGAAGTGTTTTCTTCTTCCGGAAAAGAAATATTTCTCGGAGTCATCAGCCTTTAAAGATTCAATGCATAGGTAGTTTGAGTTTTGAAAGACTACTGCAATATTATGTTGTCTGTAGCTCATCCTTTTGATCGATTATTCTTGCTGTTGATAACGTTCTTGACAAATTGTCTTTGTACAGTGGACTTGCACCATCCTCTCTTCATTTGCGTATTCTTCACTTCTGTGCAATTTATTCTCAACATCAACAACTTAAAAAAGTACTAAGCCTTATCCCACTATAAGTAGGGTCGGCTACATGGATTCTTGCTCAAATCCATGTTGAAAGATTCGACTATTTTTACGCTGGCCGTCGACTACCTAACGCAACCACTGCAAGAGTGGGATTTGAACCCTGGTCTTTTGTGTGGTAGACACACTGTACTACCACTAGACCATTCTCAACATCAACAACTTACCTCAGTAAAAATCGGTTGGATACGCTCGGTGTTTTAAAGAGTTACTGGTCAGGGGCCGTGGGTTGTACCTGAATTCAAAACTATCTGTCTTATTTTCACATCTTCCCTCGTTGAGTCTTGAGAAGAAAGAGCATAAACTGGGTGCTTGTCATGGGGGACATTTTTGTGCCGCTGAAATCAAAGTTTTGATACTGGTATTCATCGGTGCCATTGGACATTCAATATAGACTGGAAGGTCGATACTGCATTTTTCACTAGCTTTGAAAAGTCTCGTGGAATGCACATGCAACCCAAATATATCTAATTATATATATTTTTTCTATTTTCTTGTTGTCATTTGTATTTTGTTGTTTAATTATTGTAAAAATCCGAAATTTAGTTGCATGAACACATATTTTGGATAAATGAGACAATTCCCTATACGAAACAACCTGTTCGTACGTTATGGGATAGAAAGAATTATATGAAGAGCTTATCCTAAACTCAATTCCGAATCTATTTTTCAAAAGGCCTTTTAAGGTTTTTTTTTCATGCAGGAGGTCCATGAGTCTTTGTTCGTCATGCACTTAGATGGTTATCCTCGACCAGACGGTTTCTCGGTGTTCTTCTACAGGGAGTTCTGGGACTGTATTAAGGATGAGTTGTTCGACGTTGTGTCAGAATTTGCGGAGGGCAATTTGGGTTCCGAGATACTAATTCACTTTTTCCTATTCCTTCTTCCTAAAAAGAGTAGTCTGACAAAAGTAGAAGATTACCATCCAACCACTTTGTCTAACAAGATTTACTTGATTTTGGCGAATCAGCTCGAGAGGGTCTTGGGTAGCATTAACTCCCAGGCACATAGTGTCTTTCTACTAGACAAACAATCGCTTGATAGTGTGGTGCCCCGCATCGGAGATCATGGCTGATTGGACCAGAGATGGTACAAAGGGGGTGTTGTGGAAAGTGGACTTCTCTAAGGCCTTTGACTTTATAGATTGGCATTTCTTGCAGACCTCCCTACATAGACGTGTTTTCCCATACACGTGGATTTCTTGGATGAAGAGATATATCACCATCGCTTCCTCAACGGTGTTGGTGAATGTGTAGCCTAGGGGAGAGTTCTTTCAGCCGCCGAGAGGGGTTCGGTTGGGTGTCCTCTCGCGCCCTTGCTTTTCGTCATCGCATCAAATGCCTTGACGATAATGGTGGAGAGGCATCCCGGATGGTTTCTTCAAGGGATTCACAAAAGAGGATCTCTATTCCAATCGTGTTGTACACAGATGGCACGATTCTTGTGGACCTCCCTACATAGACGTGTTTTCCCAGACATGTGAATTTCTTGGATGAAGAGATGTATCACCATCGCTTCCTGAACGGTGTTGGTGAATGTATAGCCTAGGGGAGAGTTCTTTCAACCGTCGAGAGGGGTTCGGTAGGGGTGTCCTCTTGCACCTCTGCTTTTCGTCATCGGCGACTCATCGCATTAGATGCCTTGACGATAATGGTGGAGAGGCATCTCGGATGGTTTCTTCAAGGGGTTCACAAAAGAGGATCTCTATTCTAATCATGTAGTACACGGATGTCACGATTCTGTATGCTGAAGAAGATTCGTTGTGCTGTTGTGGGATGTCTACGGTGCTAGAGCCCTTCGGCCTAGTGTATGGGTTGGAGATTAACATGGAAAAGTCTGAGTTTGTGATGTTTGGGTGGTTTGAGGAGGTTGCTATTGGAGAGGGCTGGTTGAGATGAAGGTTCGAAAAAAATGAAAGGCAGAATGAGGTGTTTTCCCTGGAAGCGAGGCGAGGCGTAGCCTCGAGGCGTAAGCCTCAGTTTGTATAGAAAAATAATTATAAAATATATAATGAATATGTTTATTGGTGAAATAATATAATCTGACAAACATATAGTATATAACAATGTAATATATGATGATATTACGAAGATAAGAACATGAAAAAAGGATATGTCAATGCCATAAACATTTCTACTCAATTTCTGCCCAATTAAAAGGAAATCATTGACTATAACTATCTCTAAAATTTTTATCAAAAAGGGATTAGCTATAGTTGTCATTATAGATATCCAAGTTGTTGATATGAATCATATGATTTGAATCCTAACTATATATTCTACTACATCCAGATGAAGAGCGGTCTGATGTCCTCCATGTGCTACCATACCCTATCGGTACGGGGGTCTCGCTGCCTGGACAACGAGCCTTGGGGGCTAGGGGAGGGCCCAGGTTGCCCCCCTGCGGGGGTGCGGGGGCAACACTCCCGTCACAATTTTTTTTCTTATATGAGTATTCGAATTCGTATACACTTTTTATATGTCTAAGGATGTAATAGTAAGAGTTCACTGAAATAATTTGGCATGTTAATGGTAAATATGAATATGAAAGATGTCAAATTTAAGCATATGAATATGAAAGAGGTCAAATTTAAGCATTCATCTTGCATAAATATATACTCAACAACAAGACCTTTATAAATATATGAAAATACGAATATGAATAATTTTTTCCTTTAAAAAACACTTGAAAAAGCCCCTCACGCCTCACCTATCGCTTCGCCCCGCCTCAATGCCCCGCCTCGACTGCCTCAGCCAGGGGGTCTGAGGCAGTCGCCTCGGGGCGTTTTCCCACTGCCTCGTTTCGTCTCGAGCGCTTTTGCGCCTCGAGGCGTGTTTTTTTAAACGTTGGTTGAGATCGTCGTGGGGTAAACTTCCCATTAGATATCTGGGCCTTCGTTGATGGCAGGGAGGATGAGGGTGGAGGGTTGAAGGCCGGTAAGAAAAGCTGGAGCAGAGATTGGCGGGATGGAAAGCAAGTTTTCTCTAGGTGGGGGGAGACTTGTTCTCCTGAGGTCAGTACTATATGCGATACCGATTTTTTCTCTCTTCCAAGCTTCTTCCTGTAGGGGCGAGGAAGAAGCTGGAGGGCATCATGTGTCGGTTCTTTTGGGCTGCTTCTGGGAAGACCTGTGGGGGTGCCATTGGCTGATTGGAAGACGATCACTTGCTTGAAGGAGGATGGCAGTCTTGGGGTTCGGAGCTTGGAGGAGATGAACGAAGCTCTACATTGTAAATGGGTTGCGTGGGGTAATTGCGACATCTAGGATTGCATGGGTATTCATATGATATATGGCATTGATCCCTCCTTTCCCACTCCTAGAAGAATGGGCGTTGCACCCTCTCTCTTCTGGAGGGGTATTATATGTATGGTGGCGTAGGAGGCAAGATCTTTTTTGAGACCACTCTTGGGTGGTGTCTTGGGATTGTTTATTAGTGATCGTTTTGCGTGGTTCTTCGAAAATGCCAATCGGTCGTACACAAGATGTTAGGAGGGGGTGGATGATGCTGACCGCTAATTCTTCCATTGTAGGAGCTCTTAGGATGCATTGTCTACCTACGAGAATCAAGAGGCACACTTTAGTGACATGGCGAGCTTTTGGGTTGGGGGTCTATTGGTGAAAGGTGGAGATGCACGGAGGGTTAGCGTACTCTCCACTTGGCGATGTTGTGAGCTATTTGGTTGGCTAGAAGTGTTGTTTTTTACAGGGGTTGAATTTCGGGAGGGGACATTGTGGCACATGCCATGGTACTCTTTGATGATTGGCTAATGTAATTGTTCTTTTTCATTTTCTCCTAGGTCTGCATGGTGAGGGCTTGTAAGTTGTGCCTTGAAAGGTCTTTCAATGTTTTCTTAAAATGGTGATTAATGTTGAAGTTTTTGGGCCCACACCTATATGTTGGCGGCCCTTTTTCCTTTCAAAAAAACCTATTTTGCAGAAAATTATAGTTGTGGAGGCAATTACATGGAAGCGAGAATGAACTAATAATATAAAACAATAACTAAGCCTTCTACATTAAGTAGGGTCGACTACATGGATTTTTGCCTTCGTTCAAATATATTATGTGCCATTCTTGAACTTAGTTTTAAATAATAAGTTCCCTTCGAACAGTCTTCTTCCAACAATTTTTGGGCTTTTGTGACCCTCAGTTAACATGCTCAACATCCCAAATCTTGCATCTTCTTGTTGGTGTATCAATTGACCTCTTTTGAAAATGGTCAAATGCCTTAAGCAGCTCTCTCTCATTTTATCCTTTATTAACATGGATTTAAGCAAACATACAGATTTCGTTGGGGCGTTCCCTACTTGCGACGCGTTGCATCGCCCGAATGCAATGAAAAATTGGCAAGGGCCGCTACATCGCAGCCTGGATGTAGTTCAAAATTTACAAGGGTTCTCGCATGAGGAACGCATGCGGGTAAATAAGCTAGTTCCGCTGCATCACCGCCCGGATGCAGTCCAAAATTTACAAGGGTTCTCGCATAATGGACGCATGCGAGTAAAGAAGTTAGTCCAAAAGAGATTGCAAAGGAAGTTACGGATTGGTAGTTGGAATATCGGTACTTTAACTGGAAAATTGATGGAGATAGTGGATACAATGGAAAGAAGGAAGATTCATATATTTTGTCTTCAAGAGACTAAATGGGTTGGAGAGAAAGCAAGGGAGATCGAGAAGACATGCTTTAAACTTTGGTATTCAGGTAAAGATAAGGGCAGAAACGGTGTTGGGGTGGTTGTTCATAAAGATTTGAAGGATTGTGTGGTTGAGGTGCAAAGATTTGGGGATCGGATTATTTTGCTAAAGTTGGTGCTTGAAGAAGAAATTCTGAATATCATCTCAGTTTATGCACCGCAAATTGGTTTAGATGAAAGGACTAAACAAGCTTTTTGGGAGGATCTGGATAAGATTTTACAAGGAATCCCACAAAGAGAGATGGTTTGCATAGGTGGAGATCTTAATGGACATGTGGGAAAAGATGTTTCAGGGTATGCAAGTGTGCATGGAGGACATGGTTTTGAGGATAGAAACGAAGAGGGAAAAGTCATTCTGGATTTTGTAACGGCATATGATCTTTTCATAGCAAACACTCTTTTCAAGAAGAGGGAGGAGCATTTAATTACTTATAAGAGTGGCTCAACTAGAACACAGATTGATTACTTTGCGTTGAGGAGAAGAGATCGGTTGTGTTGCAAAGATTGCAAAGTAATCCCTGGAGAGAGTTTGATAACCCAACATCGCTTGTTAGTCTTGGATTTACAAATAAAAGGGTTGGTAAAGAAAAGGAAGGTTCCTAAGATCACTAGAACTAGGTGGTGGAATCTTCCGCTGAAGCAATCAAGCTTCATGGAGAAGGTTTTAGAAGACTTATCTTGGGATTGTAGCGGTAGTGCAAACGAGATGTGGGAGGCAGTAGCATCTTGTATTCGAAATGTAGCCAAAGAGATGCTAGGCGAGTCAAAAGGAGGAGCTCCGGGTCAAAAGGAGGCTTGGTGGTGGAGTGAAGGGGTGCAAGAGAAGCTAAAAATTAAAAGAGCTTGCTTTAAAGCTATGTCTAAGGATAGAACAGAGGAAACTGTCACATACTATAAAATAACGAAGAAGGAAGCAAAGGAGGCTGTAAGCGAAGCTAAGTCAAAAGCTTATGAGGTTTTGTATAAAAATCTCAACTCTAAGGAGGGCCAGAAGGATATATTCAGGTTGGCCAAAGCAAGAGAAAGAAAGACCAAAGACCTTTCTCAAGTGAGATGCATTAAGGACGAGGAAGGTCACGTGCTTGTTACTCAGAAGGATATAGAGACTAGATGGGAGCAGTACTTCCATAAACTCTTCATTGGAGAAGGAAGTAGAGAGATCACTTTGGGTGATTTAGCTAGTAGTGAAAGTTACTTGAACCGTGCATGCTATAGACGAATACAAAGAAAAGAAGTAGAGGAGGCTTTGAAGGTTATGAGACCTGGGAAAGGTGTTGGACCGGATGACATCCCTGTAGAAGTATGGAAAGTTTTAGGTGAGCGTGGTTTGACTTGGCTTACGAATCTATTCAATGTTATTTGGCGAAGCAAGAAAATGCCTGAAGATTGGAGGAGGAGTATCGTGGTGCCTCTTTATAAGAACAAAGGAGACATTCAAAATTGTTCAAATTACAGAGGTATCAAGCTGATGAGTCACACTATGAAAATTTGGGAACGTGTGATCGAAAGAAGGTAGAGGCAAGTTTCGCAAGTAAAAGAAAACCAATTCGGATTCATGCCAAGTCGCTCAACTATTGAAGCCATCCATTTGCTGAGGAGAACAATGGAGATTTATAGAGCTAAAAGGAAGAATATCCATATGATCTTTATTGATTTGGAGAAGGCTTATGATTCCGTCCCACGAGAGATACTATGGAGAGTTTTGGAGAAGAGACAAATACCTGTCCTATACATTAATCTCATAAAGGATATATATGATAGGGCTTTATCTTGTGTAAGGACCCCGACGGGGAAGACTGACTATTTTGATATCAACATTGGTTTACATCAAGGTTCAGCTTTGAGTCCATTTCTTTTTACTTTGATTATGGACGAGTTGACAAGTCACATTCAGGATGAGTTACCTTGGTGTATGTTATTTGCTGATGATATTGTGTTGATTGACGAGACTAGAGATGGAGTAAATGAGAAGCTTGAGGTTTGGAGACATGCATTGGAGACTAAAGGCTTTCGTATAAGTAGGGCTAAGACGGAATATATGGAATGCACCTTTGATGGAAGCAATGGTGAATGAATCGAGGTGAAGATTGGTGACGATAACATTCAGAAGAGAGATTCTTTTAGATATCTGGGATCTATTTTGCAACATGATGGGGAAATTGATGGAGATGTTACTAATAGAATAAATGCAGGCTGGCTAAAGTGGAGAGGAGCCTCCGCTGTTCTTTGTGATAAGAAAATTCCTTTAAAAATTAAAGGAAAGTTTTACAAAGCAGCCGTGAGACCTGCTATGCTTTATGGTTCTGAATGTTGGCCTGTGAACCATAGACATGTGAAGAGAATGGCTGTAGCAGAAATGAAAATGCTAAGATGGATGTGTGGACATACACGTAAAGATCGGATTCGGAATGATGCAATTAGAAAGAAAGTTGGTGTAGCTCCGATCGAGGATAAGATGCGAGAAAACCACTTAAGATGGTTTGGTCATTTGCAAAGAAGGTCAACTGATGCACCGGTTAGGAGATGCGAGTGTTGGGATGTTGAGCCGGCTAAGAGAGGGCGAGGACGGCACAAGAAGTGTTGGAAAGAGACTATACGAAGGGATCTTAGCTTTTTGGATATAAGTCCGAGATTGACCCAAGATAGATCTGAATGGAGGCGAAGAATCCATGCAGCCGACCCTACTTAATTGTGGGAAAATGCTTTGTTGTTGTTGTTGTTGTAGCGCTTTACCAACTTTCCTTCTGATCACATCGTGTTGAGTTCGATTTTTGTGTATGATCTCACATCCATAAGAGCATGTTCATTTCTACTACTGTCATTCTCTGCACATGTTTATAGATCACATGGCAACATTCAGATTCATAGAGTACAACATGTTTCACGATTGCTTTGTAATAGCTTCTTTTATATTCAAAGCAATTTTTTCATATAAAATAATACATGCTTCTCTCCAATTTAGCCAACACATTATGTTGCGAAATATATCCCAAGTATCTAATGATTCTTACTTTAAGGTGCCGTTTGGCTAATGGGATATCATATAAAAAATATAAACTACTCCACTTCTACTCATTTTTTCAAACTCCAATACAATCACATCACAATAACTACTCACTTTTTCAAATTCCAATACAATCATATCACTATAAACCCACTTCTAACCCACCCTCAGTTTAACCCTCTATCCAAACACCAAAATCCAAAAATGGGTTACCTGCAACTAGTTTAACCCACCTAAACCCACTATCCAAACACACCCTAAATGTTATTTTCTTCAATCTTCACATGGGTTTCTTCATTATTGCTTCTGTCAAATGTGTAATCTACATATTCTGTCTTAGGCCTTACCTTTACGAAATCCTTTAGTCTTTAAGTCGTATCTCGAAACTCAAGCTTCCCATTTACTCTATCTAGTCTCATCTATCAACACAATATCATAGGAAAACAACATGCATCAAGGTTTCTCATCTTGAATGTGACTAATTAACTTGTCCATGATCAAAGTAAAAAGGAATGTACTCAAAATTGAACCTTGATGCTAGGGGTGTAAATGGACTGAACCTGAGCAAACCAATATTTTTTAGATTCGATTCATTTATTAATCGATTTTAAACTCGTGTTCGTTATCGGGTCGTTTATTTTCGAACCAGATATGAATTAAATCTCTTTTTAATCGAATCAAACCTAAGTGAATATCAAACTTGAGAATTCTCTAATAAGAGGGAGTGAACAAAAACAACAACGACAACAAAACCTTTTCCTAGAAATTAAGTAGGATCTGCTAAAAATGGCGAAGCCTTCTCCCACTATAAGTAGAGTCGACTACATGGATTCTTACTCAAATACATGTTGAATGAATTGACTATTTTTTACGTTGGCTGTCGACTACCTAACGCATCCCCCACAAGGGGAGATTTGAACTTTGGTCTTTTGGGTGGTAGGCACACTACACTACCACCAAACCATTTAAGCGAGTGGAGTGAAAAGAAAAATGGAATATATATGTACGTCTATAATTAGAACAAACACTCATTCCGTTTTTTTCTTTATCTAACTCTTATCCATCTTTTGAAAAAATCAAATTAATAAAAATTCGTCTCTTTGAAAAAAGTATAATTATAATATATTTTTATATCCGTTCAGATGAGGATAAGGAATAATATGGGGATATGCGGTAAGTAAGGTTTATACTTGTTCTTTTGATTTGAGGATAAATATGGAAAAAATACTAAATACATAGAAGATGGATGTTGTAACCACAATGCGGCTATTTATTTTGGGATAATTTATATCGAGATAAAACATACTTATCTAGCAAATATTCACTTATCTCTAGATAAAGTTTACTTATCGTGGGATACAATCCACTTATCTCAAAATAAGGTCCACTTATGTGGATACAGATTTGTAAATATGTATATATATGTGCGTGTTTATCGAACTTCTAACTAATGGAACATGAGCGAACATGTGATTTTTTGGTTCGGTTTGTTTATTTAATCGTGTTTAAACTTGTGTTTAGGTTCGGTTCATTTATTTCTGAACCGAATCTGAATTGAATTTTTAGCGAGCCAAACCTGAGCGAATATCGAACTTGAGAATTTTCAGACACCCCTACTCGATGCAGATCGATTCTCATGTCAAAATATTCGATCTTCCCAGAATGGATCCTTGCACAAAATGAAGTCCCATCATACATATCCTTTATAAGGTTAATGTACTTGTCTCTTCTCCAAAACTCTCTACAAGATCTCCCATGTGATTGAATCGTATATCTTCTCCAAATCAATACAAATCATATGGAGATCCTTTCTTTTATCTTTATAAATCTTCATTGTTTTCAACTTTTGGATAGCTTCAATATTTGATCAATTTGGTATTTATCTGAATTGTTTTTCTATTACATTGAAAATTTGTTTAGCCTTTTTTGGATCACACATTCCCAAATTTTCATAGTATGACTCATAAGTTTGATATCTCTGTAGTTCGAACTATTTTGAATGGGCATTTTCTCGCTTCAACAAATAAAATTTGAACTATTTTGAATGGGTATTTTCTTGCTTTAACAAATAAAATTTAATAAATTTGTGAGCCAAGTTAAGCCACGTTCACCTAGAGCTCTCCACACTTTCATATGAATATCATTAGGTCCTACCCTTCTGAAAAATAAGTGCATGAGGTCCGACCCTCCTGAAAAATAAGCACATGTGGTCCTACCCTTCTGAAAAATAAGCACATGTCCTTCCTTGTCCTTAATGCATCTCAGTTGAGTAAGACCTTCCATTCTTTGTTTTGATTAATCTGAATATATCCTTCTGACCTTATTTAGAGTCCAGCTTTTTTTGGGTACAAAACTTCTTATGTAGTTTGAGATTCAAATGTAGCTAGTTTGAGAACCGACTTCAAGGCAAATGCAACGGATCTTTCTTAATTGCACCATTGGATGATACTTTTTAGGGTTTCTTCCTTGTAGGGTTATCCTTGCGATCACTATAATTTGGTCGCAGATTTCCGTACCTTTTAATTGAGTGTTGACACATTCTATCCTTTAAAGTGCCAGCTACTCTTTTAGATACAGTAGACATTTTTCTTTCCTATTTAAGACGAATCATCTTTTTTACAAAGAAGATAAATGGGCTGTTCATCTTTATATTTTGGTTTGTAACCCACGTTTTATATCCTTGAAAATATTTATAAGATTCACAACGTGAAGTAATTTTTAGATAAATATCGAGTAGTTGCCAGTTATTATGTTTTAATGGCTTGTGAGGGGTCAGATAGGGGTAGAATATTCTGTCATAAGTAACGTGAACTTTCATCTATTTGACAGTTGCTTTTAAGTATTCAGTTATTTCCTAGTCATCCAATATTTGCCTTTTTTTACATCTATTTGGCAGTCGCTTCTTAATATTCACCAGTCGTCCAATATTTGTCTTTTTTTAGTTTTGCTAGCTGAGTTTCTTATTGTGTGTTTTATACCAGCAATTTTTTTACTAGTTTCTCATACTTGTTTCTGTTAAGAGTTTTGTTTCAATAGATTGGTTGCACCTTCACACTCTGCTTAATTTATTCACCAGGAGGATGACAGTAAGCTCTCCGAACGAACTGTCTCTGAAGAATTGCAGCAGGTGCATATTTATCACATTCTCTTAAATTCCATTTGTCATGGATAATTTCAAATTCACTTATTGATTGATTTAATTCTCCATTAAGGGATCTACCAAAATACATGTTGATGGTGATGTCTTAGAGGATGCTGGAACTGTTGGAGATAAATCTCCGGAGCCTGTGCGGAGCAACGGCATATCTCCTATGGCCCAGCAACCAGCTTCCCCAAGTGTACACTCTGAGCAGGCTCTGCAAGGTGATTCCAAAGAAACAGAAGCTTCAGCTGTAGCTAAAAGTGGCGAATTGAATTCACTAGGTGGCAAGGCTCATAAAATTTCACGACAGAGTGCTAAGAAATCGAAGAATCGCAAAGACAGTTCTGTGGTTAAGACTCCGTTGATTACTGATAATTCTCCTATGGATATAGATAAAGATAGTACACAGCATGATGATCAGCAAAATGAGATGGGATCAGATAAGATTATCGAAACCGATGCTCCTTTGGATGATGACAAATTGGCAGAGATGCAACTATCAGAAGATGCTAATGACCAGGTTGGTTTGAATTCTGATCCATCTCGTTCCAAGAGGGGGCGTCCCCGTGGGACAAAGTTGCCAGCAAAGAAAGGCAAAGGCGGCTTGCAAGTTTCACCATCCTCTAGCAGGAAAGTTTCTGTTAAGGACGAGGATGAAATGCAATCGGCCAAGGACAGTGAAAAAAATGTTGAAGCTGCAGATAAGCCTCCTTCTGGTGGAAAATCTTTGAAGTCGTCTAACAATAAGGAAAGCAATACGGTCGAAGAGCCCGAAAAGCCTTCTTCAGACACACCTTTGAAGAAGCAAGAGGAGGAAATACATGATTTCAAAGTAAAACCCACCAAAAAGTCTGGGAAAAAGTCTGAAAAAATAATTGATGATGAGCCTTCAAAAGCAGCACAAATTCGTAAAGAAGAAAAAGAAGAAACACATGATTCTGAAGTAAAACCTGCCAAAAAGTCGGGGAAAAAATCTGAAAAAATAATTGATGCAGAATCTTCAAAAGAGCCACAAATTCGCAAAGGAAGAGCACGCAAAGCAGGGGTTAATACTGAGAAGGATGCTACTGAAAAAGGAAAAACTTTGGTAAATATGATATTTCTCATGTCATTTAGATGATATTTTTATAATCTCCTAGTTTTTTAGTTATTTATTATCGTCTTTTACCTGCGATAAATAGGAAGCTGCTTCACCACCTGAAATTGTTGTAAAAGCTAATGTTGAAAAAGATGAGGCTGTTTCTGATGATGTCGCGGCGAAGAAACCCCGTAAAAAACATGCTCATGAAGAAAAGGAGGTGTGTGCAATTTACTTTTATGTTTGAACCTAGTCCTGTGCAGTTATGTGTTGGCATTCTATTTATAGGTTCTTTGATATTTGTTCTTAACTATTTGCTTCACACATACATTAAGTGTCGATAATAGGCTCATGCGAATGCATTTTGTCACTCATCCATAAAACTGACTTAATCTATTTGTTGAATTTTTCTGAGATACATGCATGGATTTTAATGCTTCACTTTTTGAATTAAAATGTATAGGAACTAAAAGAGTTGGATGAGGGGCTGATTGGTTCGAGCATTTGTGTATGGTGGCCAGATGATAAGAAGTAAGATTTTTGTCATTTATTTATTTTTGACAACATCGAAGATTTTTGTATTTTCTCTCTGGTTTACTTATGGTTGGAGATGATGAGAATCTTCTCCTGTTGCAGATACCATTCTTTATTTTAGATGTAGGAAAATATCATTTTGCAAGATTTTGCTGATTCTTTTTATGTTTGACTAAGACACTGATGCGTTTTCAAATATTGATAGATTTTTTCTCAATATGCAGTCGGTCCAAGTGTACCTAGGCAGCCAGAATTATTTTAATATACTTATGTGTTTTACATGACTAAGACACTCTAATTGCTTGTCTTACTCAGTCCTGCATAGCAGCTTGTGCAGTGATTGTGATGACAATACTACAAAGTTTGTATTTATACCTTTAATTTAGCAAATATCTGTGTATTTTATCTTATTTATTGATTAAAGAATATCGAAAACCTTCATTTTTAGAAAAAAGTCAATTTCGTATCCACCCCCCAATTCTTGGTGATTCTGGCAAAGCAGTATGCCAGTTTTTAATTTGGTGAAATGACATCAAAATCGACTGCTGTTCTTTTAATGGAGAAGGCCTTGTTGGCATCACCATCTTTTATCTAATTCTTCCTATTGTTGATGCCTCCATCTTTTGTTTATGTTTCTTTGGTCACAATCTTCTGCTGACCAACTTGAGCTCGAACTCCTTTACAAGGATCATGGTATCCTCAATTCTACCCAACTCGCTCATTTCTTCTCACATAGTATTCTGGTTAATCTCTTGATGTTGCAACGGCTGCTTTTTAAGTTTCTTTTGCTTATTCAATGCTAAAATCATCGAGGATTGTCAGAGTGGAGTCAAGCTGTCCCAAGTTCTTACATTTGTTCTCTTTGTTGTGTCTTTGGAAGCGAGGACCTACACTAAAAATGAGAGGATTAAATACCCTGTCTATAACCCCAGTCTCGGGGTGCCCTGCCTAACTGAGGACCCTTGAATTTCTTGAAGCATCTCCCCTGAAAGCAGGAGCCTATCTATTGAGACCTCATCTATGCATTTCTTCGGGTAAATCTACTGGTTGTATCATTCCATGATCCATCTTTTATTTATGTTTCCTTGGTCATACTTTTCTGCTGAACCAGCCTGAGTTCCAACTCCTTTACAAGGGCACGTTGTCCTTAAATCTCCCCAACTTGCTCATTTGTTCTTCCACAGTATTATGGTTTAGTTCCTGATCATGCAATGGCTATCTTTTGTTTTTCTTTTGTCCCTCTTCCAATGTCAACATCATCCTTGATTGTCGGAGAGAGGTCGAGTTGTCCTAAGACCTTGCGTTCGAAGGCACCACCATTTGTTCTCTTTGTTGTGTCCTGGGAATCCAGGACTTATTAAACCAAAAAGAGCGAGGATTAAAGCCCCTCTTTATTATTCCAGACAAGAGGCATGCAATCTAACATGGTTTGAGATAATCCTTGTAACCGAGGACCTGTAGAACTCTATGCATCTCCACAGAAAGCGGAACATATCTACTTGATACCTTGTCTATGCATTTCTGCAGGTAAATCTGAAGTTGGTGGATGACCTATGAGCTGGTGCTTTATCTCTTTGCAACTAGAAAAATGGATGTTGTGCGGGGAAGATATCCATTAAGAGCTCTTCTGATGTAGCGTGAAACGGATAAATAGGGCCGCATTTTTCTACTTTTTATCCGTTAATTTTATTTACGTTTATTTTGAGTCGTTGTAATTTTATTCAAGTAAAAGAGATAGCCTGTGATCTTAAAGTAGTTAGTTTCAATTTGAATTTCAAAATTAGTTAGTTAGTCGGTTAGAGTCAAATTAGGATAATTAGTTTGAATTTGAATTTTAATGTCTATTTTTGTAACCTCATCCCTCTTATATAAAGGGATGATAGGCTATTGTTTTAGCTCAGTTGAGATGATATAAAAAAGTTGAGATTTATCTCTCTCTCTCTCTCTTTCTCTCTCAACGTGGTCTTCACGATTCTCTTCTCCAAAATTCCTCGTTTTTCCGACACGGTTTCTCTTCTCAACCCCTCCAATTTCTTCTTTTACCAAAAAATCCACCCTCAAATTATTTTCATCAACGTCGCGCCGATTTTTCTATTTTGCATCAATTGGTATCAGAACATGGCCTACAGATCGTCCTCACGATCTGACGACCCGTTTTGACATTCGCGCCGACATGCGACGAAACACCATCATTCGTCGGAGCGGAAACGACGAGCCGAAGAAGCTTACAACAAGGAGATGGACGTTCTGCGTGATTACCAGGCCAAATGTCGAGATTTTCAGTCCCAATGTCAAGATTTCCAGTCCAAATGGCGAGAGATGATGGCTAATTTCGAGACTATGTGCGGCCTATCAAACTCTTCCACTACCAAAGCCGCTGTCCAGAATGTTGACGAAGAGAGCCTCGCCGTCGACAAGGATTTGCTCGCTGTCCAGGTCATTCCAGAAGGGAAAGACGATGAAACGCTCGTTGTCCAGGAATTTTCAGACTTGAAAACACCGCAGAAAGCGGCATACACCCACCCGCCGCCCTCTCGCGGACCCCCGTTGCAGCCCCAACCTCTCCGGCGCCCCCTAGCCTCGCTTCAACCCTCTCCCTCCACCGAAACAACCCCACCACCTTCTCCCGGACAACCGGCCCTCCTATCTCCTTCCTCCAGCGACCTCACCACACCCGCACCCCCTGCAGCTCATCACCCGCTGTCCTCACCCGTCGTAAACCCCCTCCCTTCCCAACCCCGCACCCCCTGCTACACCGCTCCTGGCCCCGACAGACCACCCCCGCCCCGCTGTCGGCTTTCCCGATCCCGCTCCGCTTCTCGCACCACCAGAACCCCTTCTCGCACCTTTCGCGATGCTCGCCCCAGTCCCTACGCCAACACCTCCCAGCCCCGCACCCACAACGACGCCGTCCCCAGGATCAACATCCCCTTTCGCCACCCACAAACCCCCGGCGCACCTTTACACCCCCGCTCCACCGGAGCAACCTCCATCTCGACCCGCTGTCGGCCCTTCCCATCAGGCCCACACCACCTCCAGAAGGCCGTCCCATCACCCCTCCTCACCGCTCACCCCATCACTCATCCCCTCCTACCCTGCGACCCTCTCCCTCGCCCTCTGCCATCCGTCAGTCCTCCAACCATCGCCGCTTCGTCCCTCCATATGGCCGCTAGCGCGCCTCCAGCGTCTCCAGCATCTTCCCAACGCCGTTCTCTGTCCCGAAGGTTGTACTGGTCCAAGAACCATTGCCGCCGTTGAAATGCCATTGGTGGCCGCCCGCCAGCAGCAATCACGCGCCGCCGCCCCGTGCTCCCATCATGTGGCCACCGCGAACTTAAGAAGAACCGAACCCTAACAAAAAATGAGGGAACTTACTCAATCGGGTTCCTTGACAATAGGAGTAAAGGGATATTTTGGGGATATTTCAAGGGGACCCCTCCTCCAATGCTATTTTACCCAACACGCCAAGTGGAAAAGCTAACTTTTGAGTTTTTAAGTGAAAGGGTAGAACATTTGCAACCATGTCCCTCAATGGAGAAAAATTATAAACGTAATATAGAAAAGGAGCAAAATTGGGAGATCCAATCAATCAATCTATATGGAATTCTCCACCGACAGACCGAAGATCAAGCAATTCGTCGGGAGACGAATTTTTCAAGCGGAGGAGAATTGATGCAGCGTGAAACGGATAAATAAGGCCGCATTTTTCTACTTTTTATTCGTTAATTTTATTTATGTTTATTTTGAGTCGTCGTAATTTTTTTTAAATAAAAGAGATCACCTGTGATATCAAAGTAGTTAGTTTCAATTTGATTTTCACAATTAGTTAGTTTGCGAGTCAAATTAGGATAATTAGTTTGAATTTGAATTGGAATGTCTATTTTTATAACCTTATCCGTTCTATATAAAGGGATGATAGGCTATTGTTTTAGCTCAGTTGAGATGATATAAAAAAATTGAGATTTATTTCTATCTCCCTCTCTCTCTTTCTCTCTCAACGTGGTCTTCACGATTCTCTTCTCCGAAATCCCTCGTTTTTCCGACGAGGTTTCTCTTCTCAACCCCTCCAATTTCTTCTACCAAAAAATCCACCCTCAAATTATTTTCATCAACGTCACGCCGATTTTTCTATTCTGTATCATCTTCGGTCAGGCTTTGGAAATCCTTCGAATTCGAGTTTCTCCTACCTACATTTCCACGTCGAATCTCAAATAAAGTGTAGTTGAAGTCCCTTTTGATAAGCCAATGTAAGTGATGATTCTTTGTTGGACCTTTTCAAGCTCCATCCAAAAATTTTCATGCTTTGTTACCTTTGCTCTGTCTTTTAATTTAGTAGATTACATGTCACAAATTATCCGAGATCACTCGAAGCACAAAGAGATCTCCGTTTCACTTTATCAAGATACCACTTGAACTCCTGATGGCATTCATGGTTATATTCTCAGCAAGGTTCACAATATCGCGATATATCGGTGATATGTTGCCGATATATTGGTATCGACGAGATGTGAGTACCGATATTTACACACACACACACGCTTTTTAACACATTGTGAATCATATATTTTGTTTCCGGTCGAGGGCGCTGCCCTCGTACCCTAGCAGGGGGAGCACATCTGCTCCCCCCCGGACCCTCCAGACTCGTTGACCAGACAACGAGACCCCTGTCTGGTAGGGTATGGTGCGACAAGGGGACGCATACAACTGTTCTTCAATTGGTGGAATTCGTCCTCTTTGCAATAGAGATGAAAAGAAGTCTAATGTTGATCAAGTTAGAATCACATGTCTAGAATATATCTTAGCAGCCATCATCAACAACCAGCGATATGTGTGATATAATGTGTATTAGTAATTTAGTATGCTAAATAAACATCATTCTTGTATATAAATGTGTATTTGCATGTTATTTGTTGTTTTAATAACTATGATGATATTAATTTGTTAAAAAATCGCTTTTTGCATCATTTTCCAGATTCCGACCGATATCGTCGATATATCCTGATATATTCTTTTCCATGGGTACCGATAAGATATCGATACCTTGATTCTAAGTCAACCAGGATTTTATTAAGCTTCTTCGCATCTAATTGTCAATTGCTCCATATTGGTCTCATGCGACATGACCATATTACTCCCACACTCAGCCAACAATTTGCGAATTCTCTTTTTTGGGTCGTAACAACAACAACAACAACAACAAAGCCTTTTCCCACAATTAAGTAGGGTCGGCTACATGGATTTTTCGCCTCCATTCAGATCTATCTTGGGTCAATCCCGGGCTTATATCCACAAAACAAAGATCCCTTCGTATGGTCTCTTTCCAACACTTCTTGGGCCGTCCCCACCCTCTCTTAGCCGGCTCAACATCCCAACACTCGCATCTCCTAACTGGTGCATTAGCCGATCTTCTTTGCAAATGACCAAACCATCTTAATCGGTTTTCTCGCATCTTATCCTCGATCGGAGCAACACCGACTTTCTTTCTGATTGCATCATTCCGAATCCGATCTTTACGTGTGTGTCCACACATCCACCTTAGCATTTTCATTTCTGCTACAGTCATTCTCTGCACATGTCTATGGTTCATAGGCCAACATTCATCAAGAAACCCTGCCTTAATCCATTGCTAAGTGTACCTTAAGCATACCAACCACCTCCCCTCTCGTTTCTCCTTCCACTACCTTTTAGCGTCCCCGACCATCCACTTTAGTCGTCACGCGGAGCCCTAAAAGGAGGCTGGGCAATCTATCCTCCCGCTAGGTGATTCAGATATGGAGTGTTGACCTACCTGAATACCCCTTTATGTTTGCCATTTAACATGTTGAACCAAGAGCTCCATGCTCCAAGAGACTGTTGGATCCAGCACACAAATCCTGATTTGGGTCAAGGCGCCATATCAAGGATCCAACTAGAATATACCCAAGTAATAGCATCCGAATCTTTCGTAGTTGTATCCATATTGATATTGGGCCTGATCTGAGAATCTCAACTTCAAATGCATTTTGATGGGGAATTTTTACCCTTTCCCATGCATAGCTAAGATTCGGCATCCGGAATGCCTCATGTTAAGGGGCAATGATCTCCTGCCTCTGTTGAAAGGATAACTGACGACCCCTTCCAGAATTGCTGTCCTTGAAGAGCCGATGCGATACATGGAAATTCTAAGTGGATTCCATCTTTCGCTGGTCAGCTGTGTCATCATCCACCATGTGAAATCCTCGCAGGTGCCTATTGGACCTTGATACTCTGAAGTCAATCTCCTATGGATTTCACCCTATGTCTACATCTGCATCGATTATCGCAGTGAAAACAACTCTCCCACTTTAAGATTCACCGTTGCAGGTCAGACCATTTCTGCCCTTCACAACGGGCTACCAGATCCCTAGTTGGATCATAAACTAAGATACAGAATCCTCATAACAGAATTAAGTGCACACGATATAACAACAACAACACAAGGCCCTACACCACAGGGGATAGTCTTGAGCTACAAGATCATTGCCAGCACATCATCTTGAAGAAGGACCATCACTATTTTCTCTTCACTTTTACTTGGTCTTGTTCTCCTGGCCGCACCTATCTCCGAAGCTTTTTCGTCGACAGCCCTCAAGCATAAATGTCACATCCTCCCAGTTCATGTCGCAAGCTAGATCCTTTTGAGCATTAGGCTTGTTCGGGCATTATGTCCCACCTTTGTTATCTTATTTTTTGTGTATCTGTCTCTTGTAGGCGCCTGACAAGCATTTAGGCAACATTAAAGGGGAGTAAAAGAAAAAAAAGTAACAAAAATGGGAGACAACGAAAGAAAACAGAATTAACAGTCGCAGGAGTAGAAAGAAAACAGAATCAACAGTGGTCGAAAGTAAACATAATTAACAGTCATGTAAAAAAGTGCCCGAATGTTCCAAAAAAGGATGAATAAGGAATCAGAAGGTCATCTCTGAGAGAGACTCATCTCCCGCCCCTTGGGAAAAAGACGATCCGATTTTGGTTCCATCACCCTATGTTCCTGACCTTCGGTTGATTATTTTCTGAGGTTTTTATTTGAGAGAACCCTTCTCGACGACCTCTATGTGTGTGCGACTTACTCTTTGAGATACATAGAAAGCCTCTATATGGAAGATTGTCATTCTTAAAAATTGGATATGGAGAAGAGAGGTACAGTTTACTAGATATTCATATAGGAGAATATACTGCTGCTGCCTGGAAATGACTCCTAATATTGTTTAGATGTACCTGTACTACCAATTGGAATCGTCTCCTACTTAATTGGTTGGAGGAACACTTCAGTCAACTGACAGCTTCAACTAGAGATGTTTTGATTGTGAGAAAGATGGTTTCTTTTAAACAGGCTGAAGTTATTAGTTCCATCTTTATGGGGGAGTGATGGGGCATGTATTAGGTTAGAAGGTAACCGGATATCTTTAAGATCTCAACTAATTGTCACCCTCTATATTGCTTTCTGTTGGGGTTTGCGTGAGTTGGGGATTTATACACAGACCTCCATGTCCCGTTGTTATCCTTGAGAAGAATTATATAATCATTTGACTCCAGTAGGTTCATTTTTTATTGTATTGAGTGGCCATCCTGGATGTTTCAAACTGCATACATCTTGGTGTTCATATTTGTGATGGCTGCACTTGTTATATTTCTACATCCTCAATTGCTTCGAGTCAAACCCAGGTGATGACCGATTAACTTGCCTCACCTGGTAGCTAGTCTGCATTGTGGTGACTTCCTTGATAGCACTGATGATAATCATGCCGACATGTTATTTAGTCCAATTACTTGTTTTCTTTTTTTGTTATGTATAATTACATTTTGTTTGGTTTCTTGCTGCCTTAGTAGCAGGGATCTTTTCATTAAACTCACAGATGAGTAATTTTTGGTTGGTAGTAAACTCACAGCTGGCAATTGTTTTGTTAAATCCATTCACCGTCTGTATAAAATGTCTCTGAGGATGTCCCTGATTCTTTTCTCAAGCTAATTTCAATTGTGCAGTTCTGCCTCGATATAATTTTGATGGAGCAAGTGCAAGTCTTCTGTTGAGTGCGGTCAAATGATTCTTGTTCAATTCAATATGCATTCTTGCTATTTTAGTTGGTTTTCTTTGTTTTTACCACACATGATTTTTTTGTGCACTAGAAAATGGTAAAGCAATGTTAGTTTCCCCAGAACCGAATGAAATGGTAAACTTCCATTCAACAATAGGAAGTCTAGATCTAATTTTAGTTTTAGTAGGAAGTGTTCCTATGACACATTTGCACGTCGATGTTTTACATTCACATTTGCTTGATCATACAATAAATATAGGGATTAGGTTAAAGCAAATATTGTGAGGTTGCTGAATATATGCTGACATGTTCACTTGACAACTTAATAAGGATAAAAAACTCTTAATTTTTTTTCCGTTGTCTTATGCAGGTTTTATCCTGGTGTTATCAGTGCTTATGATTCTTCTACAAAGAAGCACACTGTATGTTCAATGAATATTACTTGCATAAATGTTCTTTTTCTGCCTGGAACATTTCAGTGATTTGCTGACTGTATCCACAGGTTACATATGAGGACGGGGATGTGGAGGTCTTGTTGCTGAAGAACGAGCGCTGGAAATTTGTTAAATCCAAGAGTTCAAAAGATGTAATAAACATTTCAGGGTTTGTTTCCGATGACATGACACCTTATACCACAATTCTTATTTCGTGATATTGTTTCAGGAAACAGATGGAAAATCTGGGGATGCTGCTGTTGAGGAGTCATTTGAAACGTAAGTTATTATAATTAGTACAAACCAATGCTCTTTTAAATTTGCAACTTTTTCCATTCTGCATATTTTTCTTAAGAAAGTGACCCCACACCGTCATTTTTAAGGTAAGCCAGATGGATAGCATGCTGTGACATTTAAAGAACCCATCGAATTGATTTAAGTAGCGTTCTTTAACTTTATATATTTATCTGACTACAGAAACTTTATATATTTATTGCCAAGAGTCTGTAGACTTTGATTTGTTTTTTTTAGCTAACAGTATTCTCCAAACCTAAAACAAGCATATAATATAGCCAAGTCAAGCGACCATTCTTGTACTCCTGGAAACGTGTACAATTAAAACATGAGAAGACATACCTTTATTAATGAAAGAAAGCATGCAACTTTCAGCATTTATGAATACTCGTTTCTTGTTGCCATGCTTATTCTTTCATTATTAATTCCATCAGACGGTTTACATTTGCAAGAAAAGTTTGAGGGGGGCCCTTTTGTAAAGAGGGCCTTTTCTATATTGTTGCACCCTATACATCGTGGTAATACGGTAATTGGGTCAATGCCATTCATTAGAGCTTATCCTAGTCCATGTCTTATATGGGGCTTCTAGCAATATAATTTACATCTCGAAATAGGAGCGCCTTGTGCATCCTTAATCAATCTACCCCTCCCTAATAACCATGTCCGAACCGAAGGCCCTTGAGGTTCATAAAGTCCATTGGTGTGATGCTTAGGAATGCCCTCACATGAGCCACATATGCAACCATATATCCTTATGTGGTAGGAAGGCTGAATCACATCTCTAGTTAGTGCATTGTGCAGTTTACATGGCATATAGTTCACATTGCCTCTTATTCAGAAGCATAGACCACATATTCAGTCCCCATTCTTGATGATAATGATCAAATTTATGTTAAATCTACAATCTCACCTTAATTTTTGTTTTTTTAATCTTTTTATTAAAAATAGAACATTAATAATAAAACCCTTGTTAATAATTAGTAGGTGCTTCTCTAAAGAGAAACCTTAAACCTTATTATCTCTACTCTTTAATCCAACCACTGTTTCAAAATGCCCTATTTGTTCTTTAGTAGATGCACAAATGCACTAATTATAGAATGTGATTCAGCCTTCTGCATACCGCATGAATGCACTAATTTCATTAAGGATAACATCATCCTTATCCATTATTTTCATAAGTAGATGAACATTGAAGTGTTCATTTACGATAACAAGCTATGGAATAACTAAGTTATTCATAATTTGGTTTGTCACTTAGCATAGGATGTTCATTGACATTTGTCAATATAGGTGCTATCTTTATCGTAGTCCAATGAATCATACACATGCAATGGGAATGATCTTCTCACTTTAGTAAGCATAATGAGCCATGCACAAATTGCAACATATCATATACATCACATGCGAAGTTAAGTTGATGAAGCCCTAGAATTAATGATGAACATCCGCGGTTAGTAGATGAAGCCCTAAAATTCATTACAAACATCCGCGGTTAGTAGATGAAGCCCTAAAATTCATTACAAACATCCGCAATATTAAGCCTTTATTTATACATCTATATTTCCAATTACTCTCCATAACTGTTTGTGAACATCACATCATTAGCTAGAAATCTCACATGGTAACTAGCTAGGTTAAATAAAAATTTTTATGCAACAATTTTATATTAAGCACGACATCATAAGTAAATCACAATGACTTGAATTTGAAGGTACCATACGTTCTAGATTACGTAATCCGTTGATCGTAATGGCATTTATATTAACCTACCATACACACAGCCTCTCTGTACTTAAACCCTTGAATGCATATTTCATAAGGTGGCCATTATGGCCCACTGCGTATGTTAAACATTTGCTCGTATACATTTAATCACATATACAATCAGACAATTAATTGGATTTAGTTGGGCTTCTGGTTTAAATTTTGATGAAATTTTGATTTCGAGGGTATTGGGTTTATCAAAACTACCATATATCCCGTGTTTCCTGAATTTTGGCAAGATATCGGTGAATTGATCGAAATATCGGTGAAATGATTGATTTCTCTGCGTTGTTTCTTGACTTTCTTCCTTTGGAGTTCTTCCTTCACGAGCTTGATATATGGTACTCCAAATCTTGCCAAATTTGATGATATATGAGGGAAATTTGGTTTTTGTTCCTCTCGGGTTGGTATTGCATATTGTGGAGGATTTTTGGTAGATTTGGAATATTTTGTGAGATCTATGGAAAATAAGTTAGGGATTTTTGTGTTTTACCGTGGAATCAAGCTGTATTTTCACAGGAGAAATTTAGATCTCATGTTCAACACTTAGAAAACAAGATTTTGAGATTTTTTTGTTAATTAAAATTTAAAAATTGATTAATTCTGATAATTAAACTTTAGATCTATATATGATTTTCATGTTCTGTCTCTTACGTGGTTTTTCTTGAAAATGTTCACTTCTACTTCTAGATCTAAAGTTTTTGTACTTACAAATCAAAACATAAAAAATTATTAACTATTTTAAACACTAAATGTACACGATTTTATGCATATTAAGTGTTAGAACTCCATTTCCATTATCTGTGAAATATAAGTGTATATTAGTTATATAAGTGTGATATAAATAATCAATATCATCGTGGCATAGTACTTTAAACACTAAATCAATACATGTGATATAATTGTATTTTTGTAAGTTATTTACTATTTTAAGAAATCGGATGAACTCCATTTTCAATATCTATTTGTCAACAATATGCATTAACAACAATATGATCGATATATGCGATATAAAGTGTATAAATGAGCTATATGTATGATATAGGTGGGTATTTATAAGTTATTTATTGTTCAAATAACTTGGATGGTATTAGTTTGAAAAAAAAAGCAAAAAATATCTTTTTGAGCCAATTATGAGATTTCCACCGAAATCATCGAAATTTCTTGAACATGTCTGACAAGCCTAAGTCGACTTCTGGGTCATCAAGGAGGTAGGGAGATGCATCGGAAAGATCTCCTGTAAGTAATCTATGATCCCACAGAGTCCGTCGAACTGCCTCATCTACACTATCCTCTCTTGATGAGAGGGATTTGTCAACCCACACTGACTGCTGCTTCCAGTGATGAACCATGCCAACTCTATAGCACTCGGCTTCTGACGACTGACGAGAGATACTTTGTACTGCTCTCTGAATCAGGTCTCTACCATTTCGATTGTTGCATCTCTGGCTCTATTTCACCGTGTGCATGAAAGTGCATCTTTCTTGGAGTGTTGAATTTTTTCGTTATTCCACATATATAAATCATTATGGGCTTTTACCAGCTGTGCCCCTTTGAGATATTGCAATTTCAATTATGCTCATACTTTTTGGGAATATCAGTTGTACCCTTGACTTTTTGCCGTTCTATCACTTGTGCCCTCGGATTAGTTGCAGTTCATCCCCAACGCAAACATATGTTAATTTTGGGGACATAACGGGAATGAAATTCAAAAAAGCTGAAAATGTCATCTTCCCATCCTCTTCCTCCTCCCCAATCCTCTTCGTCTTCCTCCTCCTCCCCAATCCTCTTCCTCCCCCTTCTCTTCCTCTCCAACTTTCTGCTCCTCTATCGCCTCCTCCCCAACCCCATCCCCTCCCTCTGCCCCAACTTCTCCCCTACCTCCTCCTTCTCCACCTTCTCTGTCTCGAGCTCCTCCCCCCGCACCCAGCTCTCCCCACACCCCCTAGCTACTCCCTCCACCACCACACACCCTCCTTCAGCTCGAGCTCCTCCCCTAGTGCATCGCTCCTCCCCCACCTCTTCTTTCGCCACCTACTGCTCCGAGCTCCTCCCCATGCCCCAACTCCCCATCGCCTCTAGCTCCTCCTCCCTCGTACCCCCCTCATCTTACCCGAGCTCCTCCCTCGCCTCCAGCTTCTCTCCCATGCCCCTTCGAGTGGAGGCTTATCACGCACCAGTGACCTGGCCAATGGACCAGGGGCCCGCCCGCCCATCCCGTTCATGGGTCGGGCTTGGGCAAGAGATTTCTGGAATGAGCCCGCCCTGCCCGACCCGCTCTTTGGCCCGCCCGTCAATTGGGCAGGTCGTGGGTATGTGCCATAAAACCCGACCCGGCCCGGCCCGCACATATAAAAATATATGTTTAAAAACTATATTTTGGATACATTTAATAGAATATACTTTTTTTTAAAATCCTTAATAGAATATACTTCAAGTTTTTATTATTTTACATTATCAATATTACATCTTATTTTATAGTTTACATGCAAAGTTACACATATTATGGTTACTTGGATTAAGAAAGATTAGATGATGCTAAAAAAACTTAATTATCTTCATAAATTTGATTAAAAAATTAGTAAAAAAGTACTTCACATTCGGCCCATGGGCCGGTCTTGGGCTTTGAAGTATGGCCCGTGGACTGGGCCGAGCCTTGGACAAGGGGTTTTAAAACCTCGGCCGGTCGGCCCGGCCCATGCCTCGGCCCGGCCCGGACTTTGGCCAGGTCTACGCACCACATCGTGATCGTGATCGCCGCCTCCGTTCTTCAACAACATGTGAGGAAGATGCCATTTCTATGGTTCGCATGACCCGATTAGCATGGGTCTCATCCGTGGATGGGTCGATTAGGAGGTAGCTGGGGCATATGAGGAAAGGGATGGGGAGGATGCTGGAGCATGGAGCTTTTTGAATTTGCTTAGTTACAATAAAATTTTGGTTAATCGATTTATGAAAATTCACTGAAAAATTCAATAAAATTCACCATTTGATCCGCAATGTATGATATATCCGTGAAAATTTTAAAATTATTGCAATTTGATGGATGCATGGAGGTGTAGTTAATAAAGACAAATTATGATAGTGGCCTCGGCCTCGTTTCGGGGATTCCCGCAGCTGTGGATCTCATGGATTCGTCGATGTGTTACCACGGTATCTTTCTCCCTATACCTCAACGGTAGGCCAGCAGGGAGCTTATTTCAGCCACAAAGGGGGGTTCGCCAGGGGTGCCCCCTCGCCCCTCTTCTATTTGTGCTAGCGGTGGACGTGCTTCCTCGAATGATCCAAGGCGTATACGATGCTGGATACACTAAAGGATGCACATTAGGCGACCAGCATATCCCCTTGATTCAGTACGCGGACGACACCTTATGCTTTATTGAGGGGGATCAAAGGCACTATTCCGGTATGGCTACCACTGTCCAATTATTCTGCGAGCTATCGGGACTCCGCATTAACGAGTCCAAATCCAAATACGTGCCCTTTGCTCTCTCACCTCGGGAGATCGGGGAGTGCTCTTCCACGTTCGGGGCCACTCTCGGGGTTCTTCCTTTGGAGTACCTGGGCCTATCTCTATCTATAGGCAGGACAAGGATTCGCGACTATCAGCGAGTGGTGGAGAAGGTCGAATCGAGGCTGGCGGGATGGCGCTCGTCAATGCTCTCTCGGGGTGGCCGTTTGGTGCTCATTAAATCGGTCCTCTCGGCTATCCCTATATATTTTCTAGCATCCTGCGGCTTACCTAAAGGGATTCGGATGCGCTTGGACAAACGCTTGAGGGGTTTCTTTTGGGGCAAGAACGGCACGTCTGTTAGGGGGATGCACCTGGTGGCTTGGATGGACGTTACTCGTCCTAAGCGCGATGGTGGACTGGGAGTTCGGCGCATTGATGTCATAAGGGATGCCTTCCTCCTCAAATGGGTGTCGAGACTTGTAGGGCGCGAGAATGGATTCCTGATTCAATGTCTCCGCAGGGCGGCGGGTAATGCATATCTCTCCGTTTTTGACGGTCGATCACATAACCAATCTCCCCTATTTTGGCGCGAGGCCTTTGCGGTTTTCAACCGCAATCGAAGCCTATTCCGTCCATCCCTTGGAAACGGCTCCTCTTTCAAATTTTGGACCATGGACTGGTCTGGTAAGGGCACTCTCATGAACCTGTTCCCAAGACTTTATGCTCTTGCCAGAGACAAAGATGCATCGGTGGAGGCTTATTGGTCCAACGGCTCGTGGTGCCCCATCCTGGTGGACGCTCTCTCTTCTCAGCGGCTGATGGATTTCTCCGCCATGATGTCCTTGCTCGGGGAGGCCCCTACTCCATCGGGGGGGCGTGATCACTTCTCCTGGAATGACGGTTCCTTCACCTCGAGGAAGGCTTATGCTGCTCTCCTTCCCAGCAGCGCTCCTCCGGATGAGCTGCTCCTCAATCACTGCAGGCTTATTTGGGCCCTCAAACTTCCGGAGAGGATTGGCATTTTCTTATGGATTTTGAGGCGGGGCCGTCTTCCTACTCGCGATCGCCTTCTACCGCTCTTCCCGAACATGCCCACTTTGTGTGGGCTGTGCTCCTCCGCGGTCGAATCCATTGATCACCTCTTCCTCCATTGCGATCTCGTGCGGCCACTTTGGGAGGACTCCACATGGCTGAATCGTACGTCGTTGATATCGTTTTGGGAGAGCCTTGCTTCAGCTGAAAGTCGCTCGCGGACGGAGAGGCTGGCAACGGTAGCGAGAATTTGGTGCATATGGCTGGCCAGGAACAAACTCATGTTTGCTGGACAGAGATTTTATTTAGAAAATATTTGTATTGATGCGAACCGCCTGTGTGCGGATTGGTCTATCAGCTAATCTATTTGTATCTGCGGGGTGAATGGTTTCAGGTTGTGACCATTCTCCCCCACGTATTCCCTCCCCTGCTCATCTGTAAGTTCTTTCCCCTCTTTTCTTTCTTTCAATAAATTGGGGCGAACACCTACGGGTGTCTCCCCCTTTTGGAGTGTCAAAAAAAAAAAAAAGACAAATTATGAAGAGAAAAGAAGATAAACAAATAGAGGAAGAAGAAGAAGTTTGGATAGTTATGCTCCTCTTGACCACACTATGGTTTGAAAAAATCATGGTTAAGTTCAACTTATTAACGACTAAAGTAATAGAGGGATACAAGTGATAAAATGACACAAAGTCAGGGGCATAATTGATATTCTCAAAAAGGAAGGGGCATAATTGAAATTGCAATGTCTCAAAGGGGCATAATTTATAAAAACCCAATCATTTTTATACATATATTCTTATATATATACAAAAATTTGTATGTTTCTTTATACTATCATAAAATGACGAATCCTCCTCCCACTATAAGTAGGGTCCACTACATGGTTTTTTGCTCAAATCCATGTTGAAAGATTAGACTATTTTTTATGTTGGTTGTCGACTACCTAATGCATCCCCCACATGGAAGGATTTGAACACTTGTCTTTTGGGTGGTAGACACACTGTGCTACCACCATGCCATTTAAGTGGGTTCTTTTTTGTACTATCATCATGAAATAAAATAAATATTTGAATTTAAATAAATGAGTATGCATATTAGAATAAAAATAAAAAAATAAAAAAAAAATAAAAAAATAGTATTACGAAGCAAAAATTTCACCATGGCGACTAATTAGATCGAGTAGCCAGCAATGTAATATTAACCAATTAGTTAATACTCGGACGGTCACTCTACCGACTAGATTAGTCAGACCTATTAATCATGTTGACTAGATTAATTAGACCTGTTAATCATGCTGATCGGTGGACTTTTACAACATTTTAAGTATGTATATATATGTATACATAATATTGCAATCACATCTATGCAAAAAAATTCACAACATGGTCAATGTCCAAAATAAGAGATGTAGAAAGAATTGATTTAGAGCTTCATCTATCGTTCGATTGACAACTTGGGTTTGTTAATCAACACGAAGGTTCAAAATATCGATATCGATATTGTATCAATTCGTTTGAAAAAGGATATATCTGGGATATATTAGGATATATCGATGATATTGTTGGAAATCTTGAAAATGATTAAGAGAAATCAATCTTCGTTGTTTTTCACTAAATAAGATCATGCAAGTTCTTAAAACAATATATGTATGTTTTGCAACATTTTAAGTATGTATATATATGCATACATAATATTGCAATCACATCTATGTAAAAAAATTCACAACATGGTGTCTATCAATGTCCAAAATAACAGATGTAGAAAGAACTGATTTGCTTCATCTATTGTTCGATTGACAACTTGGGCTTGTTAATCGACACGGTGGTTCAAAATATCAATATCGATATTCTATCGGTCCGTTCGGAAAAGGATATATCTAGGATATATTAGGATATATCGATGATATTATTTTTTATTGAATATCGACGATATTGATGGAAATCTTGAAAATGATTAAGAGAATCATTTTTGTTGTTTTTCACTAAATAAGATCATGCAAGTTCTTAAAACAATAAATAACTTAAAAATATCGCACATATTGCTCATTCATACCCCTTATATCACTTATATCGATCATATTGCATATATCACTATTAACGTCGATTGCCGAACGATAAATTTTGGAAATGGAAATGACATAGCAAGTTTTAAATTTTGATTTTGATATCATCGGTAAGATTTTATTGGTAAGCTTTTATTGGGATATATTGACGATATCAATGAAAATTTCAAAAAATGGCTCAAAGAAGCAATTTTCTTACGAATTAAGATCAACTTAGTTCTTAAAACAATAAATAACATTCAAATTCACTCGTATAAGCAATATGAAGGTGCATCTAACACATAATATAGTCAAGAGATTGGTAGAGCGATGACAGCCTACTTTCATCGCCTTTCCCGCATGGAAATGAGCATGTTGTGGAGACGGACTGGTATTGGGGCCTCTTGTGTTACTAGCGCCTAGTGTACCATGCTTATGAGTCTAAAGACAACAATTTGGAGACTGACTGTTGATGGTGCATCTGGTTTGGGCGGTTTGTCGGTCCTCTTCTATCATGAGTTATGTGATGTTGTAGGAAATGATGTCATGGATGCGGTGGATGAAATTGCACTTGCCAATGCGGGCTTCACCATGATTAATAAATCCCTAATTTTCTTATTACCAAAGGAAGGGTCTGAACAAACGGAAGACTTTTACCCAATTGCACTGTTGAATGTTATTCACCTTATAATTGCCAAGGTATTATCCATCGGATTGAATGGTATCTTGGATGAGTTGATTTCACAGTTCATTATACTTTCATTCCTGGGAGGCACATTGGCGATAGCCTGACAATAGTCATCGAGATAATGTATTAATTGGAAGAGGCATGGATGATAGATGGAGGGACTTCAATAGCTCGTTTCCCCCACCTTTTTGTCCTTGCGACCAGGGTTTTAAAAAACGTGAGGCGTATCGAGGTGTTTTTCTATCATTGCCTCGAGGCGTAAGCCTCATTCGTGAAAGAAATTTTTTCGTAAAATATATTAATTAATCGTAGTTACAATTTTCAAGTTCTAGAAATTAAATAGTTATGATTAAATGCATAACTCCATGATATTTCAAGGCTAACATCATGGTTTAAACATCCAAGTTGTTATATAACTCTCTTTTTAAACTCTAAATCTGTAAGGAGTCCAGTAAATATGGATATGTAAGCATAATAATGGGTAACTCTCCACAAAATTTAAAGTTTTGAATAAAATTTAACTAAAGGGACTAGATATAACATACCATTTTCAAAATTAGGTGAGATATGTGTCATTCAATTGAGAAGGATAAGAGAGTAAGCAGTGAATCTGCGATCACTTTTTATTTTACCATAATGATTGGGGGATAAAATACTTGAATATTGCATGTTATGATCATCTTTGTTCATGCATGCTTTGATGTGTATTAATTTAGTCCCGATTGAATAGAAGAAAAGATGAGACATGTTTATAAAAATATATTTTTTAAAATTTAGGTCAAAGTAAAGGACTTGCATTCAAACATTTTAATAAAGAAAGCATTCATGCTTGATTCATACTAAAGAGTAGAGGCATTAGATTTAAGGACTTAAGACTCAATTTTTCTACATGTTGATTTATAAAAAACATGCATAACAAAGTAAAAATAAGCTTAATATGTTAATAAATTTAAAAAAATACACTTCAGTGAATCATGAGCTTAAAGACTTGAAAATACATGTCTAGGAAAGATGAAAAGCTCACAATAAAAAAGAAATGGAAAAATATTGCAGAAAAAAAACAAAAAAAACGGCCCATTCATGAGGCAGTGCCTCGAGGCGCGCCTCATAAGCCTTGAGGCGCACGCCTCATTGAGGATGAATGAGGCTATAGCGTCTTTTTGCCTCGAGGCGCGTTTTTAAAAACAATGCTTGCGAGAAATCGTGATACCTTGGTCTCTGAGATTTGTGTGGATGGCGTCTTTTTGCCATCCTGTTAATTGCATTTCTCGGATCAATGCTTGCAGTAGTTAATACAATTCTTGGAGACAATTAGCTGGTTGGAACGGCCCTCAGATGGTAGATCATTGGATCTACAGTGATTGGGAATTCTTAGTGCTGTACGCTTATAGGGCTACTGATACACATCCTTTTCCTAGGTCTGAAGAACTTATCAGAATCAGAGACAGATTTATTCCAGATAAGGAGATGCCAACATAAATCAAGATTTTTGTTAGCTACTGAGGTAAAGAGTCCTCACAAATGAGAGATGGGTCATATTGTTCCCAGGCAATGATCATGAGACCGCACTTTATGCAAGAGGGATGTGATTGGAGGACTTGGGATATTAGGTATGCCAATTAACCATCTCTTCTTTCATCGTAACAAAGCTAAAGAGTTATCAGATGACTTGGGATATGATTGGCTTCACTTAAAAAAACTTGCGGCGTTGAGGAACTCCATCTTTGATGCTCAATTCTGCTCGAATAGAGAGCTTTTGTTTCCTGTTGCGGCTATTTGGTTGACTTGGATGTTGTGTAATGGGGATTTTTCTGTGCAGAATGTTTTTACGTGGAGAATGTCATCATTTCTGCCAAGACTAACCTTGCGTCTTGGCTTCTATAAGGTGGTTACTTCCTGAAGGACACCATTGCGTGTTTCCTGCTCTTTTGACTCAAAAAAATCTTAATATTGTATACATAATACCCTGCACCTGCAGAGGGTTGGTTGTTGTTAAATATCAGAAGGAAAATAATGGGACAACTCTATCCAATCACAATATATGAATACACATTTTATAATAATAATAAAATCACATGGCCTTAAAAAATAATAAAATCACATGTTCTAAAATTAAGAAGATATACACTATAATAACGAATGTGACCTTACCAGATGATCATTAAATCCAAGAGGTATGTGGCGACTTATCATAATCTTTCCTTATCGTCTTTCAGGCCACATCACTCACTATTTGTACTCACGGTAATTCTCCCATATTATATAGAAGTAGACAACTTTGTCTTCATCACATGCGAGGATAAACAACAACAATATTGGAGTTGGGAATGATATCATTGATGTCACAATTGGAAAATGAAAGAGCTTGGGAATCTTGTGATGATGATGATGGAAGAGGAGATGATATCCATGGTTGGATGCTCATTCAGGGGGGAATCTAACATTTAAGATTGCATTTTATGATGTTCAACAGAAAAAATCTAGAATAATAATGATTTCGTACATTAAAAATTTAAAAATACCCCTCAAGATCTTAGTAACTCACACAAGAAATAACTCTAGAACAAGTAATAAGGCACAAATTATACAAACTTGTAAGAAATCCACCTCTAAATGCATTTAAAATGATAAAAATCGCTTTAGTTGAGATATTAGTTTTCTATCCTTTTCGGTGTATTCTCTTTTCTTTCTGTCTACACTATGTTGTTTCCCAACCGGTTTCTCCTCTATATTAGAGAACCCTAGAGACTCATGAATAGACAACTCATTGCATTTCTCATCTCTCTCCACATGGTATCACACCAACGGTCTTGGGCTTATACCCTAAAACCCACCGCCACCACTAGCCTCCGTCTTCCTCGAGCCTTACGTGAACCCTTCTTGCTCGTTTAAGACTAAGAGTCTTGCTTGTGGCTTCAGTGGGTTCACTGTAGTGCTACCCAGCAGTAATCGAGCGCCGCCCAACACCGCCCAAGCGTCGCCCTAATGCTACCCAATTTGCCCTTGCGCTACACATCGTTATCTAGTGCTACCCAACGTTAACCCAGCGCTACCCATACCACAGACAAGTTTGCTTGGGGTTGGTTGTAGTATGAGCATATACACTCACAACCACCCCCTTGATGTTTGTATAGACGCCCTATCATCTGTCAACGGTTCGAGTATCCAATACTATGTCGGAAAACATAGTTGATATTCCATCCATGTACGTTTTAGGGTCTGATACCTATTGTCAAGATGGATGGAACAAACTATGAGTTGCGGGAGATGAGTTCATGGATCTCTTTTCGAAACATGGTATGAAGCATATTCTGACATAGGATGCGCCGATCGATAAAGACTGGACCAATGCCTCATGGGAGACCAATGATGCTTATGCAAAACCTTAGTTATCTGGTACTATTTTTGAGAAATAGGCAATGATATCTTGAGTCAGCCCAAACTGAAGGCATTGTGGGGCATCCTCACAACGACATACTCTCAAGTGAGGAATGAGTCAAAGATCTTGAACTCTAGCATGCTATTTTTACGACTAAACACGGTGATCGCCCTCTTCATGTTCTGTACACATCCCTTAGGGGTATGTTTGAGAGGCTACATACCTCCAAGGACATCATCATAGCAGCACAAGGCCTATCATGATTCTGTTGTGACATGTCTTTCTGGCAGCCCTTAAATCTGAATATTACTCATCTCACTCTCAGTTACTCACATATGCTATTCTACCGCCTATGAAGGAGACATATCTCAGGCTGAGCATCCCCTCCGCCGCATCTTTTCAAACGTCATCGGCTATGACAACTTCTCGTGTTAGAGGCAGTTTGTCTCAATTCAAAGGATGGGGTACACGCGGTAGAGGAGGCTCGCATCCACGCCAACTCTGTTCATATTATTTCCGATCTGGTCATTCAGAGGACACATGCTATTCCAAGAACGACTTTCCACCTTCAACCATGCTACTGAGCAGGTCCAGATTGCCCCTGATTCTACCGATCATCGTTTTAATGACTTTGTTGCTCGACTGACAGAGATCATGCCTCTAGATGCTGGATCTTCTTGTATTTCTACCGACCCATCAGATGTTGCTGCTTCTACTTCCACCAACACTTCATGTATTATTCATGCCTTTACTAGTCGCACGTGACTATATCCTTTAGAATGGATCATGGACTTTGGAGCTTTTCATCATCTATGTGGAGATCGCTCTGAGTTCGGTTTTTGTAGTCTCGTACAACATGGTAGATCAATGGTCATTGCTGATGGGCACATTTCCCATATCCAAACAAGGGGAGGTCTATGTGATTCCCTCCATGCGCCTATAGAATGTTCATGTAAATGAATTCTCAGTGAATTTATTGTCTATCAGTTAGATTGCAAAAGGTTTACATTGCCATGTCATATTTGACTCTGCTTTCTTTGTTTTTAAGGATATATTCACGAGAAGGGAATTAGATGTGGCGGTGAGCATGGGGGACTTGACACGTTGATCCGGTTTCCGTTTGCTGGTGCTAGTCCTCTTTCTGCTGGATCGATTTCTCCATATACTTGGCATCTATGTTTTGATCATCTTCCGTTTGAGAAGATATGTCATCTCATCCCTGGCATTTCTATCAAGTCCACATTTCATTGGGAATAATGTCAACTTGGAAAGCTTCATAGATTCGCCGATATGTATAGCTTTCCAAGTCGTCAAGGTTGTAGTAGTCAGAGTCCTTTTGAGCTTTTTCATTTTGATATGTGGGGTCTGGGTCCTGTCTCTGATCATCTGGGGCACATGTATTATTTTGATGTTGTAGATGACCTTTCCAAACTGTCAGGAGTCTTTTTGTTAAAGAATAAATATGATACTAGTACCGTGATTCAAAAAATCGTGATGGTAATGAAGAACCTTTTCTTTGCTTTTAATTAAATACATTCGTTCTAATAATGCTATGGAGTTATGTACTATCCAACTATTCCAATTCTTTAACTCACACGACATTATCCATCACACATCGTGCCCATGTACCTCTTAGCAGAACGGTGTTGCTGAATGCAAACGTCGCCTTTTTCTGGACATCTCCAGGATAATTCTCACAGAGTCAGGCTCCACATTCCTTCTGGGTTGATGATGTGATGACAATATGTTACCTAATCAATCGAATGCTCTCTACCATTCTAGATTAAAAGGTACGCTTCTTTCTTGCTTTTTCTGAGAAGGACCTTTTCTCTCTTACATATTGGCCTTTGGCTGTGTGCAGTGTTGCAAAAGTCGGCGGACTAGTCAGCCCGACTATGCGACTTGGGTGGGTACCCGACTCGAATAGGAAAAGTTAGCTTATAGTCGCTTGAGCCCGACTAATCGGGCGTGTAGTCGGTCTAGGCTTCCGATTAGGAGACCAACTTTTGCGTAGGAGATCCGACAATCGGATCTGGGTATAGTCATTCAACTCGACTGACCCCTCGACCCCCCATTGCACAATACCCTGCCTCCAGCGCGTCGCCTCGCCGTCGCCTCCAGCACCTAGCCGCATCGTCGCCTCCATCCCTGGGCCTCCTGCGCCTGCTTTCCCCCGATCTCTGAATCACGATTTAGGTTAGTTTTTTTTATTTTTTGCTTATATTTTCTCTTCTAATTTTCTTAAGTTGATGATGTTGAACTTAGATGTTAATATGTTATTGTTAGCAAATAGCAATGTTAGGTTAGGTTTTCTTTAATTTTTTTTTCTTTGGTTGATCTTAGATGTTATTGCTTAGATTTGCTTAGGTTGATCTTAGATGTTATTGTTAGGATATTATTTTCTCTTCTAATTTGCAGGTTGATCGTTGATGTTATTGCTTAGATTTTCATTACTAGTTTTTCCATTGTTAGGTTAGGGTTTCTTCTAGTTTGTTTATTTTAGGAGTAAAAATTTAATTTTCATAATGAAGGCATGTTGGATATCTTATATATAAGATTACTTTATTGTCTTATTACACCCTAAATATTTGTTAATTTATATACTTGTTGATTTGCATGATGGTTAGATAACTTAGGTACTTCAATTTGTGAGATTAGTTACATTTGTGTTTGTTGTTTGGCTAACTTGTAAGTTTGATTAGTTAGTAACTTGTAAGTTTGATTAGCTTTGTGTTTGTTGATTAGTAACTTGTGAGTTTGATGATTAGTAACCAAACAATTTGTTCTTAATTTGCTCCATTTTTTCTTCTCTTGCTATAATTTTTTAAGTTATTGTTAAATTTTAAAATTGCTAAATATATGAATATAAATGAGAGTATATGTATTAAAATTTGATTGATACATTTAAAATAATTAAAAAAATTCAAAGCCGACTAATGCCTGACTAAATCCGATTAATCTCCCGGCTGCCGATTTATCCTTAGTCAGTGACCCTGCCGATCGAGTACTAACTGTCGCTTTCTGCAACCTTGGCTGTGTGGCATTTGTTCACCTTTTGCATCAAAGTTGTAACAAGCTTGCTCCTAGAGCTGTCAAATGTATGTTTATTGTGTACTCTCGTACCCAAAAGGAATATTTGAGTTTTGATCATGTCTTAGGAAAATACTATGTCAATGCTGATATTACTTTATTTGAGTCCATCATGTACTGTACTCCTATAGGTGACTTGTTGAGTTCCTCTGAATTTGGGATAATGATGTTCTTTCACCTCCTCCTATATATATACACACATACACCTCATCCTGTTTTCCATGCACCATGCATCCGGTTAGTTCTAAAAATTTTATTTTAACCGATGACACTAGTGGTGTGAATGGTGAACATGGACATTTACTGTACGAGCATGAAGTTATACGTGACGAGCATGAACCACACTAGAGGATGATCTGTGGTGACCTATTGCCTTGCGTAAAGGCAAACATAGTTGTGCGAGTTACCCCGTCGCTGAACATGTGCCTCTGACATGACTTTTGATGGATTGATGGAAGTTTGTTATGATTATCTGCCATTGAAATCCCACTCACATACCGGATACTCTCAAAGAGAGCAAATATTGACTGCCATGGAGGAGGAAATGTCAGCGTTACAGTTACGAAGCATGTGGAGCATCGTTGCAGAGTGTTTGTTGTGAGATGCAAGTGGGGCATGTGTCTTTGGCATGACTTTCGACGGATTTCAAGAAGTTTGTTGTGATTATCTGCCATTGAAATCCCACACACATGACATGAGGCTCTTAAAGAGTGCAAATGATGACTTGCCATGGAGGAGGAAATGATCGCGTTACATGTACTTGGCATGTGGAATAGCTTCTACATGATTGTTTGTTATGGGATGCAATTTGGTGTTCACAGTGAAGCACTGAGGAGATGGCAACACTACCATTGAAACCCCACACACATACCCGGATGCTCTCTATGAGAACAAATGACGCCCATCCATGGAGGAGATGATGGCCATGTTACAATCATGTTACATGTGGAGCATTGTTACAACTCTTACAAGAGTGTCTGCTATGTTATGCAGATAGGTGTATACAACAAAGAATCGAGTAGATAGCCGCATAGATCTCTACAAGGCAATGCTTTTGGCTCGTGGGTTTCACTAGACATATACATGGGCTATCATGATACTTCCTCTCCAGTGGCTCGGCGTTCTACACTGTGGATCATTTTCTCTGTTGTAGTGATAAGGGATTGGTCCTTATATAAGCTTGATGCGACGGATGCATTTCTCAATGGTTACCTACAAGAGGAAGTTTACATTTGCTGTTGAGGGGAGTGTCAGAAGTTATGCATACTTCATAAGACTATCTGTAGCCTTAAGCAGAGTCCAAGAGCATGGTTTCAGAAGCTCTCAGACTTGATAGAGCAGCATGAGTTCGCGAAATCAATTGGAAATCCTTCACTGTTTGTTCAGAGGCAACAGAGAGGTACAATTGCTTTATTAATTTATGTTGATGATGTTATTATTACAAGGGATGATGTCTAGGACATTCAAGCAACTAAGATTTTCTTGGATCAACATTTTGTAACCAAGGACATTGGCAGTCCAATTACTTCCTTGGATTGGAGCTTGTCAGGAACTAACAAGGTCTTGTGATGACTCGAAGGAAGTACGTTACAGATCTCTCCGAAACATGAATGGCAGATTGCGTGCCTTCCACTACCCCATGGACTCGAGCATGAATCCTATATGATGGAAACATTGAGGGTGTAGACAAGAGGAGGTACGTGGAGCTCAAATACGTTACCATCACTAGGCCTGATGTATCCTTTGCAGTGAGTTGAGTGAGTCAGTTCATGGAGCAACCTAGACACAAGGCCTCAAATTTCAGCGAAATTCGGTCGAATTTCTGTCGAATATCAGTCGAAATCGAAATTCGACCGAAATGACCGAAATGATCGAAATATGGGGGTCCTAGTAGAAAAAATGACCGAAATGATCGAAATTTCGGTCGAAATTCCACCGAAATTCCATCGAAATTCTGTTTTGGTCGATACCGAAATGGTGATCGAAACCGACATTTAAGGGCTTGCCTAGACATGCACATATGACTGCAATCCATATGATTTTGAGGTATCTGAATACCTCACATGGCATTGGTCTTTTATTTAACAGATGCATATACCTTGCTGTTATAACTTGCAGTGCAAATTATGCATGATGTCCCAAGGATAGGAAGTCTACCTCTGGCTTTGCAGTGTTCATAGGGAGCTCCTTAGTATCATGGAAGAGCAAGAAGCAGATGTTGGTCGCCATATCTAGTGCAGAATCAGAGTACAAAGCTATGTCATGGGGGAGTACAAAGATGATGTGGGTCAGATTTTTTTGACTGATTTAGCCGTTGAGGTGCCTTTTCCCATGCCCCTAAAATGCGGCAATCGGGTTGCTTTTTTCATTGCCAACAACCAAGCCTCTTTGAGAGGACTAAGCATATCAAGGTAGACTGTCACTACCAAGGTTGCATAAGTCGGTAGTCAGTATTCAGTCGGTCGGGTCACTGACTAAGGATTAATCGATAGTCGGATGATTAATCGGATTTAGTCGAGCTTTAATCGGCTTTGATTTTTTAAATACATGCTTCATTTTTATCCATATATTATTATAAAAGGGTTGGTAAAGAAAAGAAGGGTTCCTAAAATCATTAGAACTAGGTGGTGGAATCTTTCACTGAAGCAATCAAGCTTCAGGGAGAAGGTTTTAGAAGACTTATCTTGGGATTGTAGCGGTAGTGCAAACGAGATGTGGGAGGCAGTTGCATCTTGTATCCGAAAGGTAGCCAAAGAGATGCTAGACGAGTCAAAAGGAGGAGCTCGGGTCAAAAGGATGCTTGGTGGTGGAGTGAAGGGGTGCAAGAGAAGCTAAAAATTAAAAGAGCTTGCCTTAAAGCTATGTCTAAGGATAGAACAGAGGAAACTGTCACAGACTATAAAATAGCGAAGAAGGAAGCAAAGAAGGCTGTAAGCGAAGCAAAGTCAAAAGCTTATGAAGTTTTGTATAAAAATCTCGACTCTAAGGAGGGCCAGAAGGATATATCCAGGTTGGCCAAAGCAAGAGAAAGAAAGACCAAAGACCTTTCTCAAGTGAGATGCATTAAGGACGAGGAAGGTCACATGCTTGTTACTCAGAAGGATATAGAGACTAGATGGGAGCGGTACTTCCATAAACTTTTCATTGGGGAAGGAAATAGAGGGATCACTTTGGGTGATCCAGCTAGTAGTGAAAGTTACTTGAATCATGCATGCTATAGACGAATACAAAGAAAGGAAGTAGAGGAGGCTTTGAAGGTTATGAGACCTGGGAAAGGTGTAGGACCGGATGACATCCCTGTAGAAGTTTGGAAAGTTTTAGGTGAGCGTGGTTTGACTTGGCTTACAAATCTATTCAATGTTATTTGGCGAAGCAAGAAAATGCCTGAAGATTGGAGGAGGAGTATCGTGATGCCTCTTTATAAGAACAAATGAGACATTCAAAATTGTTCAAATTAAAGAGGTATCAAGCTGATGAGTCACACTATGAAAATTTGGGAGCGTGCGATCGAAAGAAGGTTGAGACAAGTTTCCCAAGTAAAAGAAAATCAATCCGGATTCATGCCAGGTCGCTCAACTATTGAAGCCATTCATTTGCTGAGGATAACAATGGAGATTTATAGAGCTAAAAGGAAGAATCTCCATATGATCTTTATTGATTTGGAGAAGGCTTATGATTTCGTCCCACGAGAGATACTGTGGAGAGTTTTGGAGAAGAGACAAGTACCCGCCCTATACATTAATCTCATAAAGGATATGTATGATAGGGCTTTATCTTGTGTAAGGACCCCGGCGGGGAAGACTGACTATTTTGATATCAACATTGGTTTACATCAAGGTTCAGCTTTAAGTCCATTTCTTTTTGCTTTGATTATGGACGAGTTGACAAGTCACATTCAGGATGAGTTACCTTGGTGTATGTTATTTGCTGATGATATTGTGTTGATTGACGAGACTAGAGATGGAATAAATGAGAAGCTTGAGGTTTGGAGACATACATTGGAGACTAAAGGTTTTCGTATAAGTAGGGCTAAGACAGAATATATGGAATGCACCTTTAATGGAAGCAATGGTGAAGGAATCGAGGTGAAGATTGGTGACGATAACATTCAGAAGAGAGATTCTTTTAGATATATGGGATCTATTTTGCAACATGATGGGGAAATTGATGGAGATGTTACTAATAGAATAAATGCAGGCTGGCTAAAGTGGAGAGGAGCCTCCACTGTTCTCTGTGATAAGAAAATTCCTTTAAAAATTAAAGGAAAGTTTTACAAAGCAGCTGTGAGACCTGCTATGCTTTATGGTTCTGAATGTTGGCCTGTGAACCATAGACATGTGCAGAGAATGGTTGTAGCAGAAATGAAAATGCTAAGATGGATGTGTGGACATACACGTAAAGATCGGATTCGGAATGATGCAATCCGAAAGAACGTTGGTGTAGCTCCGATCGAGGATAAGATGCGAGAAAACCGCTTAAGATGGTTGGGTCATTTGCAAAGAAGGTCAACTGATGCACCGGTTAGGAGATGCGAGTGTTGGGATGTTGAGCCGGTTAAGAGAGGGCGAGGACGGCCCAAGAAGTGTTGGAAAGAGACTATACGAATGGGATCTTAGTTTTTTGGATATAAGCCCGAGATTGACCCAAGATAGATCTGAATGGAGGCGAAGAATCCATGTAGCCGACCCTACTTAATTGTGGGAAAAGGCTTTGTTGTTGTTGTATATTATTATATATTTACATAGATTTTTACATTTTTTTACTATCATAGTGAATCAGTTCCAAAAGAACTGATTGAATTTAATTAAAACATTAAGCGTATTAGAATAAATTTGCTTTAAAAAAAATAAAAAAACGTGGTATCTCCAAGCGAAATATGGTTGATTAGTGGACCTAGTCGGAATTAGTCGGTACTTGGTCGGTCACCCCACTGATTAGACTAGTCGGACCTACTAGTCGGGTGACTTTTACAACATTGGTCACTACACTTGAGACATGATTCAGAAGGATTTCATTTCTACCTCTCATGTTAGCTCAGGCGAACAAATGCAGACGTGTTCATTAAGGCTCTTGTTAGAGGGCCATTCCTTAGTTTGTTCCAAGTTGAGCTTGAGTGATATCTACGCTCTAGCTTGGGGGGAATGTTGAAATATTAGTTATCTTCTATCCTTTTTTATGTATTCTCTTTTCTTTTTGTCTTCAATATGTAATTTGCACTACTCAAAATTTTTCCTATGTGTAAGAGAACCCTAGGACCTCATGAATGGACAACTCATTGCATTCTCTCATATCTCTCTTCACATAGGGAAGCTTTATCTAAAGCCAAAACGAAGTTGCATGCAATAATAACATGATATGGTGAGATAGAAAATCAATATTGACAAAGTACATAACTTCAAGTTTCAATCAATACTCATCAATATCTTGTATTGGTGATCAACCCATCTTAGGGAAAATGGCACACATAGTAGTATCCATATCGGTCAATATTCGATATATCGTCGATGTAACGACGATATATTTCGATATTCGGATCCATGAATTTTCCATAGTCTAAGGAGCCACACCATGTTAGTGGCATGTGTTGTTACCTTGCTTTGTCAGCATCAATACTAATGGAGTGATTCCATTCCCATACACAAGAGTCATATTTAGCAGTATATCGGTTATTTCAACAATATGGATGAAATCAAGGGGGTTCTCATTAGACACTCAAAAATATCAACCAATACATGTGATTTTATGGAGGCATGACATAATTACTAGCATATCTAAAGCTTGGAGATGTCAGTAGGGTTGTTTACCTTTGCTATTGGTTCTTCCTTGCTTTTTCTTATATTTGTCTTCACTTTTTAGTTGAATGTTATGTTTTTTTTTCTTATTGTCAATATGTAATCTTCTACTTTATTTCTAGTCTTTTCTTGGTAATTAATGTAATAATTTAGTAGCATATATGTTTAATACATTAAAGTTTATATAATATGTTTTTTTAAAGTGAGTACAATGGATCACATAGGAAGCACATAGCTTTTACATTGATTCATAATCAAACTAGAAATGACCAACATGGCCTTCATGCATCACTTATGTTACCTTTAAAATTTCTAATTGCTTTTTCCTCAGCTTTTCTATGCTTTGGAGATCTTCTCACATGCGGTTCCCATTTGTGGTGAATGTTCATCATAAAATCATCGCTAAGATCATTATCATCCTCTTCCTCATGCTCCATCCCCATGTCCTTTTCATCATCTTCGATGTTTTATGCACAATTATGGTCATGAACGAAAGGACTTGACCACACTTCGGTTTTTAATTGGCATTATATATAATATGTCAATATAATGTCTTCTTGATACAATAAATGCACATGGTTTCACATATTAACATCTTTTAAACCCCCAAATGTAAGATGGTCGTAGAAATAGATTATTTATACGCCTGATATCTAGTAGAAATCTTTTTTTACTTAATTAATTGTATGTACTTTTGACATCAATCATCCTAGGATTTAGTTAGCTTGGTCTCGATTTGTTCTTTTTGATATTGGCGAAACGACATTGATATCAATACTAGAACCTTGCTGTCTACATGTAGGCCCCTTTGTTTTCACTCATCTGACCTGACCATCCCCTTTGGTTAATCAAAGCAGGAGTAGATTTGGTGCTTCATTTTATTTATATTTTATTCTTCACCCCAATAGATCGAATTGTTCATTTTGTTGTTTTTTATGAATAACCCAAATCCCCTCCTTTGTCCTATTCCTTTCCCCAACACATCCTCCTACTACCCTAGCGTCAGCTCCTTTGATCCTTGTCGTTGGTTACTTGATCCCCCCTTAATCCTAGTTGCCACCTCACAAGACCCTAGTCATTGCATCCTTTGATCTTGACAACCACCGGCATCATCTCCTAGACATTTCCCCCCTCTTGTCACTGAGATGGAATAATGAACCTCCTCCATCATTGTAATTTTGCAACCTTTTTTATTCTCCCTTCCTTTCCTCATCACCATCTTCTTGCCTCTCCTTTCTTGCTTTCTGTTTCCACCACCCCTCCTTGCCAGCTCCCTTAACCCTCACTGTGGTGATTTGGGTGTTCTGTCTGGATGGTGCAATCTCTCTCAATTTTAAGCTCGTGGTGATGTGCAAGATTGATGTGGTGACATGAGGGCAGTGACCTTTAGGTAACGAGTACGGAGTAACTCCTAGAAGCGAAGGCGGTTGAGATGACAACGAAGGAGATTGGGGTAGGCAGAGATGTGACAACCCTATGTGGATTTTGATGATGGTTATCAATGGCTTGAAGCCCACCTTTAGTGGATTCTGAGCCTCTTATTGTTGATGGAGGTGTGGGCAGAACAACTAGACATCATCGTTGATGGTTGAGATCGTCTCGATCAAGGTCAGATTGGTCTTGTCAGCATCTTGTGGAGACATTGTAATACCGTGATTTGATGAAGATAGATGAAAGAGGAAAGAAGGGGTGTCATTTGAGATAGGTGATGGTGGAGAGGGAGAAGGTGGTGGCACAACCGATGAGGCCTTGGGTGGGGAGAAGGAGATGATTGAATGACTTTTGCCATTCAATTGGTCGATTATTAGGATTATTGATGTTGTGGTTCCTGGTGACATATGTCATTGATGTGTTGTCGATGTTGAGACCAAGCACACCGACATTCATGGTGGTGAGAGGATGAACTGTAAGAGGGGGTGGGATGGCAGCGAAGAGGAATTGCCAAAAACATAAAGGAGTTGGCGGAAGTTAACACTGTGTTATGCGATGTATAGATTACCAACTGCCCCATGATCTGCGTGTAATTCGGAATTATGGAGGGTGATCGCATAATTATAAAAATATAAAGGGTTATGGGTATAAAAATCTCTTGAAATGTTTACTAGAAAATTGAGTCCAAAATGGTCTTATATAGATCATTTTTTATGGTGAAATGTTGATGTTATTTTTTGGTTCACTTCCATCCAAACCCCTTGTGCTCTTCTTGTGATGCAATCCGAAATTTGGAGAAGGCTGACCATGATGAGAGGGGACCAAATATTAAGAGTAGAAATCCTAGAAATTTGAGGTGGATACTTGTGGGCGATTTGCTGTGTAGGATGTTGCGGTCAATTTACGTTAACTCTTGGGACTCCTCTTCACAGGTTGCTAGGAATTTCGGGCCTTCCACCTTTTGGAAGGGTATTTGCTCGGTGCTACCACGCATTATTTCGCTCTTACAACCAATTCTTGGTGATGATCACGGTTTTCGTTTTTGGTCTAATGATTGGACATGTCAATTGTTGCTGAGCTATCGATACATGCGTTTGTTCGCTCTGGCATCTTTTGTTGGGGCCTCTATGAGTGGTGTAAGGTCGGAAGTTGGTTCCCTTTGTTCCGTTTTGAGCTTTCCGACCAACGGGTTCTGGTACTTCCATGTTTGTTGGAGAGACTGCCAGTATGTTAGAGTTTTCATGATTTTCTGGATCATTGGTCTTGGGCTGACATGCACTTTTTTATTAGGAAGGCTTACACTGCCTTCTATCAGACAATGGTTTTTGATCTAGCAATTGCTTCAGACAGTTGGATGGCATTTGGAGGTGGAGGGTCTCTTTACGTGTAACGATATTTTTTGGTGGCTAAAAATGTACCATCGGGTGACAACTGAGCGAAGAGCTAGGTTTTTCTTTGGTGTTGACATCACATGTCAGAGGTGTCATGTCGCTGATGAGGACGTCAAGCACTTTTTCTTCGATTGCATGGTTGTTAGGGAGGTGTGGGCAGCATCACATGTCGAGTCGGAGTCAACCGTGGATTGGGTGGTGTTTTGGTACTCTGTGGAGACGTTAGGGAATGGAAGCTGTCATGCTAAGGTGTGGGCGGTGGCTATTTTTTGATCCATATAGCTTGCACATAATGGTATCATCTTTTGTGGAGAGACAATGCATATGGAAAATATTTTAGAACATGCAAAGAGTTTCAAGCCTTTTTGGTCTTTTTCACTTTTTTTGATATTTAATGTGACTATACAGTCACATGCTTGCATTTCGACGATGTCCGACCCTCTTTCTTTAGGAAATATATGGAGCACTCCAAAATCACAATTCTAATTTTATTTCATAACATAACTTGACAACACTTCAAATGGACTACTTCCCCTTTTATATAGAGAATAGGGTATAATTTTAAAAAAAGAAATAGAAAAATTCAAGCTGAATGAAATCCTAACCGACTGTAAATGACTCTAATTAGGTTCCTAAAGTAACTCTTAACCATTATTATCTCCTATAAAAGTTAATATTATAATTGATCTCAATTTCTTTAACATTAATAAACGTGATCGACCGACTAATTTGAATAAATAAGGATGGAAATCGTAATTTTGAGAAATCCTCAAATTTGGGATTGCATTGATACCCCCATGATACTTTAAATTATGGTAAATTTGGTTTGACCTCTCAAGCTGGGTTGATTGCGTCAATATTCCATCGCTTGAAACATCTATCTCATGACGAAATGCTTATCTTTAGTCTCGTGTTTGAGAATTCGATCCGAAATCGTTGGTTCTATCTTTTCCTAATTTGAGCCATTTTCCCTTCAATTCAGTATTATGTTTATAATTTTTCTTTACTGAGATGCATGGTTATAATATTTCTATCCCTTCAACAAAAGTAACTCCTACCCTTAAGTTCCCAACAACTTTAAAATCTTTTGGCTGGGGCTACCTCTTGATAATGTCCCAAATCAGCTGCCGATCCCTTTTCATGAGGGATACCGTTCCCATTCTAGAGATCCTCCTCTCGCCTGAATGAACTCTTGCTAGTGTTTTGGTGCTCCCCAACCAACTATGGTGCCGAGGAGAGAAACGGTGGGGAGATCGATGTCGGGAACGAGGGCTCTGCCAACGGAGGTGACAATGACTACCTTGTATGCAACACGTGCATTGGCTTCCACTGCAATTGCGACCATAACAATTACTTCAGATATGGCGATGTTAAGAGGCTGGGTCTCGCGGGGGTTGCTCTAATTGATGACGGTAGAATTTCTAGTTGTAGTGGTGGCAACGATCAATGGCATTGAAGCCCCAAATTGACGAGCTAGTGGTTGGATTTACGACTTCCAACCCTCTAAACGACGACAATGATGTTGGGGTTTCAAAGCCCAACGACAAGAGGGCTTGGTGCGAGATGGGATGCCGGATTTGCCACCCGATTTTATCCAAGTTGGGCATGTTGATTGCTGGTTCTGAAGACAATTGCCTCGGTGGAATGTAGATCGTCAATAAGGAATGCACTGCTTGTAGAAATGTCTACGGCCACAACAACTCGTTATGACGATCGAGTGTATGAGTGGTTTGTTGATCACGAGAACTGAAAGGGAAGCCTTTGATGTTCTTCGGACAACCGCGGTGAAGATGGTTTTTGTTGGGACTTTCATGAGACTATTGATTGCAGCGGTGAAGGTTGATTCCACAAGGTTTTTTGAATCCCTATTCATAATGCTTTCATAAAAAAACGACTTCTGCTTTTTCAAAGTCTTCGTTAACGCTTTCATCCTAGACGGGCCCTATTTTTTTCCATCTTCTTGTATTAGTGTTGTAATCGAGAAATCTTCATTTTAGATGATTATGTGTTGAAATAATTATATATCTTTGATGTTAATTCATAGTTTATTTTTCTTATGTACCTCTTATGATATTTACCCAATGCTTTTCTCGTATAAAAGTCCCCTGTGGTCCCTCTAATGAACAAGCAATTCCATTTTTCTCCAACATGGTATCGGAGCAACGATCCTAGACCTAGGTTCCTATATATCATCCCATCCTAACCCTACCCCCCAATGCTCGCGTCGCTGCCGACAAGAGGCCTCCTCCGCGCCGCCAGCCACCCCCGCGTGCGACACTACTCTCGCGCGTGCCGACAGTCCCTCGTGCCGCCCAGCCTCCCGCGACACCCTGTGCCCAGTGCACCGTGCCCTGCGCGCATCTTCCGTGCACCCGCTTAAATCTGGCGTGCATCTGCGCGTATCTATGTGCAACCTGCGTGAACTAGGTGCGCCACTGCCTTTTGTGCCCGTATGACCTTGCCTACAACAAGAGATGAGGATGGTTGTATGAGTCTACAGATACAACCAATCCTCTATATGCGATTGTGTAGACTCATTTAGAACGGTCTACTCAGTTTTGTTCCGGATTTCGGCATTCTTGCTGCCATGTCAGAGAACAACGGTGATGTTTTCTCGTCCGGTGCCTTCAAGGGATCTGCTCCATCGTGAAGATGGATGGGACCAACTACGAGTTATGGTCCATGCAGTTTCGCACCCTGATGCAGTGCCATGACAAGGAGCACATTCTGACAGATCCTGAGTCAGAGGACAAGACTGTGGCTAATGCCTCTTTGAAGCAAGATGATGCCTATTCTCGTATTTGGCTCTCCGGGATGCTCACCACTAAGATTGCCAATGATTGTCAATCAACCCACAACAAAGGTTATGTGTGATATCTTAGCAGTCACATTTGAGCATGCGAAAAATGATAACAAAATTTTACAATTGCAGTTTGATATTTTTCCGACCAAGCAGAATGGTTGACCTCTTCATGCACACTTCTCACATCTTAAAGGCACGTTCGAGCGTATGCATAGCTTCATGCCCATTACTACTAGCACTGAGCAACAACAAGCGTATCGGAATGCAACTATGGCATGTGTTTTTTTGTCTTCTCTGGACTTTGAGTACGATGCAACACGTACTCAACTACTTATATGAGAGACGATACCTCCGATGGAGGGGGTTTACAAGAGGCTGAGCATAATTACTATATCCTCTACTATTGTGGCTCAGACTCCTACTGCTATGGCAGCCTCTTGTGGCAGATGAGGCACTTCGTAGTTTCGTAGCCGAGGACCACATGGTTGAGGAGGTTGTCAGCAAGGTCCATGTTCACGTTGCCACCATCCTGGTCATTCTGAGGAGACATGCTATTAGAAGCATGGGTATCCTGCCTCTACCTGAGTTGCTGAGCAGACCGAGCCTACTTCTGCTCTTGCTTCGGCTTATGTATACACTTTGATGATATTGTTTCCAGGTTGCGAGAGATGATGACTTCTCCTACACTTCCCCGCAGGGTCTTCAGATGTTGCACATATTGGTAGAGCCTCTTTGAGCTCGTCAGGTACTGCTTATGCCCTTATTAGAAGTAGCACTTCAGATTTGTCTAATTGGATCATGGACTCCGGCGTATCTCGTCATATGTGTGGCGATCGAGCACAATTATCTTCTTACATGTCTATCCCTATGGGTAGATAAGCGGTGATTGCCAATGGGCTTCATCTACCCATTGTTGGGCAAGGGGAGATTGTTCTACCTCCCTCGATGCGTCTGCAGAATGTCTTACATGCTCCATCATTTCAGATGAATCTTTTGTCTATTAGTCAGATTACAAAAGAGTTACATTGTCGTGCCATATTTGATCCTTCTTCTCATGTGTTTCAGGACATACCCATGGGCATGGTGATTGGATGTGGCCGTGAGCAGAGGGGACTTTACAGACTTTTCCAGCTTCCTTGTGTGGGGGTTGCTACCATCCCTTCCGGATCTGTTTCCTCCTTTATGTAGTATCCTTGCTTTGGAAACCTTCCCTTGCAAAAGATGTGTCATGTCCTCTTGCAGATCTCTACTCGTACTAGCTTGGAGTGTGAGGCATGTCAGCTTGGGAAGCATCATCGTTCCTCTTTTTAGAGTCGTCAGAGTCATCACGGTGGTCAGTTGTTTGAGTTGGTTCACTTTGATGTATGGGGTCCTAGTCGTGTTCCTGATCATCAAGGACATCAGTTTTATATGATCGATGTAGATGTTTTTTTTAGATTATCTTGGGTATTTCTGATGAAGAATAAGTCTGACGTTGGTCTTGTTATCAAATCTTTCCTTATTGAGATTAAGAACATTTTTTATGCTAATGTGAAATTTATTTGCACTGACAATGCCTTGGAGTTCTCTACTTTACAATTGTTTGATTTTCTTAGATTTATTGTATTGTTCATCAGACTTCATGTGCTCACACTTCACAGCAGAATGGTGTTGCTGAACGCAAACATGATCATCTTTTGGATATCACGAGGACTCTTTTGATTCAGAGTCGAGCTCCTCATTCGTTCTGGGGTGATGCGATTCTCACTGCATGTTACTTGGTGAACCGCATGACGTCTACTATCTTTGGAGAGAAATTTCCTTTCTTGATCGCGTTTCTCGAGAAGAACTTATTCTCCCTTACCCCCATAGTTTTTGGATCGGTTGCTTTTGTCCACAATTTTACTCCTGGTCGTGAAAAGCTCTTTCCTAGAGCTGTCAAATGTGTGTTCGTCGGTTATTTTCGTACCCAAAAGGGCATGATTGTTTTGATCCTATTGGGAGAAAATATTATGCTAGTACTGATGTCACATTTTTTGAGTCTATTATGTATTTTCTCCTACAGGTGACATGTTGTCTATTGCTGACTCTAGTGAGGATATCTTTATTCCACCACCTCCGTTATCGTCATCGAGGACCACTCATGTTGAGTTTCAGTCACCTCCACCACCTCCACCTCTGGCTACCCAGACTCAGTTACTACCTCACTTTTACATTCACATGTCCTCTACTCATTTCTCTGCTCCTACGCTTTCCCCGTCATCCAGTACACCCCATGTATGTAATGAACACATTGTTTCTACTGATGGCACTGGTGCTATGCTTGATCCACAGGATACTACACCGGAGGAACGACTGCCAGGGAATAGAGAGACTAATGACCTTGATGTACCTATTGCTTTAAGGAAACCACGTCGTAACTGTGCTACATATCCTCTAGCAGCACATGTTTCCTTGGACCATCTGTCAGAGGAGTACATGAGGTTTGTCACATGCCTTTCAACTATTATTTACCAGCGGACATATCAGGAAGCGATACAGGATCGAAGTTGGCGACTTTCCATGGAGGAGGAGATGGCCGATTTGCAGTCTCGTGGCATCTGGAGTGTTGTTTCTGCCCCTCCATGTGCATCTGTTGTAGGATGCAAATGGATCATTATGGTGAAGCAATGAGCAGATGGCAGTGTGGATCGCTACAAGGCAAGGCTTGTGGCACATGGGTTCACTCAGACTTATGGGGTGAGTTATCAGGATACCTTCTCTCCAATGGTCAGACACTCAACATTACACATTCTTCTATCTGTTGCTGTTTCACGGGATTGGCCTCTTTACGAATTGGATGTAAAGAATACGTTTCTTTATGGATATCTACACGAGGAGGTTTATATGCAACAACCACTAGGGTTTGCTGCTGAGGGGGAGTCTCTGAAGGTGTATGCTTCACAAGGTGATTTACGGCCTGAAGCAGAGTCCGAGAGCTTGGTACTAGAAGCTTTCAGAGTTGATAGAACATCAAGGGTTTGCCCGGTCCACTACGAATCACACGCTTTTTGTTCAGAGGATGCATAGAGGTACTGTTGCTTTTCTCGTCTATGTTGATGATATTATTTTCACAGGTAATGATGCGCATGATATTCTGTCAGTCAAGGAGTTCTTAGGTCAGCAGTTTGAGACCAAGGACCTTGGCAATCTTCGATACTTCCTTGGATTAGAGTTCATCAGGAACTAGCGTGATTTTGTGATGACCCAGAGGAAGTTTGTTACTGATATGCTAATAGAGACATGTATGACAAGGTGCAAGCCTGCTACTACTCCTATGGATCCAAGTATGAGATTATATGATGATGACATTGAGGAGATAGGCAAGAGGAGATACATGGAATTGGTTGGGAAGCTACTATATGCTGCCATCACCAGGACATATATATCCTTTATGGTGAGCAAGGTGAGCCAGTTCTTGGAGCAACTCAGGATGGTTCATATGGATGTTGTCTATATGATTTTGAGATATTTGAAGTCTTCACCAGGCACTGGCCTTATATTCATCAGAGGCACCTCTCTTGATGTGACAGCATGTGCAGACGAAGATTATGCAGGATGCCCTAGGGATAGGAAGTCTGCTTCTGGTTTTGCTATTTTTGTTGGCAGCTCGTGTCATGGAAAAGTAAGAAGCAAACGGTGGTTGCTAGATCTAGTGCAGAGTCTAAATACAGAGCTATGGCCCAGGGAATCACAGAGATGATGTGGGTCAGATCGGTTTTGACTGATCTTGTAGTTGATGTACCTCTTCCTATGCAGCTTCTATGTCTGGCAGCACTCTTTATTGCAAATAATCATGCATTCCATGAACATATAAAACATATAGAGGTGGATTGCCACTACACCAGAGACATGATCCAGAAGGGTATCATATCCACCACTCATGTTCCTACTGGATATCAGACTGTAGATATATTCATGAAAGCTCTTACTCGAGGCCCTTCCAAAGATACTATTCCAAGCCGAGCATGATAGACATATATGCTCTAGCTTGAGGGAGAGTGTTGAAATATTTATATATGTTTGGTGTTATTTCATAGTTTATTTTTCTTATGTACCTTTCATAATATTTACCCAATGCTGTTCTCCTATATAAGAGAGCCTTGGGGTCCCTCTAATAAACACGCAATTTCATTTTTCTCCAACAATATGTTCATTTTCCTTATTTGCATCATCAAAATTGGGTTGCATCGAAGATAATTTTTTGTTGATGAATGATTCTTCTTCAAACAGTGAATCTAAAAATAATCGTAACCTAATGCTTAAGTAGAGGCGAGTCTTGAACTTTTGTTGATGGAATGCGAACCTTGTGCAAGACTGACTCATATCAAACTTTGTTCATCAATACTTGACTTGATCGTTGAATCGTAAAAACGATTCCGTTTCCATGCTTTGATACCCCACCGGATGCGGTCAGAACCATGGAAAAGGATGAGAAGAGAAATTAGACGCGACGATCTTCACGGAATGAGAGGGGGAACATAGATTGAGATGAGAAACCCTAGAAATTCAAGGGAGGGATGGTAATGGTGGGGAGCATTCCAAAACATGACAATAGTCAGTCAACCAACTACTTGGTCGGCTAGTCAGTCAATTTCTGCATAGAGATTCTGTATTTTTTTTTTATTTTTTACTTTTTTCAAGAAGCATACTTATTCTAATATGCTTAATGTCTTATTTAAATTCAATTCCTTCTTTTATTTCATTATGATATGATAGAAAATGTAAGTTGTAAATACACAAGAATATATGTATGAAAACTTTTTTTTATATAAAAAACAGTTAAAAAATTCAAAATTGATTAAAGGTCGACTAAATTCTATTAGTCCCTGACTGTTGATTAATCATTAGTCAGTGACCCGACCGACCAAATAATGACTACCGACTTCTGCAACCTTGATGGCTGCAATATATCTATCCCCGTTCAATAAAAATAACCCCCACACATGAGTTCCCAACAATTTTAACTTTATATAAAAGATTTTGGGTGAAAGGACCTCATTGAAGTTGTCCGAGTTCCCAACAACTTTAACTTTATATAAAAGATTTTGGGTGAAATGACCTCCTTGAAGTTGTCCGAGTTCCCAACAACTTTAACTTTATATAAAAGATTTTGGGTGAAAGGACCTCCTTGAAGTTGTCCCAAATCAGCCCCCCTTGATCCCTTTTCTTGTGGGATACAATTCCCCTTCTAGAGATCCTCCTCTCTCCTGAAAGAGCTCTTGCTAGGGTTCCTCCTCAAATTGTAGATGAAGTTTTGATTATTGAATTTGAGTTATGGTTTGGAGAGTGCTTCTACTTTTCTAGAGTCCCTTCTCTCAACCCCGTTCCTCTCTCATCCCCAAGCTTCATCGAGCATTTTTTCTCCTTACCCTTGATTTCCTGATTGTATCAAGTGTTATCAAAGCATGGAAACTGAATTGTTCCATGATTTAATGATAATCTTGTCGTATTATTACGAACAAAATCCGAATTAAGTCACATTGCTCGTGTTTCGTATTATAGCAGAACAGTTCAAGAATCGTCTCAAATCAACCATCAAAGTACATCAATGGTTGGGCTCCTTCATTATGAAAGATATAGTTCTCAACTTCTATTTATTACACGAGGATGATATATTCGTTCTCGAAGAGGATTTCGCCACTACAGCACACATTCATGAGCATGATTTGTTTGGTACGACGACTACACAAGACGTGCTTGATGAAGACAACAGAAAAATGACAAAAATGGAGCTTTGCCTCCAACAATACCACAGCTCCTGTAGAACCCACATCATCTCGATGGCAGAAAAATCTCAGTACCTACTGTGATCTCCTGGTCATCAAAGACGTAATCCAGGAGTAAGAGGAGGATTCTGCCACTGGCAGAGATGGGGCACGAGAAAGAAGATCAGCAAAGTTGGATAGCTGCTGTTAGGTCAAAGGTTAGTCGTGCTTGTACATGGTGCTATCGGTGGCCCGATAAAGCATCTCCATGAGTGCAGGGCACCCTGATTCCTATGTCGCTGTGCCGATCAGCACCTTGTGACCGATGTTGGAACCTAGGACCATGCCGAGTGCAACTGATGTCGCTCAAAATGTGGTGTGGTTGCCACATTGCGAGTACATGGTTTGTTCGGTACGGCGACTACGCAAAGTGTGCTTGATGAAGACAGCAGAAAAAGGACAAAATGGAGCTTTGCCTCCAACAATACCGCTCCTGTAGAACCCACATCATCTCGATGGCAGAAAAATGTCAGTGCCTACTGTGATCTCCTGGTCATCAAAGACGTAATCCAGGAGTAAGAGGAGGATACTGCCACTGGCAGAGATGGCACGAGAAAGAAGATCAGCAAAGTTGGAGAGCTGCTGTTAGGTCAAAGTTTAGTCGTGCTTGTACATGGTGCAATCGGTGGCCCGATAAAGCATCTTCATGAGTGCAGGACACCCTGATTCCTATGTTGCTGTGCCGATCAGCACCTTGTGACCGATGTTGGAATCTAGGACCATGCCAAGTGCAACTGATGTCGCTCAAAATGTGGTGTGGTTGCCACATTGCAAGGATCCAACCTTGTTCTGTGTGAGGGTATGTCGCCACTCATCTCCGAGCAACCTTCCTTGCAAAAGAGCCGCCTTGGCATCATGACAGCTTGAGGTCATCAAGGGCGCCATAATATGTCTCGTCAATCCATGAAACACCACAGGAGCACTACATTCTTTGACCATCAAGGCTTGCAGACCCTTCTACCTTTACGTTGATGAAAAATAATAGCTCAATCTGCTCGCACCACCGTGTCGCTACTGCCACTATTCTTGCGAAGCTCGTCATTCCATATGTTGCTGCAGCGATCGTCATCATTAAACCGTGAGGGTCCTCCGGCGTCGAAAGCTCCTTTCGCATTACCCTCTTCGCGAGAGGTTCCATCGATGATGCCATATGCTGGTCGGACTCCACCAAGGGAGGCATTGGTACCACCCTTCCTGCGAGCGCAGGCATCACCACACAAACATTATGACCCCCCACCCCCACCAACCATGCCACCAACCATGCCACCATCCGTGACTTCATCGCAAGGAAAAAAACATGCATCTCGAGAGGGAGGTGATTGATATCTGCCTGTCTTGTCATTGCTGCATATGATTCTCATGCCCTTTGGGCCCGTTCGGTAGGAGAATAAGCAGGAATAAGGATGGGGAATAAGGGGAATAAGGGTCTATTCTCCGTTCGGCTGGAGTATAGGAATAAGGAGAATAAGGTGAAATAATGGTAGGTAAGGTGGGATAAAGATAGGAATAAGAGTGAAATAAGATGAAATAATGGGGAATAGTCGTACCACGGGGAACTGTGTTGGGGGCTTATTCCCCTTATTCCATTCCCCCTTATCCTCCAAACGAACAAGGCCTTTGGGTCAGGAACATAATGGACTGAGAGGGAATGCTTTGACTCGGAGTCGACGAGTGGTTGCCTGTAGGGGAATCCGAACAAAATGAAGAATATATGCCCACTGTAGGAAGTGTACATTAAGTAATCAGTAGTGGAGAGTTTGGGCAGGCTGAAAAATTTGTCGTGATTCATAGGAGGGATCGGCGTTGCCGGGGTGGGGGGCTGGAATGTTGGTGATGTGCCTTGCTCGGGTCTACCATATTTGAGAAACTGTCTGTTCTTGATTGGCAACCCTGGACATCATGCGTACTTTGGTGGTTATTCTCAGTCATGAACTTTCACATCTTTACATTCTACAGGACGTTAGTTCCTGTAAAATAATCTTCACAAAAGCAACCAAAACAGCCAGAATATAGATAAGTTCCAAAAAGAGACTCCTCATCCTGAAATAGACCTAAGCCATGATTAAATCAAGCTTCATAGTCTCCTAAAAGCGAGAAAGGACAAATAACGAGAGCCTGAGGCTAGAAAATCTTGTGAATACTAATTTTCTCTCGCCATTCTTGTTTAAACCTCTTTAAAAAGAATTATGCAAGTTGAGTAATGTTTTAATATCTAGCTTCTATCGTACTCCAGGCCTCCAAAGAAGAAACCAAAATTGATTTCTGATTCTGCTAGTAAGAAAGCTAAAGCTGACAGTTCGCTGAAAAGGTTAAATATCTGATTTGCCTGTTCTTTTATTATTAGCAATTCCCCTAACAAGTTGTATCTTTATCTGCAGAGCTAAAGTTAAGGGTGAAGGAAAGCCTGGGAGTGATCACAAGCAAGATGCTGATATCAGTACACCTGAAACGTCAACTAAATCTAAACAAAAATCTGGAGGTTTGTCCTCGAAACATGCTCCTGGCGATTCTGGCAAGAAGAACAAGGAAAAGCCAAGCAACAAGTTGAAGACCGAAACCGCGGAGCCTGCTGAGGCTGGAAGTAGTAAAAAGGAGAAGACACCAAAGCAGAAGAGTGAAGCAAAGGAAGAGACTACTGCCAAATCAAGTAGGAAAAACAAGGAAGCCCGTCAAGAAACTGATGGCAGAAGCATGGATATTTGCAGCCCCAGCGGCAAATCCGAGAAGAAGAATGTGGCAGAAGCTTTACCAGACTTGGAAGGTTCAAAATCTGGACGGAAGAACAAAGGTGGAAGCAATCCCAAAAGTGGCAGCAGATCAGCTGCGAATGGAGGTTCATCAACAAAAGAGGTGTCGTCACCCAAGGCTCAGGGAACTGAAGATTTCTCACCGAAGGCACATGACAGTTCAAGGAAGAGAGGAAGGACATCTAAAAGCTGAGTGTCTGTCCGCGCTCTTTTTTCTTACCTCGTTCACCTCTTCCCCGTAGTTGGATTCTCTTTAATGGTTTGTCCACGTCATCTGCTGGTATCCATGGTCTTTCATGCGAATGCTGAGGATGATCCTTATCGAGTTGGAAGAAGGGTTAGTGCGGATGGTTGGTTTTGGCAAGGAAGTTCTGTGATGATCATGGAATAGGTTACTTCGTGCTTTTCCTTGTTTAGTTCTTGTTTATATGCGGCAGCTGCTACTAGTTTTAACCCAAACCGATGTTTGTAGTCTAGAGGGTACGGTGAGGGGATTTGAGCTAAAACTGCGCCCTCTTTTCCCCGTCTGGTCCGTTTGTGTTCTAGAGAGGGATTCCTTCACAAGCCAGGATTGTTAAGCTTCTATTTGGTTAGAACCCTTAAGTTGTAATGACTTGTAATTCTGGTTGTGGTCTGCACATTTTGGTGGATGTATCGACAGATTAACAACTTGTTTAAAGCTGAGTTTATTTGTCGTTGGAATTTTCTAACTTTTTAAGGTTGTGACGTAACGTGAATGGCAGGTTCTCATTCATCATGTGCTCGGCTGTGATCGGTGAGTAACCTTGTAAAATTGCGATGATTTCCTTAACCATCTCCGTTTTATTCTACTCAACTGGCATGTTTTCCTGAGTACAACATACAGGGAATGATGTCTTGGTTATGCTATGGAGGAACACTCTAGTACAAAAAGGTATACGATGTTACACTATGGCCATATTTGCATATGGTCTGATCCGAACCATTTTACGGGATCAGTGCTTTGAGTCGCTTCAATTACCAGAACTATTATTTTATTTTATTTTATGAGATGGACTCCAATCTTAGCTGAATTGTGGATGCGGTTGGATTCGGGGGCTTCCACTTTGGATCAAGAGTAAAGGCGAATTGGCGAATAAGGTGGCATTCTCGGTGATGGGTCAGGTCAATCTTTGTTGGGGGACCTCACTCGTGCCTTGCCATACATGACTAGAGTAATGCAAGCGACATTGTTGGCGTAGACGATGAAGACGGAAAAGAGGTAATGTTTTCAAGTCATCCGAGAAGATTCAGTCATTTTTTCTTTTATTCTTCCATTGCATTCTCCAAACCCATTGGCTTCCCTATTTTCCAATGCTGACTGATCAAAGCGGGGAATACCCGAGGTATATGCTTCTTTTCCATTCTATACACATTTGTCTCCGGTTAGAGGATGCATACCTATATCGTGACAACATACGACATAGGTCTTCGTTATCTCTATCTCGTTAAGTCGACTCTTTAACCTAACTTATTTAACACCTCCGAATCTCTATTCCTATCAGAGGACCTGCATCAAGATGTCAGTTAGATATTAGCCTTCTAAAGAAAGGATTGCCATCTCTCACTCAGGCTGGAGATCATCTCTTAATAATCATTTGACGGTGCTTGAATCTAACTCTTTAGATATTCATCCAAGCACTAGCCTCTATGATTCAACAATTGAATCCACAGCTGTATGATCATCAAGATGGTCATAGTACATAATCCTAATTGTACCAAGGGACCTATTATGTAAATTAATTATTCTTATTTTCAGATCAGTGAATGATATCTGCAATAACATTTATTGCATAATGACTCGCCGTGGGATCGCATGTCCAACAATCTCCCACTAGCCCAAAGAGCCATTAATGGCTAATCTTTAACCAAACTAATGTGACAATCATAGGCTATTTAGAAAAATATCTAGGTAAGCTGACTGGTCACTCTGCTCCTGAGAGACTACGCCAAGTCTTTTTACGATACCTGTATATCTCCTCGTAACAGTTCTCACATCCAATGCGAATATTGCATCTTATGCAATCAATACTCAATATTATTAGAGCAGTTATAGTGTCCTTGACACTTAAGACCCAGTCTTAAGTCTTATAAGGCATCTGCAGTTAAGACCGTCTTAGATCACTATCTATAAAGTCTTAAGATCCCGACGATAAGGCTTAGAGATCACTATCTCGAAAGTCTTGTCATCTTTGAAGATATTGTTATTACTACAACTACGTGTTTTATCTCCATGGTAGGATTAATAACAATTTACTACTCCCACTGCATGGCAGACATCTGGCTTTCGTACTCATCTAGCGTACACTGAGCTTCCCAATGCTGATGCACTAGGGCATATAGCTTTGGTATTCACATCCTCTACTCTTTGAGGTGCTATACCTTTCGATATGTCAGTACCATATCTTAAGGGAAAGGTGTACCACTAATGTGACAATCCCAATGTCTTCTTATCTTTGCTTCTGAACAACTTCATAACTAACATCTAAGAGGTATCCTTGAGATCATATCTCAAGGTACGTAACAACCAGATTATAAAACACTTATTATTATCCTTATATCATTCCAAATGATTAGGATATCATCTACATTTAGCATGGTGAACACAATGGTACTCCCATTAAGCTTCACATGGTTCATCAAGATTCTATATGAAATCATAACATTTATAATTTCATCAAATATGATGTTCCAACTACAACAAGCTTATTCGAGTCCATAGATGGAGTTATTCAGCTTGCACACCTTACTTTCCTCAACTATGAAGCCATGGGGCCACTTCATATGAATATCCTTGACGAAGAATTCATAGAGGAATGCAATCTCGACTTCCATCTTGAAGATGTCATAGTCAAGTAGTGTAGCTATAGTTAGCAATAATCTGATGGGCTTAAGCATGGTCACTAGAAAGCAAGTCTCATCGCAAGCGATGTCTTCTTTCTGTGTGTATCTTGAGGATACGAGCCGTGCTTTGAAGGTACCTACCTTCTCATCAGGTTCCTCTTTCTCTTGAAGATCCATTTACACCTAATGGGTCTTACCCTTATAGGTGGATCCTTGAGAGTCCATATACAACACTTGTATATGAAGTCTACTTTAGACTTTATTGCTAACATCTATCTTTCCATGTCATGATCCTCATGAGCTTCATTATATGAAGTCATGTCATTATCAGGCTTGATTGACGCATGGAATCCATCTTCAAACTCATTTAAAGAGGTATGAGTGTTTCATCTTTAATTGTCCTTTTAGTTTTCGATTTCAGGAGTCCCATTATCTTCTCAAGATTAAATGAGTTCCTTCACTTTATTTTCATCTTGATTCTCAAGAAAGTCATCCTCTAAGAATCATATCCTTAGAGATGAAATCTTTAAGAATATCAAAGTCATAAAGTAGGTATCCAATGCCATCCTTTATTTTCCTAATGAAGTAGCAGTCTTTGGTGCTAGATTCCAACTTATTTGCATGGAACCTTATTAAGGATATATATTGCAGCCTCTAGTACATATATACCTTGGAAACTATTAATATTCATCATTGATCAAATAATGTCACACATGATCCAATTGTATCCACCTACAACTCTATTAAGTTTAGGTGTATTAGAAGGAGTGAGATAGTATTCATTGAATTAATTTAATAGGTACTTGCTGCCTTGATTAGATAAAATTCTTTCATCTTCCTTCAAACTTTGGTTCTAAACCAAAATTGTGAAATCTTTGAACATTTCAAAGCTTTATAAGGTGAAGGGAAGAAATCACAAATAATCACCGATAGGTATCACATATCATTAATGTTTACTATGATACAGATGATCCACATACATCAATATATATGAGATCTTGAATACCTTAACATCTTACACCATTCCCAGAGATGGGTGCATTGGACATTTTTATTTGAATATAATATTCACAAGTTATATGAGACTTGATTGACACATGATTAGCCCATTAATGATCCAATTGTATTCTCCTACAACTCTATTAAGTTTAGGTGTATTAGGAGGAGTGAGATAGTGTTCATTGAATTAATTTAATAGGTACTTGCTACCTTGATTAGATAAAATTCTTTCATCTTCCTTCAAACTTTGGTTCTAAACCAAAATTGTGAAATCTTTGAATATTTCAAAGCTTTATAAGGTGAAGGGAAGAAATCACAAATAATCACCGATAGGTATCACATATCATTAATGTTTACTATGATACAGATGATCCACATACATCAATATGTATGAGATCTTGAATACCTTAACATCTTACACCATCCCACTCTTGCAGTGGTTGCGTTAGGTAGTCGACGGCCAGCGTAAAAATAGTCGAATCTTTCAACCATGGATTTGAGCAAGAATCCATGTAGCCGACCCTATTTATAGTGGGATAAGGCTTAGTACTTTTTTATAATATTCACAAGTATGTAAGATTTGAAATTTTAGACATTTGAAAGTTACATCTATTACTAGTCCATTGATCTCATCAACATACATATGTCCAAGTCTTTGATGCCAGATCATTATCAAATGATCTCCATCCTCCTATTGATCTTAAAAGATTTAATTTTCAGCATTAGAAATGTTAATGAACCATTCATTATTTTCTAATTTAGTAGAGTCCTCTAGATGTCTGATTATTATCTGAAATATATCCATCACAACTCTTTATGATAGGTCTATTTCAGACTTCATATTTATTTCCAACATTTAGAAATAAATAATGAATGTATTCTAATATCGGGGTCATAGAGACATTCTCTAAGACTAGGGGCTCTCCTACTGAAAATATGGTCTATCTATCCAATGGAGACTGTTGCAACAATTTCGTCAACTCTCATATAGATGGCTATTAAACCTTACAATCAAAATTTCTAATCTTCTAAAACAAATGCAACCAATTGCAAATGTTATTAGAAGAATGAGATACAATTATCAGACTTTGATCTTATCAAATAAAAAAGTCGATTTTAATGATTGTTATGTAGATGTATAATATTCCGATGCACTATCCTGATCCTTCTCTAAGGATCTTAGATTGTCCAGATAGTCATACTATCAATACATCGGCTTATTGCAGTATTGGCATTCATCCAACTCTTTGGATGTCATATTCATAGAAGTATAATCAACTCCTTGACTTTCCTTCTAACTTGGGTCCGGCTCATGCTTCTACTGTGCTCGTTTCATCTATAAACAATCATTGCTTAAGATAAAGGATCTCTTATGTTGAATTCAAAAGATTTTAATATAAGAGTATTTCAACATTTATACATGCTTCATTTACTTCATACAATATGAATATTATAAAACTTCATGAATGACTAAAGTATAGATAGTAGAATGATAACACTCATTACATCTACATCTAAACTCAAAGATTTTGGTTCAGGTAAGTACTCAAACATTTTGAGTACATCATCTCTTATCGAGCCACCATTCTGCATAATGCAGTGAACCATGTCATTCATGATTAAATGTTGAGAGCACATACGCATGACAAAACATCTTCTTAGATTTTATAAGGATTATTTGACAATTACGATCATCACTGACATGATACTTCCAAAGCACACTCGATGAAAGATCAAGACTATAGAGACATACAAACTTACGTTGTTGTCCTATTGTCTATTCAATTATTATTTCTCATTATTATGAGGAAACTTGCACATTGCAACCACTTACATTGTGTGTCCAACTGCAAATACAATATCTTCATCATGGATCCAATCCATGATAATTCACTGGTTATTATTGAGTATAGTATTGAGTGGGTTTAATGAGGATTATCTGAAATAAGAAATTTGCATATACACACACATACATATTTTAATTTGATTTAGGAATTTTTATATCAAAGTTGCCTTGCCTTGTCAATACTGAAAGTTCATTCCCTTATTCACTTTCGATGTAAGAGATATACTTACCATTATATCTCAAGCAAGATATGGGATCTCCATTCTTATCTTTATTACATCCCAATAATATGCTGCAACTCAGATAAAAAGAAGCGGGAACACATTCCACCTTGCAAGTCCAACTTGCATTCCGAATTTGGTCTTTAACACCCGAGCCCACCACCCCTAAGGTGATGTTGACCCACTGTTAATTGAACCAACCATCAACATGAATAGAACTCGCTATGCACAATCCAATATCGCTCCAATAATAGGAGGAACCGATATTGCGCATACAGCCTTACTCTTTCGAGAAGCAAAGAGCCTGATCCAGATGCGCTTGTATGCAGGAGCTGTCACTTTGGACATGTGTCTCCTACATACAATCCCTGACGACGGAATCCTTCGCCTTGACTGGAGACCATGGATGTCACTTATACGATCCTCCTTATCCCATTCAAATTTTAATTAATCATTATGAATCATATATGATTATTCTTCCAAGGGAATTACAACTCTATTCATAACAGAGTGTATAATTTTTGTTGGATCTATTTCATTTAATCATATTAAATCAATTATCAATCCAATCAATCAACCAACAAATAATTTTTAATTATTACTTGAAGGTATAATATAAAAATACATATTATTCAAAATTTTAATAATTAGAAAAATACATCATGATCGCTTCAAGCATTATCCTTTCCTTACCCACTGTCATGGCCAATACCGACGGGAGTGGGACTGACCGCTCACGGAGCAACCTGCTACCTCAATACTCCCTGACTAGACACCATATCCGCCTTAGGTCAGGATAATACGATTTGATCATTTTTTATTGGACATGATAATCGATCTTTCAACCGAAGTTTTACCATATAATATTTATCAAAATATTTGTGATTAATATTATAAGAAGATTTGCTAAACAAATCCCCAATACTATTCGAACATCAATGTTTGTTGGAAAGGATGCAACCAATTGTGATCAAGATCAATTATCTTATCATTTTGGTTAAGGCAATGCCATTCATGGAAATAATCATCATCTTTAAATATTTCAAAAATATTCATTAATAATTATTTCAAGAATTAACAAATAATTTCCATTAATATACTTGAATGAAAATCACTAGGTTCATGATTGGGAAAGTAATTTTCAGCAGTGACCCATACTTACTAAAATTAGCATATCTCAATCAATTTAAATCCAAATCAAGCAAATTAAATTTCTTTTAGTTGTCAATTTGATTTATAACATAAATTAAGTGATAAACACACATCTTTAGCCATTTTAAAATCAAAATTAACTCTTTAATTACGTCAAGATTCACCATCCCCGAAATGGTGGGTACATGTTAACTTGAAAAATCATAACTTGAGCAAATGGATTCCAAATCACACAAACTCAAGTCCCACGATTTCCTTATTTAACGGAGAACATAAATAAAGTGATAAAATCACGTTTTAAGGCACGTAAACAGGGCGAAAAAATGCACTAAACATGGTTGCACGAATGAAATGCGATGAAACTTAAAAAGCCTGTGTCATCTTAGGTTTATGGATCATATCCAAAACCTTCGACCTATGGCTCTGATACCACTTAAAAGATATCGGAAAAATCCTTAAGCGCATCATGGAAGCGTGGAGACCGCATCATATGCTATCGGGAGCGACTAGTCGTATTAGTTGCACGAGACAACGTAATTTAAAAATTTAAAGCGATGAAACCACATGATCCGAGAACACTTCTCGGATCATTTCATCTAAACCACCAATAGGTATTAAGGTTACCTCTTGAAGTGTGGTTGCAATCGAGTCTCTAAACGAAGAGACCTCCTGTCTCAAGTCCGAACCGATGGAGGAAACGCTTGCGTGCGCGTTGATGAATCACGTGCTCCTCCCAATCCATGTTGATGATCCAAGGGGTGAATCTCTTGATCTCATCTCATGAGATCCGACGTCTTCTTCATGAGCGAGGTGCATCGAAGGAGTCAGAGATCCACGAGCGGTCGAAGCGGTGGCACAATGGCGTGGCAACGATGACGATGATCTCTCTAGGACATCAAGGTAGACGACCACAATGAGAGAGAATAAGAGAGACTTGCGTGTAGAGATAGGGGGAGAAAGCATATTATGTTGTGTTCAAGAAAATCTAGGGTTGTATCTTCTTTTATAGTATTTTGGGAGTCCATGGAGTCCAATCCATGTGAAATACAAAATAAATGATTGAGATTGATTTGCATTTCTATTCAATGGTCATGACTTTGTGGTAAAAAAGTACAATGACAATTAATTTAGTTTAACTTAAATATATTGAATAATCAACATAATTTAATTTTGAACTAAATTAATTAATATATAAGGATAATGATGGAAGCCACCCACCCTCCTAAATGGGGGGGGGGGATGAGGGACACCCTTATAACCAAATTAAAGGGTGGACGTCCACCATCCATTAAATGGATGGTGTTGTCTCCTTTAATCCTTCGTATAAATTTACAACAACTTTTGTTGTAAATTAGTTCACAAAAAAATAATTCCAAATTAATTTCTTGAATATTTCAATCATGTTATTAAATAATTGTGAATCATATTCACAATCCAAAATAAAATGTAATTTGTATTTTCAATTAATGTCCAATGTGAATCCAATTGACATCCACAATTATTTTGAAGATACTATTTACATCAAGATCTCTCTTATATATTATAAATAACATTTATAATATATACAAACAATATGGATAGTGCTATCCACATTATTCATATCCTTGATATCATATTTCATCATCTTGAATCTCTTATTCTCATGTGCCAAATATTATGAATCACATTCACATTATCCACATCTTTGATAATTAAATCACATTTAATTATCTTAGATAACTCTCCTTATAATATGAATCAAAATCATATTATCTACGATAATTAAATCACATTTAATTACCCATTTCTCAATGCTTAGATACAGACATCAACAATAAAATTATCCTTGAACTCTTTCAAAGATAATGCGCTTTCTCCTTGGATAGTTGGAGATAAGGACAGGGTGATTGTACGTTCCACGTATAGTGACTTGGAAGATGAGATCACATCTCAAATCTATATCTCAGGGACCTGGCATAGATGTTTGATTAAATCAAAGTCGTAGATCTAATCTTCTAATTGTATTTGAATCACATTTAGATCAATGTCCAACATTTGGACTAAGACCAGATCACTTCTTTATGAGAGGAGTCGCTAAAATCCAGACCTGTTTCGTCACTCCCTCGGAAAGGAAGCATTAAGGTTATACAATCATTTATGATCACATCGTCCTCAGGTTTTCCTAATACCTGTACTTCCTGCATACTAGAAGATCAAGAATAAACCTGAAGTTTTAGATCTATTTAGACTGTCTCCTTTAGGGTTTATCATAGTTTCTCATTTTATCATTGAGAGTCGGTATCGATCATATACTTTCCAAAAGCATATATCATACCTGGTATTAATCATATACTTTCCAAAAGTATATATCAAGCCTACAAATTCAGTTAAGCTTCCAGAGCGAGACGACCATGCACAGACTTTGATCTTAGTATCTCATGAGTGAGATCATGTCTTTCGATTCAGAAAATAAACCTGTATGATCCCTTTGAGAGATCGTATTACTCATATGCCCTTATATGCACAACAACGCACCTGTGTATAGACCTTAGTTAGGACATCAAGCTATCGGTCTACCAAATGTACATACCCAGAATATAGTAACAGATCTATCTCCGTTCAGAGGATGCGTGCCTATATCGTGACAACATACAACATTGGTCTTAGTCATCTCTATCTCAGTAAGTCAACTCTTTGACCTGACTTATCTAACACCTCCGAATCTCTATTCCTATGCAAAGGACATGCATCAAGAGGTCGGTTAGATATCATCCTATTAGAGAAAGGATTGCCATTTTTTACTCAGTCTGGAGATCTTCTCTTAATAATCATTTGACGGTGCTTGATGAGTCCTCAATCTAATTCTTTAGATATTCATCCAAGCACCAACCTCTATGATTCAACAATTGAATCAACAACTGTATGATCATCAAGATGGTCATGGTACATAACCCTAATTGTACTAAGATACCTATTATACAAATTAATTATTCTTCATTTCAGATTAGGGAATGATATCAGCAATAACATTTATTTCATAATGGCTCGCCATTGGCTCTCATGTCCAACATGGCTGGAATCAACCCATGAAGGCTGAGTATCAACATGAAGCCAATATGGGGGACAAGGTTCCTCGTACTAACTCGACTTGTTCTAGGTGCCTGTGTGCGTTTAAAACCTAAAAACCGTGTATTAATACTTGCCAATTTACTAAGAGATGGGGAGTTATGATTAGGGTGGAGCATTGGGCTCCACCCGACCCAACTCGGGAAAGCCCGACCCGAGCCCATCAATTATCTGTGGGCCTTAGGCCGGATCGAGGCCCGCTTTTTTCAGCAAACTGAGGACCCGAGCCCGGCCCAAGGCCTGCGGGACCGGGCTCGGGTTCGGGTCGGGCTCGGGCTTGGGTCGGGCTCAACCCGCACTTATTTTGATTACATGAAGTTGCATTTTGATTCCAATTTATTGTTATGGATATAATTCATGCATAACACATGAATATTGGATGTATTGTTACGATATAATATTACTATTGATGGATGAAGGAAATATTGGATGTATTATGACTATAAATCCATGTCCCCTAATTTAGTTCTAATACGATCTTTTGAAATATGAGGGCCCGGGCCCGGCCCATTTGTACTTCGGGTTTGGGCCCGGCCCGGCCCGAGCATAATATTTTTGAAAAGTGAGGACCCGGGCCCGGTCCATTTGTACATCAGGTTCGGGCCGGGTCTAGGCTTTTGCGGGTCGGATCAGGGCCGGGCCCGGGCTGGCCCGGCCCAATGCTCCACCCTAGTTATGATCATCATTTATTTCTTCAAAAAAAAAATTAAAGTTCCAGGAAAAGTTTTGCCAAAAAGAATTTAACAAACTAGAAATGCCCCCATCCTTTTGAGCGTACACTTGGAGTAAGAAGAACTTGAGGACAATATCGCCTATCCTTAATGTTGTAGGCCGCCAAACAAGAGTTGTACAAGCACAAAAAAAGGGCTATGCATCATACATGCTACAAGCCTGGATGTGGATGTGTACATTAGGTACTCACAAAAGGATTACTCCGGTGAATCCCCAAAGAACAAGTGCAAACTGTTCGAACTCCTTGATAGATGTGTTGAGCCACACCCAAAAAAATTAATGGGTATTTTTGGCACATGAGTAATCCCTCGTCTAATAAGCATAGAAAAGGATAAAACACAATCTTACCAATTCCATGATTGGCTTTCCACACTCATTTTTGAGTCTATCAACTAAAGAGATGCTGTATTGATGGAGACTTGGATTCAAATCTAGAGTTGAGGATTGAGTCAACTAAACTAAACTCTTAGAATGGGACTTTGTACGAAACTTTGATTGTACATCTTGTACATCAATCAACACTAAAGTTATACCCGTCATCTATTTTGTACCATAAGAGAGTTTGAATACCAGACTATGAGTTCCACTCGAGTGAGAGTTGAGCGAGACTTGACCTTAAGCGGTTCACGAAATCGGAACCTGATCGATGAGTCTTTTATTCACTTTTACATCCATGAATTAATCCTAAAATTCTTTTATATACATTTATTCTCCAAATAAGCATTTGTAAAAGGACTATCAAAGTTTACGTATAGAAGGTTGACACATATATGATTAATTAACTTAATATATGAATTTTAGCTTAAATTCCTAAACAGAACATCCAATAAGTACCCCTAAATTTAGTAAATTAGCAAAAATATATTTAACAATAAAATTGAACTAAAAGTATGTGATTATATTGTAAATAAGTCCACAAAAGAATTAAAAAACCATAAAAATAAGATGTTGAAACTTGCATTTTTTACATGTAATATCCCAAACTTCACATATTTTAGACAAACTTTATCTTAATTTTGATTGGCATAAAATAATCTCCATCATGTACATACTATTAACTTAAATAAATAAAAATACCAAAAAAATATTAACTTACATATGTCAAATAAACTCAAACCAAAATTTTCAGCAAAAAACCGTAAATGTTGATATCTTTCTCATACAGTCTCCTATGAACTTGTACTTACTTTTGAATTAATACACATTCAATCACTTACAAATCAAGTGTATATTCAAAAGAATCAAAGTTCTATGCGAAACTTGTGTTTTGAGATCAAATTGTATAATGTACATATTTAATAACTTTAATCTATTATTTTATACACATAAATAATCTTTGACATAGACTCATTAGTATTTTTAGGGTAGTCCAACTACTACATGGTTTCATCCTTTAGCATGGGAAGGACTTAAATTGAGTACTCCAATCATTGACATAGACTCATTAGTATTTTTAGGGTAGTCTTCATGTATTAGAGATAAGTTCAAACCATGCTCGATGGTTTGCACTCAAGGTTGTAGTCTAAATATGTGAGATTATGCTTGGAACCAAGTTTTGGAGCGAAAATTTTCATTGCAAGTTTATATTCAAACATTACTTCATAAATTTGTATGGTTGTTTTCCAATCGTTTCTAGAAGATCCGTCTATATGGATTTTAAATTACATGTCTTTCAAGTGCTTTGTTTTAAGTTTTATAATTTTTGAAGATGGACTGCATATTAACTTTTTCTAATTGAGTTTTATTTGCTACCTTGAATCCAAGTTCGATTTATTTTAAGTTTCATATATTCAAATATTTTATTTTGAATTTGGAATGTTACTTGATACCTTAAAGCTCATATGGAATATTTTATGTAAAAATATTATAATTTTAAAGATTTTACTTTAGAATTCTATTTTTAAATATACAATCCTTAGTAAAAAATCTAAGATTAAGGAAAATACCAAGCAAATAATATATAATGCATTAAATACCTAGTTTTTATGGTTATTATATTTCCTTTGCCATCTAACTTTGCTCTAATTTTCTTGGGAGATTGAGGAATATAAATAAAAGTGAATTATAGGAGGCTTAATAAAAAAGAATATTATTGACAAAAAAATGTTTAGTTTAATATAATTACCGTCTCAAGATAATACCGTGTTCTTATAATAAAAATCATATAAACAAAGTATTACCTGAAATGACTGAAATAACAAATAGAAAAACAACATGGCAAAGCCACTTCTGGCATTGTGACGATCTTCGATTTTAAATTAATGCCAAGAACTACACAAGATTTTTGATATATAAAGGAACAATCACATGATTGTGAGAAAAGATTGTAGATTTCTCTCATGATAGTCAATATCATCTTGGCAATGATAACCAACAATGTGGATTGTTATTCAAAGATAAATAACTCAAAACAAAGGTAGAGGGATACTTTGATAAGCTAGAGCCATGATAATGTCCATGAGGAGCTCGACGTAGTCTGACCATCATATTCATGCGTAAGGAGAGTGAGCGTCACCATCTATGCCAGGATTGATTAGTCTCCGATAAAGAATGAAACGGGGAAGGGAAAAGATATGATATTAATGCAAGAATATAGAAATAAATAAGAGGTGAAGAATTAGGATAAAAGTTTAAGCACGTGTTATTTCCACTTAATTATACGGTTTAATACTTTCTACTCTATTTTTTAAATATCGGATCTCTAATCTTTATCTAATGGGATATTCTCTATTTATGTGTGTATAAGTGGCATGTGCAAGTGTGTGTATATATTATATGTATGCATATATTGAACTAACTTATTTTTAAATATAGGGATATTTCACACATAAACGTGAGTAATTCTATAATTATACCAGGAACCCTCTATAATCATGAATTACACCCACGACCCAAAATAGTGCTTCGTTTACACCCGTAACCTTCTGTTAGTTTAGTTCATTAACTCAACCATATAAGTGAGTTAATCTAATCAATCTTTGATCTAACGACTAGGATGAACCAAAGGTAAAAAAAAAGAAAAAAAAATGCAGGGAGGAGCTTGCAGACGGCCTTCATTCTTTTCATTTCATTTGGAAGTCGAATCTATTACTTTTATTTCGAACCAAACCTTTTTCGAATCTTTGTCAAATGAATCCTAATTAAATTCGACTTGTACGACTCAATTAACACCATATTAATTATCTCATTTTAGTAGTTTTCATACCTCATTTGATCAACTGAACATGCGCCAATAAGTAGGATTATGTGGCATGTGCATATGCCGTAATAAAATACATGAAACGACTTATGTATAATTGCACATATTATTGAATTTCAACCGACTGAATGGCTACTTTTTAAATATGATAAAATATCGAAATATTATATTGCCCTTAATATAAATGTTAAAAAGAGATTTCCATTCCAGTTGTTTATTGAATATACGAGCTAGGGATGACATACTAAATTTTATGTAATAAGATGGGTTATATATGATGTTATCTTTGTTGAATATACATACACATGAGGAAAGGGAAGCTACTTCATGAAGTAACTAACCTTAGCTACTCTATGGACATTTTCTCCTTTTTATGTTGGAAAATATCATTATGGATTTTCATAACTATGTCTCTCTAATATCATTCGAATTTCATCAGAAAATGCCATGAAGTAGCTAGGGTTATGAATACCATATATTGCAATCATTTATATATAGTTGCTTCTTCTGGAAACTATTCTAAGAAGATAGGGGTACAAATGATATTCCAAAAAAGAGGGGGCACAAATCATTTAGGACACACGTGATAAAAAATCTATTATTAATTATTTAAACTTTTATTTTTTGAAAATTTACAAAACCTTCAAATTGGGTCAATCCAGGTCAACAATCAGCTCACGGGTGGGCCCGATTTTCTTAATTTCTTCCTTCTTTTAGAAAAATATTTACATGAAACCAGTCCACTAGAATTCTTATAGGGTGTTTGTTCTATATTGATCCTACACATTCAGGGTGCATTCGATTCAGGAATAAGCATGAATAAGGGTGGGGATTAAGCTGAAATACAGAATTATTCCTGTTCGACTGGAAGGATAAGAATAAGGTAGAATAAATGTATGTAAGATGGAATAAAGATAGAAATACATGTGGAATAAGGTGAAATAAAGGGGAAGGGAAGGGGATAGTCGTACGAGGAAGGAGAGGGAAGCGGAATAGCGTCGTTAGTCCTAGGGCTATTCGGCAACCAAACACACCCTAAAGGTAGTAATTAACTTATCGATATAGATAAAAATATATGCTGAAAATATACTCTTTAATATAATAGTGGTGGGGTTACAACTAAGAATGAAAACTATCGGATATGGATATGAATATATGTATAATCATATCCTTGTCCATTTTAAAATAGGAATGCGAATGCAAATATTGAGAACATGAAAATTTGTTACGTATCCTTAAAAACAAATACGAATATAAAACACATAAATCAGATACGATTAATAACATAAATATTCAATAGGTTAGCTGAAATATACAAGTTTAAGATTGTTTACACACAAAGTAGACACACAAAATATTAAATCAACAACGGTAAATGCAATCATATATTGTTATTACACATAATTATAAATAAATGTATTACTGTATTTACATACTGAAATGGATATAAAAATACAAATGCGAATATTAACAAATGTGAAAATGATATCCATATCTATGTCCACTTGAAAATTTATACAAAGGTGGATGCATTATGGATGCCGTTAGGTTGCATGATTATGTAACTTGTTAGGGATTCAGAAGGTTGATAATAGCTATGATCATGTTTACCCCTTTTTCCTCACGTGCTTATACTTTCGTACAACAGTGTACGCATGGTTCTACTTTTCAACAGTTTATTGCAGCCAATGATTTTTTTGTAATCTTTATAGAGAAAAGCCTATTCAATAGTAATGAAAGGCCAACATCCGAAATGGCAACAAAGTCATTTTTAAATGCAGCGTTTACCATGCAGTATTCAGTCGAAGGGGTCACTGCATAGCAAGTACGCAATATGCAGGAGTATGTGATTTTATGCGGTTTGGTATTTTTTATTATTAAAAATATAAATAAATATTTGATATTCTGATAATATCCTCTAAATATTATATTTCTTAATAATAATAATAAATAATTGAAGGTACAAGGAACAAAACTATTGAGATAAAGTAATATAGAGTCAAATGAGCAAAAGCATCAATTGAAAGAGTATATGGCAACATGCCTGATGAAGAGGATTTGAGCCGAGGTCATGTCTCTCCACAAGGCGGATCGACAGTCGCTGAGGTGACCTCAAATGAAATCACAAATTAATCAACAATTAACCCACAATCATATATAAGCAATTAAATCTAAAAAATGTGGAGTTAAAATTTATTATAAGTATACATGCTAATGTGTATAGGTGTAATCACAGGTAGAGGTCGAACACTGGGAGCAAACAGTTGGGAGCAAAATAAATGCACACCATTATTCAATTCTTATCTTGTCCATGTTATTGTTTTTGTGGCTTTTTAATGCTTTTATATTTTTTTTATTTTTTTAATTTTTAAATTTTTATATTTTTGATTTTTAATTTCTGATTTTTATATTTTCTTTTTATATTTTTATCTTTATGTATTTTCTTTTTCTTTTATAAAAGTAATTTAGCCATATAAGGCTTTATTTAAGTAATACATAGAAATATATTTATAAATGCTATTAAATATAAATAATTTTTTTAAAAATAAATTGTTATTGGGTTTTAAATATTTTTCTAATGTTTTTATATTTTTCTCAGATTTTTTGCTAATTTTTAGGTATTTTAAAGTCAAAAATATCCCGAAAATGGGATTAATTAAATGCCCGAAATTAATATGGGTTTTAAAAATAATAAATTAGTCCCAAAATTACCCAAATTAATTTTAGAATGTAAATACTTATATATAGATAATATTTAAACAGAAAACATATTTTTGTAATTTTTGTTGAATTTTTATATTTTTTGTTGGATTTTGGAGCTTTTTGATTTTTTCAGTTTTCTTTTACTATTTTAGGGGTTTTTAATTTCTAGACTCAATAAAGATCAAAATATAACCCATATAATTATTCTGGAATTTTTCAAAAAGTTTTTATATTTTTTGGTATTTTTCAAATTAGACAGGGACTATTTAGGCTTCATTTTAATTTTAATAAATAGGCTAGATACTCAAAAATGCAAAAGGGAACGTGGCATGAAAGTACATTGCATGGGGCATCTAACCATATTTTTGTGGATTTTTTGGAGCTACATAGCTATTTTTAATAATTAGATGAAAGCTCAAAAAATAAACGGGCCTGGCAGGGGCATTCTTGCAAATAAAAAAAAGTACAGGGATCACCATGTAATTTACCCAACAGATAAACTATTTTTTTAAGTTTCAGAATTATTTTACAAAAATAAAAACGCTAGGGACCTATGCGTAAAATTGCCAACGTCACGTGAGGACGGCACGTGACGCTGTTAGGGACCAAAACACAAATAATAAAAATCCGAGGGCTTGCAAAAAGCCCAATTTATTTACAATGTAACATTTATTTATAGAATTAAAAGTTAAATACAAAACTGGACAGGGGTATGAATGCAATTTACCCCTTAATAACGGTGATCGGACGACGCTGGACTTGGCTTGACATGTAGCATCCATCCAACGGTCGATACCATTTCATGGATCAACGGTGGAGATTAGATCACTTATCGTGTTCCGACGGCTGCAATGCGAGGAGATCCGACGGCTCTTGCTTGATCTGGCACCACCTTCTTCATCCGACAGCGGAGAAGTGAGGAGGAAGAACAGGGAAGAAGGTCGGAACATCCGAACTTCCCCGCCTCCGATCTCCCTTCTCCGGCGTCCTTCGAGGCTCCAAGGGGTCCCAGGCGCTTCTTGGCTGGTGGCTCTAGCTGGTGGAGGTCTCGGATCTGGCAGAGGCATGCTGGAGCGCCACCACAAGGTCGGAGGAGACATGAGGGTCCAGGTACCTCCGACAACATCTGATTTCAACTCCTGGAGATTCTTTACGCTCCTAATCTGCACAGAAAGGGTCACACGGCTCGAGGGGGGTCCCTCGACCAAAGATGAAGCTGTATTAGCACGGAAAACAGGTGGGAACGTTCCTACTGATTAAACTAAATGCATGAATAAAAAGCTGAGATAAAATCCTACCTGGAAATCTAAACGCGCAACTCGAACTTGGCTTTTCGGCCAAGGAGCAGGACCTCCGGCGAGCGGCGGCCGTGGGCGCATCTCCCCCTCCGCGAGCTCCCATCCATCGCAGGGGACCTCCAGCTGTCTCCTGGATGCTCGATGGACCGAGATGGCGGAGCTTTAGATTGAAGAAATGACCAAAATGATCGAAGGGGAAGATGGAGTTATTTAAGAACATGGTTGGCGCCCTTATTTGACTGGGGAAAATCAAAAAATCTGATGTATCTACAACGTATCTACGAGGTCGGCGTGAATGTACAATGAAAGGGGCGAAAATCTCGCGAAGAGATGGAAGTCGATGGATGGCTGCATCACGCTGACCGTGGGTCAAGCGGGCCGCATCCTGATTGGTCCACCTGTAATCACTACAGAACAAAACAAGGTATTTATTAAAGAATAATTAATTAAAAATAGAAAATGATTTTATTATTTTTCAATTATAAAATAAAAAATGTCTATTATTTTATTTTGTATTTTATTATGATTTTTTATTTATTTTTTGGATTTTTTATTAGTATTTAATTTTTAATAGGGTATTTACAGGTATATTCGTCTATGTTTCATGCATTTTTATTTTTATTTTGTATATTTTATTTTATTATTTTATTATTTTATTTTATATATTTACAACTTATTTTTAGGTACATAAATATATTTTTATTTTATTTTTATGATGTTATTTATATACTTAAATAAATAGGTATATATAATATGTAGCTATACTTATAGGTATTTTACCTATATTTTATATAAATTTTATTTATTTAATGTACTTTATTGGATTTTATTTTGGATTTACATTTTTAATGTAATATAGATAATATTTACAATTTAATAAACATATAAATGAATAAAGAATAAAAGAATGAAATCCCCTTTTTTTTATATATAAGTAATACATATGTATTTTGCCTATGTAATTACATAGACTTATTTTATTTTACATTTTCTTTTTAGTTCTATTTTAATTTCAATATGTACATATGTTATGTATAATATTTAAAAAATAATAGAAATATAAATTTGTAAAAATAATGAATAATGCTTATTTTAATCGGGTCTATGTACAATATGGGCCAAAAACCTAACTTTCACAGATAAACTCCAAAAAATATGAAACCACCTCCATTAAATAGCTCTTGAAAAGTTATATACAATTAAAGGTGAGCTTAATAGATTTCGAGTTTTTATTTGCAAGATATGGGTCTGTGAAGTTGAGATTTTGTTTTTTTTATTTTGTGTATAAAATGTACACAGTATATTATTTTTGTACAAACTCAATTTTATATTTTTATTTACATTATTAACTACGACTTTTATGTACAAAATATTTTTATTTGATGAATAAAGGTGTCAAAAATGCATAAATAATGAAATGAATAGATGGAAATTTTATTGTATTAATGGCCCTTATCTCCCCCTACTTTATTCTTTGTCGATCAAGCCAATTCTTGACTTGGTCTCGGGGTTAGGGTCATAAAATATTTGCAATATTTTTTTCCTTTTTCTTTTCTTCTCTTTATTCTATAATTTTGGCATTAAATACCTTATTTTGTATACAAATAATGCAACAAATAATGGATGCTATTATGCACAAATTAATGCTATTTACATGCATTAGCTAGGGTTTTTAAGACCAAAATGATAGAATAAAGATGATGAAATGGAGATTCATAACCTCCCTATACTTGCCTTTGCTAGTCCATAGCAAACACTTATGCAATAAGTGCAAAAAGAACAAAGAACAAGAAGAAAAGAAAAAGCAAGAATAAAGAATTTAAAGAATAAATTGAATTGATCATGATTATTAAAAGCATCTGTACAAAATCAAAGTTGGGAGCTTAGGTTAGACCTTGGTGTAAAAATGTGTGTGGAACATGGTCAGGAACCAAATTTAAAACACAACAGCCTTCGAGAGTCACAGAACTCGGTTCAAATTACCTCAATAGTCAGGCCAGAACTAGCCTACATCATACACAAACCCTTATGACTATGAAGATGACTTGTACCATGTAAGTGATAGTGGCTCTCCCCAACTGAAATGACAAAGGAACTGACTTCTCCAGAATGACAACCCAGTGATTCCCCAATCTAGCCCTCTATCCTCGAGGAGCGGGGTATTCCCTTCTAAGTTCAAGTGGCATCCAACTCAAGAGGAGGAGGTGAATAAAAGAATGGATGGTAGCCAGTGTAGCTACCTATCCTGGGATGCCTGATCAGTGTAGTCAAGTCATCCAACTGCAGGCTCACATGGTATAACTTTGATGCTCAAGCTTTGCTTATTTTCTGTACAACATATATACATACTCCGACAGGCATTTATTTTTTATTTTCAAACCTGCCCACTTTTTTGGAATTTTTTTCTTTTTTTCTTTCAAACATACTATTCACAACAACATTTACATAAGGAGTTTTTCCTCTTGAGCCAGAAGACTATCCCTTTTTTGAAGCTGTATTGCAACCCACACTCTCCTGTCTTTAGACTTCATTGAAACTGGACCAGGTTTGGGTGCACTTCCCTCCCTAGACGAGGATGAACGTTTCCAACCGTGTGCGTCTCAGACAGGCAAATCCAACCCCCTCACCACTCCAACTGAGTTGAGCCAAGTGAAAGGTGCAAGGTCCAAGTTAGGTCACGACCGACAAGAGTCGTGCGTGTGTCTCAAAAAGTTCTAGTTATCCAGTTGAGGTGACTTGAACCCAGCCCTGATTTCTTAAAGAATTAAGTCTGACTAGACCTGAGGTACCTTAAACCTAGTTCCCATGAGGTTCCAGTGCAGTTAGGTGCAGTAAGGTCCAACCAAGCTCCAATATTTGACTTTATTGGACTAGTTCAATCATCAAGCTCAATCAAAAGAATAATATGCAAATGCTATTTTCAATGCAATTTTTCAAAGAATTTAAAAATCAAAGAATCTTTTTACAAAAATAATTTTGGAAAATAAAAAGAATTTTGACACACAAAGTATGAATATTTACAGCTATTTACACGGGCGTGCTTCTTTATTTTACGAAAATCAAGAATTTTAAAGAGTTTACCGATTTTGATAAGTTTATTATAGGTACATATATACAAAAGACTTTTATTTTGATTTATATACACATTTTATTATTATTTTAATGGTACACTCATTCCTCAAATTTATTTTGAAAATAATTTTCAAAACTATAGTACAAAATAATTTTCACAAACATTTACAAACATTTGAAAGCCATTTTGCAAAGATTTTTCACAAGAATATATATATATACATACATTTTTTAAAATATTTTTACAAAATATTTTCCAAACCATTTGCAAGTAGGTTTTTAAATCTTTATTTCACACAAAGAAAAGAATTTTTCAAATAAACAATATTTTTACAAAGGTTGAAAATATTTCACAAAAAGTTTTCCAAACGGTTCACACCATTTTTCAAATCATTTTGCAAAAAAATATTTTTAACCTGATTGATTAATCAGTAAGTTCAAAAATACTTTGAGGAATGGTTGTTGTTTATTAAAATGATTTTTTAATGAAATATATATGTATATATATAGTATATTTAGCCAAATTTATTCATTGATAATATGAAAGTACGAGTTATGGCTAAATTATATATAGAGTATATACGACCCCCTATTTTTAGCATGAGCCATGTCCTCATAGATCGAAAAGAAAAAGAGAAGACATAACTCGTACTGAGTATAGAAAAGCCTATACTACAACGTCTGAATAAAGAATGAAGGAATAAATGAATAAGAAGGTGACCGACCCCCCTATACTTAGGATCAACTAATCCTAAGTATAGCAGACTGTACACAACGCAGGGAGGGTCAGGGCGGGAATAAACATATCAAAGAATGAATGAATCAGGGGTAAAACCCCCTATACTTAGGACAAAGTACGTCCTAAGTACATGAAACTGACACAAAGGGGCAACACCTTTTATGAGAATAAATAATAAGATCAGTAAAAGAAGAAAAGAAGAAAATAAGAGAATATACAGATCTATGAGAAGATCATGGAGAATGTACACATCACTCCCCCTATACTTAGGGTGAGATATCCCTAAGTATAAAAACAACAGGAGTGGTGAAACATAACATAGAATAGCACGGTGTGTACCCTCCTATACTTAAGACAAGGTACGTCCTAAGTATAGTCACAAAGATATGGCTATAGATCTGGGGCACACGTAATATTCGGGAAAAAGAAGGAATAGAATACACAACACATATATACAACAAGATAGACTGGTGGAGTACAGGACGGTATATGGTAAGCGAGTACCGTGCTCTTGTCATCATCTCACTGTGAGAATGAGGACGCAATCAGATAGTGAAAAGACACCCTGATGGGCAATCAAGTGGGTGTCAGCTACCGGGGATAAACAGATCGGAAAGTAAAGCATGGACCAGTAGCGTAAATCAGATGATCGGTTCATAAGGAGTGAATGAATGAGTTAAAATTTATTATAACTCAACATACTAAAGTGTATAGGTGTAAGCACAAGTAGAGGTCGAACACTGGGAGCAAATGGTTGGGAGCAAAATAAATGCACAACATTATTCAATTCTTATCTTGTCCATGTTATTATTTTTGTGGGTTTTTAATGCTTATATATATATTTTTAAATTTTTATATTTTTATATTTTTATATTTTTGATTTTTAATTTTTAATTTCTAATTTTTATATTTTCTTTTTATATTTTAATCTTTTTGTATTTTCTTTTTCTTTTATAAAAGTAATTTAGCCATATAAAGCTTTATTTAAGTAATACATAGAAATATATTTATAAATGCTATTAAATATAAATAAAATTTTTAAAAATAATTTGTTTTTGGCTTTGAAATATTTTTCAAATGTTTTTATATTTTTCTCAGAATTTTTTGCTTTTTTAAAGTTAAAAATATCCCGAAAATGGGATTATTTAAATGCCCTAAATTAATTTGGGTTTTAAAAATAATAAATTAGTCCCAAAATTACCCAAATTAATTTTAATATGTAAATACTTATATATAGATAATATTTAAATAGGAAAACATATTTTTGGAATTTTTGTTGAATTTTTATATTTTTTGTTGGATTTTGGAGCTTTTTGATTTTTTCAATTTTCTTTTACTATTTTTAGGGGTTTTTAATTTCTGGACTCAATAAAGATCAAAATATAACACATATAATTTTTCTAAATTTTTCAAAAAGTTTTTATATTTTTTTGGTAATTTTTCAAATTAGACAGGGACTATTTAGGCTCCATTTTAATTTTAATAAATAGGTTAGATGCTAAAAAATGCAAAAGGGACACATGGCATGAAAGTACGCTGCATGGGGCATAACCCTATTTTTGTGGAATTGTTGGGGCTACATAGCTATTTTTAATAATTAGATAAAAATCCCAAAAATAAACAGGCCTGGTAGGGTCATTCTTGCAAATAAAATAAAGTACATGGAGCACCATGCAATTTACCCAATAGAATAAACTATTTATTTAAAGTTTTTGAATTATTTTACAAAAAACAAAAACGCCAGGGACCTATGCGCAAAATTGCCAGCGTCACGTGAGGACGGCACGCGACGCTGTTAGGGACCAAAACGCAAATACTAAAAATCCGAGGGCTTAAATGCAAAAAGACCAATTTATTTACAACGTAACATTTTATTTACAGAATTAAAAATTAAATACAAAACTGGACAGGGGAATGAATGCAATTTACCCCTTAATAACGACGATCGGACGACACTGGAGACTTGGCTTGACACGTGGCGTCCATCCAACGACCGATACCATTTCGAGGATCAATGGTGGAGATTAGATCACTTATCATGATCCGATGGTTGCAACGTGGGGAGATCTGATGGCTCTGCTTGATCTGGCACCACCTTCTTCATCCGACGACGGAGAAGTGAGGAGAAAGAACAGGGAAGAAGGCCGGAACGGCCGAGCTTCCCCGCCTCTGATCTCCCTTCTCCGGCATCCTTCGAGGCTCCAAGGGGTCCCGGGCGCTTCCTGGCAGGTGGCTTTAGCTGCTGGAGGTCTCGGATCTGGCAGAGGCACACTGGAGCGCCACCACGAGGTCGGAGGAGACATGGGGGTCCAGGTACCTCCGACAACTTCTGATTTCAACTCCTGGAGCATCTTTACTCTCCTAACTTGCATAGAAAGGGTTACACGGCTCGAGGGGGGTCCCTCGACCGAAGATGAAGCTGTATTAGCAAGGAAAACAGGTGGGAACGTTTGCCGGAGCGGAGCTCCGGCGAACTACGAATCGGATGTCTTAGCTACAACTACGGCCTACTGATTAAACTAAATGCATGAATAAAAAGATGAGATAAAATCCTACCTAAAAATCTAAACGCACGGCTCGAACTTGGCTTTTCGGCCAAGGAGCAGGACCTCCGATGAGCGACGGCCGTGGGCGCATCTCCCCCTCCGCGAGCTCCCATCCATCGCAGGGACCTCCAGCTGTCACCTGGATGCTCACTGGACCGAGATGGCAGAGCTTTAGGGTGAAGAAATGGCCAAAATGATCGAAGGGGAAGATGGAGTTATTTAAGAACATGGTTGACACCCTTATTTGACCGGGGAAAATAAAAAAATCTAATGTATCTACAACGTATCTACGAGGTCGGCGTGAATTTACAATGAAAGGGGCAAAAATCTCGCGAAGAGATGGAAGTCGATGGATGGCTGCATCACGCGGGAAAAATGCAAGAATATAGGGGATTTGACAGTTCTGGCGAGTCAGAGTCCCAGATGGGACAGTTGACCGCGGGTCAACGCGGGCAGCATCCTGATTGGTCCATCTGTGATCACTACAGGACAAAACAAGTATTTATTAAAGAATAATTAATTAAAAATAAAAAATGATTTAACTATTTTTTGATTATAAAATAAAAAATATTTATTATTTTATTTAGTATTTTATTATGATTTTTATTTATTTTTTTGGATTTATTTATTAGTAGTTAATTTTTAACAGGGTATTTATATATATATATATCTGTCTATGTTTCGTGCATTTTTATTTTTATTTTGTATATTTTATTTTATTATTTTATATATTTAAAACTTATTTTAGGTACATAAATATATTTTTATTTTATTTTTATGGTGTTATTTATATACTTAAATAAATAGGTACATATAATATGTAGGTATACTTATAGGTATTTTACCTATATTTTATATACATTTTATTTATTTAATGTATTTATTGGGTTTTATTTTGGATTTACATTTTTAATGGAATATAGATAATATTTACAATTTAATAAAAATATAAATGAATAAAGAATTAAAGAATGAAATCCCCTTTTATTTATATACAAGTATTACATAGATATTTTCCCTATGTAATTACATAGACTTATTTTATTTTACAATTTCTTTTTGTTTTTATTTTAATTTCAATATGTACATATGCTATGTGTACTATTTAAAAAATTATAAAAATATAAATTTGTAAAAATAATGAATAATGAATATAATGATTATTTTAATCGAGTCTATGTACAATATGGGCCAAAAACCTAACTTTCACAGATAAACTCCAAAAAATATGAAACCACCTCCATTAAATAGATCTTGAAAAGTTATATACAATTAAAGGTGAGTTTAATAGATTTTGAGTTTTTATTTGCAAGATATGGGTCTGTGAATTTGAGATTTTGTTTTTTTATATTTTTGTATAAAATGTACACAATATATTATTTTTGTACAACCTCAATTTTATATTTTTATTTACATTATTAACTACAACTTTTATGTACAAAATATTTTTATTTGATGAATAAACAATTAGATACAAAATAGGTGTCAAAAATGCATAAATAATGAAATGAATAGATGGAATTTTTATTGTATTATTGGCCCTTATCTCCCCCTACTTTATTCTTTGTCGACCAAACCAATTCTTGACTTGGTCTCGGGGTTAGGATCATAAAATATTTGCAATATTTTATTATTTTTTCTTTTCTTCTCTTTATTATATAATTTTGGCATTAAAAACCTTATTTTGTATACAAATAATACACTAAATAATGGATACTATTATGCATAAATTAATGCTATTTACATGCATTAGCTAGGGTTTTTAAGGGCAAAATGATAGAATAAAGGCGATTAAATAGAGATTCATCAATGCCTTCCTCCAAGTGTTGTCAATAAAATACAAATATGCTCCCAATATTTAAGTTTGGGATAAATAAAAAATTATTAGAAAAGCAATCGAGTAGACGGTCGCATAAGGGGTATACTCGGCCGAGTATGGAAGTTCACCACATACATGGCCATTTCATCATGATACTCGGAGCAGCAAGGCTACCGAGTACAACTATGCGGTATGCGATATACTCGACCGCTTTCCTGAACATTGATGCTTACCCCACAACTAAATCATACACTATCCGCTTTAAGACTTTCAAAATGGGTGTTATGTAATATCGACAAGATATGATGACACTTTTTATAGAAGGATGTAATGAAGAAAAGAATAAACATTGAGCAAAATGAGAAACCATCTGCAGACCTATGTCTAACGACGATTGGGCGATCCAATGCCTAGAACTCTTCAACAATGCTATTGTTGATCGTCCTTCGTATATGGTATGAGAGATGAGTGAATTCCTAATGCCCGGTCTTAGAGGGCCTGCGGTGCCTGACAAGTTGGATCTGACAATCGCTGTATCGACACCTCTCTCGGTATTCAAATATCAATCAACCAAATCAACACGATGATCAAACATTCAATCAAAACCCACAGATGTGTATGTATAAGGAGATCATGCAAGTGTGTGAATTATGAAATTTATTTAAATCTACATGAAATGTGTATTAGGAAGGCCGGTAGAGTGTCGTCCACGAGAGCAAACCGAGATAAACTACAAAAATGAAACTCAACTCAAGGAATCAAGCATAAAATTATTGGTTTTGCAACCCATATAGGTTTTATGTATTTTTTTGGATTTTTAATCAACTTTATTAGGATTTTTATTTATTTTTTTGGATTTTAATTTTGCAAATATTTTTTTAAATAAAATATAATAATAAATATGTAATAATAATATGTGAGATATATATAAGCATCATTTTTGAATTATTCAAATATATCAAATAAAGTCAAAATAAACCAAATATAGTATTTTTGGAGTTTTTGGTATTTTTCTCTATTTAGGATATTTTTATGATATTTTTAAGATTTTTTATGGATTATTAAAAAAATCAAAATACACAAAATAAAAGAAACATAAAATATAGGAACTTCAGAAGGGCTTAAAAATATCTATCAGGTCAGAAAGGGCCTAAAATATTTTTTTTCTGTATAAGCAAGGAAGGAGGCATTGGATCAGGGGGTAGAGGCGCCCCACGACGATTGAATTTTGAGTAGGGGAAAGCGGCTAATAATCCGTCTCAGATATTCTAACTAGGTGCTTCTGACCTTCGTAGACTCTACCAATCTCTTTGGGTCTCCAGCTTCCTCAGTTTTTATAGTCGTCGGACATGAAGGTAGGAATGCCGACCACTACGACAGTGCAATGGTTTACAAAGCGAACAAAAATCCACAACGAGCGGAGCACGAAGCGAGCCACCCCCTAAGCCTATCTTCTTCTGCGAGACTCAGCGAGCTGGAATGGTTGGAACAAAGAAAATTTCAAGCTTCAGAACATATTTTTTTGGGTTTTCGACATTTTTTTTATGATTTTTCTAAGGTTTTCCGTATTTTGCAATATTAAGCTTTCTATTTTGTATTTTTTATGAATTTTGTATATGTGATGGCATATAATAAAATATACCTACCTTATTTTGTAGTTTTTAGAGTCATATTTTAATTTTTATGAATTTTCTAAGTCAAAATAGTAAAACATATCTAGTTTTGTAATTTTAATTAGGAAATTAAGATTAAATACATTGATAAAAATGCATACTATACAATATAATATAAGGTATTTAAATTAATTTTCCTAAGATTTTTGGAATTAGGCAATTAATACAATTAAAACAAAAGCAAATAATTAAATGCAACACACAAAGACTAATATGCAATTTATGAAACCTTAACCATGCATTTCTAACATATAAGTAAAGTCTAGGGGCATTAGCATAATTTTTTCAATTAATTTATCAATATAAAAGTGTCTGACAGGGGCATATATGTAAATAAAATAACAATCAGGGGCATCCAAGCAAATTTTCCAAAAATATATGAATTCAATTTAAATTGGTAGGGACCATTTTGCAATTTACAAAAATATTCTTAGAATTTCTAAGCAAGTCCCTAGAAATCACAGGATAGAAAGTACAAATAACCTACAAAAACCCTCACGTAGGATGATGAATCCACATTTCATCATCTTTATTCTATCATTTTGGCACCAAAAACCCTAGCAAATGCCTGTAAATAGCATTAAATACACCATCTTAGCATTCATGCATGTACCTGTAAATAGTGTATAAAATACTGTAATTAAAGCCAAAATTATAGAATAAATAAAAGAAAAGAAAAAAAATAAAATATTGTAAATATTTTATGACCCAAACCCCCGAGACCTAGGCATCTTGATGAATAGGTCGACAAGGAATAAAGTAGGGGTAGATAAGGGTCAAATACCTATACTTTGTAATTCGTTCTTTATTCATTTTGGGACCTATTTTTGGTTCCACTTTTTATACATCAAATAAAGAAACTTTGTACATGATTTGTAGATAATTAAATAAAGAAAAATACAAAATTGAGTTCACTCAAAAATAATGTACAGATAAAAAGTTATGGTCTGAATAAGAATCCAGAATCCCAACTTCCCAGACCTGTATCTTGCAAATGAAATGCATAAAACTCACCTTTAATTGTATATAGAATAAAATAAGCTATTTAATGGCGGTGGTTTCGCATTTGGCGGAGCTATGGTTTGAAAGTTGAATTTTGGACCCTACTTGTACAGTTGTACTAAATAAAATATTCAATTTATTCTTTATTCATTATTTTTATAATTTTATATTTTTATAATTTTGTAAACCTTACTTATAATATACATGTACATTAAAATTGGAATAAAAACCTAAATAAAACTCAAATAAAAGAAGTACATATTTGATACATAGGTATACTACCTATACTTATACCTATATAAATTATACTTATATTTTATTTAAAATACAAAACACGTCAGAAAAATAAAATAAAAATATTTCTAAGTGTATAAAAGTATTATATAAATTTATAAAATAATAAATAGAATTAATAAAATTAAAATACACAAAATAAAAATAAAAGACTAAAGCATATAGGTAATATACCTATAAGGGGCATAATAGGTAACTCATAAAAATATACTCCATAAAAATAATAAAAAATCAGAATAAAATACTACATAAAATAATAAATATTTTTTATTTTATAACATTAATTTAATTAAATCATTTTCGATTTTTTATCTAATTTTTAAATCTTTTTCATGACCTTTTTCCTGGTTGGTCCACGTGGACCAACCAGGGGGCAGTCACAGTTGACCTCGGTCAACTGTCTTCCCTAGGTCCTGTAGCTCGTGTCAGACAAATGTTTGACCCCTCTTCTTGATTTTTTCGAGGTCTCCTCGTTGCTCTTCTCATGATGATTCCTCTGTGACTTTTTCTCCTTGATCCTCCAGCATACACGCCTAGGTGTTTCCTCGGCGAATGGATCGAAGATTCCAGATATGCCTAGTTCTATGAGCCCTGGCCGTCAACCTTACTTAAGCAAGTTTGAATTTCAATTCAAACTTGAACCCCAATTCTGGTCTCTCTCGCGCCCCTATCGATCCCAATCATGTCCTGGAGGTGACAGCTCCAAGACCGACTCGTCCAGGAGGCGGAGCAGCGTGGCCTAGGGCGTTCCATCACCTTCGGCCGACCACCGTCGAGGTACTCCTTAACCTCAAGTCCCCAGGCCCTTGAGGTGTATTTCTTCCTCCCATTTTAGTCGCATTCGTCTAGCCATAATCTCAGAATAAAAAACCCTCAAAAAATCTCGCTTCCATCGATCCATTCATTCGATCCATCCACCTCGCCGGAGCGCACCTCCGGCCGAGCATCACCGCATCGTTTCGCGCCTCTCTTCCATCCTCCATGGAGTCCAGGCACTTTGCCCTGGACTCTATCATCTTTTTCTGCAGGTACGTGCGTAAGAATGACACCTGGGAGCCCTTTTTGGACCAGCCAGAGATGCCTGGAGGTCTCGAGCTCCGCCACCGTCGTAGGTGCGAACCCGCGTCCCTCCGGCCATTTTGAAGCTCCCCAGACATGGAGAACGCCTGCAGGAAGAGATATGGGCCCTTCTGAGCTCCGAACGCCGACGAAGGAGGGTGGGGGAGGTCGCGGAAGTTCGCCGTCGCCGGCCTTCTTCCACGTTCTTCCTCCAGTCCTCGCAGCCGTCCGATCAAGCTAGCCGCCCAGATTCTACATCGACCGTCCGATCGTCAGAGCCAGCCACCGTCGGATCTCATCTGAGATCCAATCTCAGACGTCGAAGCCGAACCGTCATCGCACGTTGAGGGAGCGCCACACATCAAGTGAACGGTTCTCAGCCGTTCGATCTCCCTTGCGAGGGGATTTTGCAAGCATACCCCTCGATCTTTTGTAATTATATTTTAGTACTAAAACTTTAATTAGTAGTTTAAAATTTTTGTAAAATTTACAAATAGGCCCTCAGACTTTAGATATTTGCACATAGGTCCTCCGCCACGTCACCTCACGTGACATGTTCACGTGAGGGGTGGGCATTTTGCAGGGAGGCCCTCAACCCTTTGGTTATTTCGTTTCAGTACCAGAAATTGTAGTTTAAATGTTAAACTTTTGGGAAAATTGCATGTATACCCTCGGGTTTTGTTGAAATTACATTTCAGTCCCTGCCAGGCGCGTGCAAGTCACGCGCCCTGGTGGGTATTTTGCGCCGACACCCCTGCGGGTCTGATATTTTGTATTTGGTCCTTAAAATTAAATATTCAGTGTTAAGTTTTGTGGAAAATTGCATGTATGCCCCTGGAAGTTTTGATAATTGCACTTATACCCCTGCTAGGTTGAATTATTTTTGTGAACTTGTCTGATTTATTTAAGGCATCACTTGAACTTGAAAAATTCCACAAAAAATAAATTAAGGTCACGTTCACTTGCACTTTCACGCCATATTTTTAGTTTTTGATTTTATTGCATATTTATTAAAATTCAAAAACTTTCCATTTCAGTACTGTCTAACTTAGAAAATGCCAAAAAAATATTAAAATACCTGAAAAATTCAAAAAAAAAATCTCTACTGTCTATCTTAACCTATTTTAGTGTCAGTCCAAAAATCACTAAAAATTGCAAAAGAAAAACCTTAAAAATTTGAAAATACCTAAAAACGTCAAAAAATATAAAAAATTATAGAAAACTCTAAAAAATGCAAACTTAATTCCTGTAGGTTCTATATTTTATCCTATTTATTTTAAAAATAGTTTGGAAGAATTTTGTGGCTGTTTGATATTTTTAATTCCCATTTTACCCCCAGCCAGTAGCTAATTCATTGTTTTGCTTTATTTCAGTGTTTAAAAATACCAAAAATATTTTAAAAAATACCCAAAAATCACAAAAATAGTAGAAAATCATAAAAATACCAAAAAGATTTTATTCCTGAATTTTTGAGCATTTTTGCATATTTTTATAAATATTATATTACCTCTTTTCTTATATTGCTTATATATTCCAACATTGAAAAAAATATAAAATATAAAAAGAAAATATAAAAAAACCAGAAAATTAAAAATCAAAATACAAAATTAAAAATATAAAAAAATATAAAAAAAATTAAAAATTAAAAAAACCCACAAAAATCTTTGCTTTGCATAGTGTAGACAACACATCACATTCACACACACACATTTGTAGATCTACCCTGCCTTGTTCCCTGTGTTCGAACTCTCTGCATACTTGCTTGCTATACACCATTTATGTAGAGTTAAAAATAAATTTTAACTTCACATTGCTTGTCATTGCTTGATATCTATAGTGTGGGTTAATTGTTGATTTTAGTTGAGATTTTGCGTAGTCAACGCTTCGATTAAGTTCCCGCTTTGTGTGGAACTTAAGACCACCGAATTTTGGCTAAATCAAATGGCGCCGTTGCTGGGGAGCAACAACGAGCAGATCTTATTTTTGATTGATTGTGATTAGTTGTCTATCATTGCTTGTTTTATCTCTCCTATTTTTGATAGATATTTGTGAGCTTTTCTGACCAACTCTTTTTGTCTTCTTGCGAGGGACCGCGGAGCGAGGCGGATCGCCTAGGGGATCCGGAGCAACCACGTGAGGCGGAGCCGGCTTTTCTTAAGCCAAGCCGGCAGGAGAGAGCATGAGGATTGAGAGAGTGCTTAGATTAGTTTGCATTTTTATTTCGTGAGAGAGTGACTATTAATTTGTAATAATACAGGGACTTGGACTCTCAGACACTTCGAGCCTAATTTCCGGGTGTTTGTTTACCCGGGGGCTCACCACGGTTTTCTTCGTGTTTTCCGATTGTCATTTTCCGGTTTTGTTTTCATTTTCATTTCTTTTGTGGATTTAGCCCTTAGCCGTAGGCCTGCTTGATCGATTAGTTTAGGTCCAAACACACTAATAACCTTTGCATGCACCTATAGATCATGTTTGGACTTAGTTTAATTAAACAGTTCGCCATTAGTCTTCGATCCGCGCGTCGTGAGCTCATCCCGCCAAGCGCTTCTCCTAAACTCGATGTGTCGAGAGAAGGAGGGGTGAGCCTAGACCGGACACTAGGGTTGGAGAGTGGTGGTTAGCTTGTGGTTCTTCACGTAGCAGTTGCCTATCTTAGGACGATTTCCGCATTGCATACCGGCATATAGTTTAGGTTTATAAATTTCTGCTTTGGATCCCGCATGGAGAGAGCTGGGATTCGCTGTAAGTCTTCTTACTTTGCATTCATCATTTAGGCACAAAGGTGAGATTTCCACCTTGGTGTCGACTTGCATTGGCTTTTCCGACTCTATTCTCCCTCTGTTTTTGGAAAAAGTAGGCTCAAGAAAATACAAAAATCGTTAGGCGCTTATTTGAAATTACTCAAAAGAAGCGATAACACCAACAAAATTAAAAAAGGGACTGCTAAGAAAACCTTGATCAAAAATAAAATTTGGAATTGGATTCATTGATTGGGGAGAGTAACACCCTCACTTGTATTCAGGTTGCATGGGAAGGTCTCCTTCCAAGTGAGCAGAGTGCTTCGTAAGGACTAGAGCCCAAATCCCAGCTTGTGGTTGCCTTGTGTATCACCTGGATTTCCGAAGTATTCGCGCTACTATCGTACATAGGCGAGTAGGGCTTGGTCGCTATTGGTGACTCACTATTGTGTGAGCACCGACCTTGTCCGAAGCACCGAGCATAGGCCACGCCTTCACGGGTGTGTCTGTCTCACCATCTGCGTCCGAGTAGGATCTTGCACGCTCACGGGTGATTCCATTGCGAGCGAGATCCGAAGTATCGGTTTCGCCTATTGGCTTCCTCTCTCTTATTCTTTGGCTGAGTAGGGATCCAGGAAGGGTTACAAGGACCTTAAAAAGTGCAAGCTACAGGTTACACAGGAGGAGGACAAGTACGGGAATACTTTTCCGGCAGTACTCTCTCTCCTTTAGGCGTAGCGCTCTAAGGACTCGTGATAAGATAAATTCCTGAATTCAAGCTAAAATCGACAAGATAAAAGCCGAACCTTCACGGCTTCATGTGTTGAGTTGGTGAACTCACCCCTGTTTTGTGTTTGATTGCTAGTTCTATTTAGGTCAAGATCAAAAACACAACACAATTGTGCGCACTTTTGCTTCTCATTTCTTCCTTCTTCTTCTGCATTCACCTCGCTCTTCCCAATAATCAAGATGATGGGACGGAGGTCTCTTAGGCCGACCTTGTCAGCGCCGCTATCCAGCACTCCTCCTCATTCATCTAGGACAACCTCGGAGAGTCCGCTCTCCGAGCCTGAGTTCACATCCACCCTGTTCCCCCTCGACCACCCTTCTCATTCCCCTTCCATCAGTCCAAGAGTCTCATATTTTAGTGCATCGCAAAGTTCAGAACATTTGATGGCACCTGAGATGGGTTCTTTTGCTTTTTCAGAGAACCCAGACATGGCTGACAGAGGAGAGCACCCAGATGACCATGATCACCCTCCTTTCTTATTCGATCAAGCGACCATCAACAATTCCTTTCTAGCATCCCTGGAGACAATGCAGAGGCAGATCCGCAACCAGGGAACCTTCATGGGTGATCTCATGAGAGAAATTGCACAGATGAGAGAAAACCGACCTGGGGGCGGTGGCGGTGGTGGAGGAGGAGGTGGACCTGATGCAGGAGGAGGTGATCCCGACGCTGAGAGACCGCCACAGACTATCATGAGGGAATTGTACAATCCCGCATCATCCCTCACTCATCGATGGATCAGACTTCTGCCTATCCATGGAGATTTTGAGCTTCGGCCCCATACCATTCAGCTTCTACCCAAATTCCATGGGTTGCCGACCGAAGAACCACACCTCCACCTCCAAGAGTTCGAAATGATCTGCAGTACCATACATGATAGGCTGATGACCGAGGACACGATCAAGATGATCGCCTTCCCTTTCTCCTTGGTTGACAGAGTCGCATACTGGCTCAAACACCTGGGGCGATTCATCGACACTTGGGCAGATCTCCGGACCGCGTATTTGAAGAAGTATTACCCTCTCGGCCGAAAAAATGCAGCCAGAGCTATGATCAACAACTTTGTCATGATACCGAACGAACAATTCCATGAAGCTTGGGATCGATTCAGAGAGCTCATTTACCGGTGTCCACATCACGATATCTCCAAGCCCAATCTAGTTCAGAGCTTCTTTTGTGGGCTGACACCGGAGCTGCAGGGGCTAGTGAATGCCTCTTGCGGTGGGTCGTACTTTTCCAAAGGTGAAGACGAAGTTTGGGCCATCTACGAAGGCATGGCAGAGAACTCAACTGTGATGGCCCAAGCCTGTGTTTACACACAACAGAAACCCCCGCAAGGAGTGGGATCATTCCAGAGGATCGCCCACATCGATGCCGGTCCCAACACATCGTCGGCAGCCGCAACCCAAGCTGAATCATCCGCAGCCGACATGGGCATCATCAGTGAGAAACTGGACCGTCTCGAGATCCTCGAGAAGAAACGTATGCAAGGCATGACCCAGATGGACCAGATTGCCAAGACAATGAGCGACCTGAAGATGCAGATCCTTTGCGTTCAGGAGGCACAAACTTCTTCCCAGCAGCCTTCCAGGTCACGGGCTGACCCCAGCAGTAGAAGCTCCAACCAACCTTCTGCCTCATACCGTCAAGTTAACCACATCCAGGTAGAGCCGGTTCCACTGCTACAGTACTATCCAGCACAACCGTCATCTCAGGATACTCAGATGGTGGTCTATCAGCCGGAGCAGCCACTGGCAGTTCTTCCTCCACCCTCCTTCGAGCAGGAACCATTGATGAAAGTCAACGGGATATGGTACGACTGGTACCCTCAGCCCGGGATTCGTCGTGATCACCCCGGATTCCGTTGGGGCAACGGTGGCTCCTCCTCCCAGCAACAGAATCCAGCTCAAGGACAACAGAGCAGCTAGCAACAGCAGCAGCAAAAGCCCTAGTATGCCCACCAACCGCAGTACCAGAGTGGTCCTCGTCCCGCTTATCAGGGACAGCAGTGGAGGCAGCGTCAGCAGCCTCATCAATCTTATTCCCAGCCTACACAGAACTATTCGTACCACCAGCAGCAGCAACCTCATTTCCAGCAGGGAAACCCATCCTGTTCTCAAGCCCCTGCTTTTGAGAACCCAGCTCTCGATGATCTTGCCCGCTTGCTCTCCGAACAACGAGCATCCTTCAGTCAAGAACCGGATGAATTCCGACAGGAAATGAGGGAAATCATCAAAGGCAAGTCCTCCATACCCTCTCAGATTGAACCTAACCCGAACAATCTGAAAAGGAAGTCTGAGCAGGTAGAGTTTACAGAGGTACCTCTCCTAGTGACTATTTGAGTGACATATCTCTTTCTTTGTATGATGCTGATTTTGTGACTACTAGGAGCGGTAGGATGCCAGCCGGCGACGCCTCTTCTGAGCGACAACCACCAGCTGAATCAGGAGCGCCAGAGGAGAAGAGTAGTGGTGCTGATGCCGCTAATGATGATGTTGAAGATAGTGGTGCTGAGGCCACCAATGATGAAGATCCAGACGACGGTGCTGAGGCCGTCGTGAGACCAGATGCAGACAGTGGTGCTGATGCCACCATTTTGGATGCAGAGCCAGAGCGCGGTGCTGATGCCGCGAAGACAGGTGCCAGTGGTGGTACTGAGGCCACCACATCTACTTTTGTTGAGCCTCCATCTGTGATGTTACCACCTTTTGTATCTATGGACTGTGGTAACAAAAAGAAAAACAAAAATATGAATAAAGGAAAGGTTTCTGTTCACATTGCAGATCCATATGTGTTGAATGGTGATGATTGTATGGATTCTCCTCTTTCACAGGCACAGGGACCCATTCCTAGTCCTCCATCTGAGGAGGCCCCTACCATCCCCTTCCCCGAGGCACTCCGCCGGGCGAAGAAGAATAAAAGAGAAAATCCCAAAAAAGATCAACAGGTAGAGTTCAGCAATCAGATGATAGACAGATTCCATATTCAGCCGACTCTACAAGAAGAACTTGAGCACATCCCCCTCTTCAAAAAGAACTTGAAGGAGAAAACTACAGTCCACAAGAAGAGGAGGAACCACAGAGATCAGATCCATGTGCTCACTCATTCCACTTGCTGCACTATTGATGAATCCACGATTCATCATCTCAATATCTTGATCTTAGCAAAATCCCCGAGTAAAATCCCAAATAAATGTCCATAAAATACATAAATTAACAAAATGACTCTTGTAAATAAAACACACTAATTATTGTATATTAGATTGTATGAAATAAATTACACATAAAAAGCCGCAAAAATAAAGGAGTTTTATACCTGTAAATTGCCTAAAAATTCATGTATTTTTAATAATTTCATTTCAACTCCTTTTTACCTAATTTTTTCTCTAACTTGTTTATAAAAATGTATATAAAAATACAAAAATATAAAACAAAATTCACCTCAAATAAATGCTCCTAGATCCCAAAGAGAAAAAGCCGTAAAGTCCAACTTCCAAGACAAATTCCCGCTCCGTCTGAACTCCAAATTCACCAAACTCACTTTTAAAGTTCAAGTTAGAAAATTATCTATCCAACGGAAGTGGTTTCATTAAAATCGGAGCTCGTTTGCAAAAGTTGGGTTTTGGGACCTAGATATACATTGTATATTATGTATATATTCTTTCTTTAATCATTTTTTATTTTATCTTTCTTAATTGCTAAAAATACAAAAATATCATGATTGTGTTGTATTTTAATTATATTATTTTATAGTATTTTTCCGTTGTAAATATCTCTTATTAAAAAGACAAAAAAAATATAAAAAAAAATACGCATTGGATATCTAGATCTAAGTTTTCGAACTAAAACCCAAGTTGTTCCTTTGCCTCCCTGTGTTCGACCCCGGACTTGCCCGGGATATAAATTAAAGCCGAGACACTCTTCACGGAGATCTTCTCTCGGTTCTGACCGAATCGCTAAGTACACATATTACAACGTGACCTAATTAATTACCGTATCTAGCGACCCGTCAGATGGCGCCGTTGCCGGGGAGGCAAACAGCTTAGGGATTAGTTTAAAAATTTGGATTTAGATTTTCTCTACTCGGGTAGTCTGACCCCCGAGCCACTTGTATTTATTCCATTTTTTTGCAATTATTTCTCTTCATATTTTTGTATATATCTTGTTGTTTATCTATCTAATATAAATCTCATTTTCCTTGCGAGGGCCCGGTGGACTTGGAGTGCATCGGAGGTCGACGGACGCGACGCGCGCCGACTGTTGAAGAGCAAGAAAAGCAATTTATTTTCGAGAGATTTTTTATAAATTTTTGTAATTATTGTGTTGTAATAACTTAGGTAATTCGCTCTTTCCAGCAGCTCTTGTTTGAGAGCTCGCGTTTGTATCCGGACTGGACTTTGGACCCGCTCGTGGTTGTGTGGTTGATTGACGTAGAATAGGACTTGCACTCGCGGCTCTTAGAGCATTTTATTAGAATATCTTTATTGCTTGTGCTCGTAATTTTTAGGACCACACATCACATTTAACGAGACGCACTTAGACCGCTGGGATATTAGTCAAATTAAACTTGTTCATCACTCGCTAATAGAACTGCTTGTCTAGGAACGGTTTCTCGTTTGCATTCATATTAGTATAAAATTTCAATTCTGCCTTGCATCCCGCATGTAGAGCACGAGGATCACTGTAAGTCTTCTGAACTGGGCATGCATCATTGATTTCATTATTTGCATCGGTTTTTCTCGACTCCCTCCCCTTGGTTTTTGAAACTTAGGTTAAAAGGAAATCGGGACTGATCGTTAGGCGTGCTTTGTTTGGTGGACTAATCAAGTGATAACCAAACCTAAAACCGGGACTGCTAATCAGAGTTGACCAAAACAATTGACTAAAACTAACACTTGTTTTGGGAGAGTAAAACCCTCATTGTATGCTTGGCTAATTGTGATTGTTGAGAGGTGAGGACGCATCCCTAGGATAGTGCCCAAAACCTACTTTTTAGCCTTGCGTAATTGGATTGATATCTTGATTTATCACCTAATTAAAACTGAAAAGATAAACGGTCGGACTTTTGCGACCATCACTGTGTTGAGTAGGTGAACTCAGGGTTTGCTCTTGTGTTTGTTTGTTTTGTGTGTTATTCGGTGCACTTGCATGCTTTCTTCCTCGATCCGCTTCATTCTCCCATCTCCCTTCCAAGATGTCAGAATTTTGGTCATCATATCCAAGTCATCCTTCTTCGACCATATTCCGATCATCTCCACCCACTTATTCCTCTTCATACCCACACCACAACCGCGAAGTCAGAACTACCCCACATTCTTGCACCCCTGACCCACAACCACCTTGGATTGATTCACTATATTCTCGTCCGCTTGCTGGAATCAAGGAACAAATCAAAGAGCAAGCGATTGCTGAGATGAATGATTGGCATAATCAGTTGACCCCACATACCTCACTTTCATCTCGAGTTGGGACAGAACAACAATTGGCATACACACATCCCGACTTAACCTTAGGGTACAACATGGTCAACCAGACAAACCGAATGGAGAGGCCTGCACTGTACGATCTTCCTGACTTGATTGACCTGAGTGATAGAGACCACATTGATCAACCTTCATATCACCCATTCGGAGAGCCGACATATACAGGGGATTGGATTCATGCGACTGATTTACAGACCCCCTGTCTACTAACTCCGCCTGATGAGGCTCCGACCAACAACTACCAAACATATGGGCCATACTCAACCCAGTATTACACACCCGAGTCAAGGTGTGTTGAGTATAAGAGCCCGAGTTCTCAGCAGTATCCTCCAATTGCGTCGACTTCTCTCATGATGTGTCATGAGAACTTATTGGAGGATGACATTTGTAGACCAATCAAGAGTCCAGGTAGGAATGTGGATCATGGATTTTGCGGATTAGATCTTGAAAACCTGGAAGACACCGGATTGACCACAAGTCATGTACAGCTGGAGTCCCTTCTACCTCCCTCTTCTACTAACCACTTTCCCTCCAAACCAGAGTCTGTACATTCTCCTAGTCCTCCGTCACATAGCAAAAAGACCAAAAAAATTGAAAACTCAGAAAATACCATAAAAATTGAAAAAGGAAAAGATCTAAAAAAATTGGATCCCGCGGTTAGGGAAGCATTGGATAGAAAGTTGATTTTTGAGCTTTCCTTAATAATGGCCATTGAGCACTTTCCCGACCTTAAAAGATTTGTGAGAAGTAAATTGATGCCTAAAAGGTCGGGCAATAAGAGAACAAGGACTGAGATACATATAGTGTCTATGGCCACATCTTTGATGATAGGGAGAAAAACCAAGAGCCGCAGAGTAAAGCGGTTACCTAGATTTGATTGTGAAATCAAAGATATCACATTCACCCATGCAAGAATCGATGATGACTTACTGATTAATATCCTCCCGACCTCCGTGTTTGCCAAGCTCAAACTTGGATCTGCCAAGAAGTCAAGAGAGATCATTCAGTTGGCGGATCGATCTGTTAAACGGTCAAGAGGAACCATTTCAGTCATCGTCACTTTCCAAGGTGCTCTACTGGAGATAGACTTCACGATCATTGACATTGAGCACCGAGGAGAGTTCACCCAGTCTCCGATCATTCTTGGGAAACCGTTCTTAGCCTTGGCTAAGGCAACTATAGATTGTGAGACTCGGGAGATCGATTTCTCTGCATTGGGAGCACTCCGACCTCATCCAATCTTTGAGGACACACGATATTCCAAGGTAACCCGTAAAGTTGTAGACAGTCGTGACCTTCGAGAGACAGTTGAGTCCTATCTCTCTACTACACCTGAGATACCGACTGTCCAGACAACCATTTGTTTAGACACTTCCTACAACCACACACCGCCTACTGCTTGCACCACCACCACGACAGCTTCTAGAGAGGACTCAAGACCAGAAGCTATCAGTGAGTCGGACATGACCTTTGTGGATTGCCTTGATCATTTCGATGATCCGACACAAGAACCCAACAATGTCAAGCCAACTGAGAACACTGTGCCTTATCAGAGACGTGTGCTGACCTTGCAGGAGTATTACAATGCATATGGTGACTCATCTGATGATGAACCTCTGGTCAGAACCTCACACACACCACATCCAGGACATACATCAAAGAGAAAACTGGGACCAAATTGACCAATCTTGATAAATCGGTTGCTCCATCCTCTAGTCGGTCATCTAGTAAGAAGAAGACGAGTGTTGATTCCTTGAGGTGTTCCCCCGAACTCCTTAAGACATATCAATCTCCTCTTCCTCTTGATGCTTCAGGTTCTAGAAAACCGACTAAGAAGGTTACCTTCGATGTTTCAGAGAAGGAACTTTCTGAGGAGTCCTCATCAGGTCCGGATGAGGTGATCTACATGAGTGAGCTTAGTTCGGCTTATCTGAAGCCATATTTGAGCAAGCAGCCGTGTGTCAACCCCCGTTGGACGTTCCCCACACCTCACTATTATTCTTCAGAGGACGATTCTGATAGCGACACATGTGTATACTACCCACCCCATCGCTCCCGCAAGAAGGTCCGTCACAAACCTTCTTGATCCTTGTATATTCTCCCTCCTCCTTGTACATATTTTCCTTCCTTTATTCACCTCCCTCCCTCATGATTCGCATCACTCGCCCCAGTTCCGTATCGTTTTCATTTTGTGGCTATACTTAGGATGACTAGATCCTAAGTATAGGGGGGTGAGTGACCCGATTTGCTCCTTCTCTTCTTTTTATTTTCTTTTTGTATATTCTTTCCCATTCTCATCGGTCTTCCAAATCTTGTGTTCTTTCCAATACTTAGGCTGACCAAAACCTAAGTATAGGGGGGACCGATGCCCGCCATGTGTATTTACTCATCATTTCTCCTCTTGACCTCGTCTGCCCCATTTTTTCTCTTTTTCTACACTTAGGCTGACCAGAGCCTAAGTATAGGGGGGGCGGATCGACTTCTATACTTTTTATTATTTTAGCTTTCCTACGCTTAGTACGAGCTATGTCTTTTTGTCACCTAGTGCCATGAGGACATAGCACAAGCTAAGTATAGGGGGGCGTGTATATATTACATATATACTTTACCCATACCTCGTACTTTCACGTATTTTTGTATATATTATACAATAATTATGGGATGGGTTAAAAAAAACAAAAAAAACAAAACTTTTTCTAAAAAAAAATCTTTTCTTATTTACCTATCTTTTTCAAAAAAAAAACTTCTTTGCCTTTGTTTATCAAAAAAAAACTTTTTCTAAAACTAAAACTAAAAAAAAAACAACAACAACAAAAAAAACAACAAAAAAACATTCATAAAAAAACTAAAAAAAAACTAACTAATAAGTTGGTTTAATCCCTGACACAATTCACTTTCACACAAGACTAGTGATGATCAAGAACACTTGGTTTACGAGCTCTTGAGATTTTGAGTTAACCAGTCTTAGTCATTAGGGTCCTTGACTTAATTATTCACATTTCCCTAGTTTGAAAGATTTATGTGCTATATTGCATGCTTAGTCTCTACCCTAAAGAATATGATCAGCACCTCACATACACGACCGCAATTATGATGAGATGAGTTGTAATTTCACTTGAGGAACTGGGATGAGGGATTTGAGTTTGGACTTGATTTAATGATGCTCGAGGATGGGTTAAAATCAATGAAGGCTTCATGAAACCTGAGTGTCAGCATATTTAGTCAGTATGAGAACATGGTTCTTGTACTATCTCTTGATATTTACCTATGTGCCAGGGTGTGATAAAATAAAAAAATGTTGATCAGTGTGCGCCAACTCTTGGTAAAAGCAGTGGAGCTAGCCACAAATACTACAAAGCAATGAAATGTTAAAGAAAAGCTCTCATTCCACAAAGTCAATTATCAAAAGAGCTTCCACCAAAGGCGAGCGCTCCCAACCATTTCAAAGTGTCCACTTGGACCACCGCTATTAGGACCAGGAGTCGGGCTTGCACCAAAAAAGGGCTCTGCATCGTAAATGCTACAAGTCTGGGTGTAGAAGGTACGATAGGTACTCAAAAAAGGCACACCCCGGTGTACTCCCAGGAAAACAAGTACAGACGGCTCCAACTTCTCTTGACGGACGCACTGATCAACACCAAAAAATGCGTTGCGTAATAAGGCACTTGAGAGGATCCTTGTTCCAATGAGAGGGAGAGAAGAAATGACACAATCCTATGCCCTCCATCAACTGGCCTTCCATCTACACTTTCAAGTCTGACAACTAAAGAGACGGTGGATTGGATGCAAGAAATGATTTATTCCCTAGTGTTGAGGATTGGGTCCGTAGGAGAGTCTCTTGGACTGGAACCTTGGGTGACGTTGTGACTCTACTCTTATAACTGCAGTCCACACTTAAAGTCATATCCCTTATATATACGTATACAAAGAGAGTCTGATGATTAGGGGAATTGGGTACCTTTTGACTAGAGCTTGGTTCAGCTTAGAATTTTAGGATCTCTAAAACTGAGAGTTCTTGAACGGATCAAGTCTTGTATTCACATGCACAGTCAGGGGTTAACCAAACTTATTCATACTTTATTTGCTCGAGGACAAGCAAAGTTTAGGTATAGGGGGGTGATGAATCCACGATTCATCATCTCAATATCTTGATCTTAGCAAAATCCCCGAGTAAAATCCCAAATAAATGTCCATAAAATACATAAATTAACAAAATGACTCTTGTAAATAAAACACACTAATTATTGTATATTAGATTGTATGAAATAAATTACACATAAAAAGCCGCAAAAATAAAGGAGTTTTATACCTGTAAATTGCCTAAAAATTCATGTATTTTTAATAATTTCATTTCAACTCCTTTTTACCTAATTCTTTCTCTAACTTGTTTATAAAAATGTATAAAAATACAAAAATATAAAACAAAATTCACCTCAAATAAATGCTCCTAGATCCCAAAGAGAAAAAGCCGTAAAGTCCAACTTCCAAGCCAAATTCCCGCTCCGTCTGAACTACAAATTCACCAAACTCACTTTTAAAGTTCAAGTTAGAAAATTATATCCAACGGAAGTGGTTTCATTAAAATCGGAGCTCGTTTGCAAAAGTTGGGTTTTGGGACCTAGATATACATTGTATATTATGTATATATTCTTTCTTTAATCATTTTTTATTTTATCTTTCTTAATTGCTAAAAATACAAAAATATCATGATTGTGTTGTATTTTAATTATATTATTTTATAGTATTTTTCCGTTGTAAATATCTCTTATTAAAAAGACAAAAAAAATATAAAAAAAATACGCATTGGATATCTAGATCTAAGTTTTCGAACTAAAACCCAAGTTGTTCCTTTGCCTCCCTGTGTTCGACCCCGGACTTGCCCGGGATATAAATTAAAGCCGAGACACTCTTCACGGAGATCTTCTCTCGATTCTGACCGAATCGCTAAGTACACATATTACAACGTGACCTAATTAATTACCGTATCTAGCGACTCGTCAACTATTCAGAACAAGTTGCCAGCCAAGCGACCAGATGCAGGAGCTCCCTATGTCAGATGCGAGATTCAGGAGCAGCAGTTTGATCGTACTCTGTTAGACAGCGGCTCTTCAATCAACCTTCTTCCGGCAGCCTTACTCGACCGACTCGAGTTTGGTCCTCTTCTTAGGAGCAGGACAGTCCTTCAGTTTGCTGATAGGTCGACTAAGAGGTCGAAGGGGTTATTGAAAGACGTGGTCGTTACCATTCGGGGCCTGAAATTCCCCATGGACTTCGTCGTGTTGGACATGGAGATCCCTGAGTCGGTAACCGACGCCCCCATCATACTCGGATGTCCATTCTTGTCCACAACCAAGGCGGTGACTGATAATCTCGGAAATCGATCGGTCTTATGTTCCACACAAAGCGGGAACACAGTCGAAGTGTCGACCAAATCAACTTTGAAATTAATCAACAATTAACCCACACTAAAGATCAATAATTTAGAACTAATGTGGAGTTAAAATTTATTTTTAACTCTACGTAAAAGATGTATAGGTGCAAGTATGTAGAGAGTTCGAACACAGGGGGCAAGCAGGGTAGTTCAAGCAAATGTGCTCAAGTGAATGTGTGTGATGTGTCTACACTAAGCAAACAGGCAAAGGAAATTTTTGTGGGTTTTTAATTTTTAATTTTTTTAATTCAATTTTTAATTTTGTATTTTGATTTTTAATTTTCCGATTTTTATAATTTTATATTTTATATTTTTCTTTTTCTTTTTTTTAATATTGGAAAGTAAAGACAATGTAATGAAAGACAAGGTAAAATATTTATAAAAATGTGCAAAAATAACCAAAAAATTCAGAACTAAACTGTTTTTGATATTTTTAGGAATTTTTTACTGTTTTTGTGATTTTTGGGGATTTTTCAAGGTGTTTTTGATATTTTTAATTACTTAAATAAGTCAAAATAGTGAAACAAGAGCTGGCTGTGAATAAAATGGGAATTAAAAATAGCAACCAGTACTCAAAAATTTTCACAATAATTTTCAAATAAAGCTACTGAAATAGAGAACAAACAGGAGTTGAGTTTGTATTTTTTAGAGTTTTCTACTATTTTATATATTTTTTTGAAGTTTTTGAGTCTTCTTAAATTTTTAGTGTTTTTCTTTTGAGATTTTTAGTGGTTTTTGGACTGACACTAGAATAGGATAAAATAGACACTAGGTGAATTTTTTAGAAATTTTTGGAGGGGTTTTCATATTTTTTTGGCATTTTCTAAGCTAGACAGTGCATAAAAAGCAAGTTTATGATTTTTAATAAATGTGAAAGTAAAATAAAATCAAAAACTAAAATGATAGCGTAGAAGTACACGCGTCCAGGAACTAAACCCTATTTTTGTGGAATTTTTGGACTTAAAATGATAGGTTAAATAAATACAACAAGCATCCAATCAATACACAAGCCTGGTAGGGGTATAAATGCAATTTAACATATATCCAGGGGCATACACGCAAATTTCCACAAAATATTGAACTGAATATTTAATTTGTAGCACCAAAATACAATTACAAAACCCGCCTGGGTACGCTAGCAATTTTCCCACCAGGGCGCGTGACTCGCACGCGCCTGGCGAGGACTGAAATGTAATATCTCAAAACTCTGAGGGCTTACATGCAAAAAGTCCAAAAATATAACACTTGAAAGTGAAATTTTGGTACTAAAACAAAATACAATAAAGGCCAAGGGTCCTTCTGCAAAATGCCCACACCTCACGTGTACAGGTCACGTGAGGTGACGTGGCGAAGGACCTGGATGCAAATATAGAAAGTACGGGGGTGTTTGTGCAAATAAACCAAAGTTTTTACGCTACAGACAAAAGTTTAAATACTAAATAATAAATACAAAAGGCACGAGGGTTGGAATGCAAAATACCCTCGGCGCGTGGATCCAACGGCTACCGGTCTTCACTTATACACGTGGCGTGAATCCAACGGGTCGACGACGCTTCGCTCGGACGGCTGAGATTAGATCATCTGGGGATGATCGGATGGTGGCGACGGGGCGCGATCCAATGGCGGCTGCTCGACCTGGAAGAGCTCCTCAATCCGATGGTTGGGAGTCGATGAGAAAGAACAACGAAGAACGCCGGTGAGGCGAACTTCGCCGCTCCTGATCGTCGTACTCCGGCGTAGTCAGGGCTTCAAAATTGGGCTGGAGCCTCCTCTGGTCGTCTCCTATCTCCTGGGGGCGTCAAAAAGCCACGGCGGAGGCCGTGGTGCTCGCTGGTGGCTGGCGGAGCTGGAGGGCTTCGTTGGCTCCGGCGAGCTTCAAAACTCGCCTCCAGGCGTCTTCACTTGGGCTTTGACCTGCAAAAATGGTCAAAGGGTCCAGGGCAAAGTGCCTGGACCCTTGGATGGTCTCGGGAATGCTTGGATCGAGATGGAGATGCACGACCGGAGGTGCGCTCCGGCCAAGGTGCTTGATTCGGCTATTGGATCGATTGAACTTCGAATTTTTTGGGGGTTTTCGAACCTTAGGCTAACAGGAATAAAATGACACAAAGAAATGAGCGGGGTGAGCCCTCAATGGCCGGGGCCAGAGGGAAGAAGGGTACCTTGACCGGCGACTTTGCGGGAGGTGGTGGAAGCGCCTCCGACCTCGGCTGCCTTGGCTGAAGGCTTCGCGGTGGAGCTGTCACCTCTAGGAAGCGCTGGAGCTCGGAGTAGGCGCGAGGGGGTGGACCGAAGGTGTTCAAAATCGAAGGGACAGAAGGGGGGCTCGTTATATTTGGTTTGACCCTGAGCTGCAGGGGTCCAAAGATCAATGAGTATCTTGCAAATCTTGGGTCCAAAGACCAAGATTATTCATGGGCGAGCTAGAGGGAAGATCGAGGAATAATGTTGCAGAAGGTTGCAACACAAAAAGGTGAAAGTTTTGGCCTCGAGAAATCCGTGAAGTTGGGTAAAAAACGAGGTTGTCAGGAGCTACAGGGGGTAGGGCGTCCAGTTGACCGCGGTCAACTGTTGACCCCTCCTGGTTGGTCCACGTGGACCAACCAGGAAAAACCCTGGAAAATCCTCTTATTAATTCATTTTAAAATATTAAATGGCCGAATTAAATAATGATTATAAAATAAAAAATATTTTTTATTTTCTGTAGTATTTTATTATGAATTTTAATTATTTTTATGAGTCATATTTTTATAAGTTACCTTTTTAACCCTATATAGGTATAATACCTACATATTGTATCTTTTTATTTTTATTTTGTATATTTTAATTTTATTATTTTTGTTTCTTATTTTGTAAAATTATAAAATACTTTTATACACATAAATATATTTTTATTTTATTTTTCTGATTTATTATATATGTTAAATAAAGTATAAGTATAAAGAGTATAGGTATACATATAGGTAAAATACCTATGTATTGGGTATATGCAAGTATTTTTGTTTGGATTTCTTTTGTATTTTTATTTTAATTTTTATGTACATAATTATTATAAGTAATATTTACATAATTGTAAAAATATAAAAATGAAGAAATAATGAATAAAGAATAAATTGAATATTTTATTCAGTGTAGATATACAATAGGGGTCCAAAACTCAACTTTCAAACTGTAGCTCCGCCAAATGCGAAACCACCACCATTGGATAGATTATTTTATTCTATATACAATTAAAGGTGAGTACTCTGCATTTGGAGTAGTCAGTTGTAAGATACGGGTCTGGGAAGTTGGGATTTTGGATTCTTATTCAGACCATAACTTTTTATCTGTGCATTATTTTTCTGTGAAATCAATTTTGTATTTTTCTTTATAAAATTGTCTACAACTTTCATGTACAAAGTTTTTTTATTTGATGTATAAAAAGTGGAACCAAAAATAGGTCCCAAAATGAATAAAGAATGAATAGAATTTAAAGGTATTTTCTCTGTATTTCTGACCTTATCTCCCCCTACTTTATTCCTTGTCGACCTATTCATCAAGATGCCTAGGTCTCGGGGTTTCGGGTCATAAAATATTTACAATATTTTATTCTTTTTCTTTTCTTTATTTATTCTATAATTTTGGCTTTAATTACAGTATTTTATACACTATTGTGATGCACATGCATGAATGCTAAGATGCTCTATTTAAGGGTATTTACAGGCATTTGCTAGGGTTTTTGGTGCCAAAATGATAGAATAAAGATGATGAAATGTGGATTCATCATCCCCCTATACTTTACCTTTGCTAGTCCCTAGCAAACACTTATGCAATAAGTGCAAAAAGAAAAGAAAAAGAAGAACTTGGATTTTATCTGATTATCAAACTTGTCTTTACAAAATCAAAGTTTGGAGCTTAAGTCGGACCTTTGGAGTTTTAGTGCGGGCGGAACCTTAGTGAGAACCGTGTTTGAAATCCAACAGTCCTTGAGAATCCCAAAACTCTGTCCAAGTCTCCTCAATAGCCAGGTCAGACATATCTCAATTCATACGCAAACTCTTACGACTATGAATCTGACTCGTACAGTGTAAGTGATTGTGGCTCTCCTCAGCTAGAATGACAAAGAAACTGACTTCTCCAGTATGACAACCCAATGATTCCCCAATCCAATGACTCCATCCTCGAGGAGCGGGGTATTCCCTTCTAAGTTCAAGTGGCAACCGGCTCAAGAGGAGGGGGTGAAGAGAAGAATGGACGGTAGCCAGTGTAGCTACCTATCCTGGGATGCAAGACCAGTGTAGTCAAGTCATCCTGCTGCAGGCTCACATATTTGACTTTGAAACTCAAGCTTGCTTATTGACTTTCTACATACTTGCAGGCTTTTTATTTTTGTACATGCCTGAACTTTTCTCTCTTTTTTTTTCGAATACTATATACAGCAGCATTTACATAAGGAGTTTTTCCTCTTGAGCCAGTAGACTATCCCTCTTTTGAAGCTTTATTGCAACCCACAGCCTCCTGTCTTTAGACTTCCTAATCACTGGACGGGTTGGGGTGCACTTCCCTCCCTAGAGGAGGACAAATGTTTCCACTTGTGTGCGTCTCATACCGGCGAATCCAATCCCCTCACCACTCCAACTGAGTTGAGCCATGTGAAAGGTGCAGGTGTCCAAGTTAGGTCATTATCAACAAGAATCGTGCGTGTACTCCGAAATACTCTACTTAGGCAGTCAAGAATCCATTGAACCAAGTCTCGTGATCCTCAAAGAATTAAGTCAACTAGACCTGAAGTACCTCAAACCCAATTCCTACAAGGTTCCTGTTATTAGGTAGATTATAAGGTCCAATCAAGCTCCAATCTCCGGATTTTACTTAGACTTGTTCAACTATCAAACTCAATCCGAAAAATGCGGATGCTATGCAATGCAGAAAATATTTTTGTGATGCAATTTTCAAAGATTTTGAACTTTTTATGGATTTTTGAAAATATGATGATGATGCACATGCATATGCATTTTTTTGTCTTTTCCAAAAAGATTTTTCAAATGTTTTTGGATTTTAATTTTTGCAAATGTTTTTGGGATTTTTGAAAAGAAAAAGTTTTGGCTGAAAACTAGGTTAAAAATATGTACACGGGAGTGCTTCTTATATATACAAGAAGTGGATTTTAAGGATTTACAAGGATAAGTGATCAATTTTTATAAGTACATGTATATAGTGGATTTTGGTGTGATGTAAATATTCCTCAAACTTATTTGACACAAGCTTTTCACACAATTTTTGAAAACTATAGTCCAAAATAATTTTTACAAACAAACATTTACACACATTTGAAAATCATTTTGCAAAGGCTTTCAAAACAGTATATATATGTTTTTCAAATCATTTTTGCAACCATTTTCAAACCATTTGCAAATCATTTTTCAAACATTTTATTTCACACAAAAAAAAGAAATTTTACAAACCACACAATTTCACACAGGTTGAAAACATGTAACAAAATACTTTCAAAATAGTTTTCAATAGATGTTCACAAAGATTTTCAAACTATTTTTCAAACATTTTGCAAAAAACATTTTCACCTGATTTATTAATCAGTAAATACAAAAAGAATCTGAGGAATAACCACATCTTTTTATTAAGGATTTTAAATGAATTTTAAAGAATTTTTAGCCATATTATTAAGAAAATATGAAAGTACGAGTTATGGCTAAAGTATATACGCAGTATATACGACCCCCCTATACTTAGCTTGAGATATGTCCTTATAGATCAGAGAGAAAAGAGACGACATAACTCGTACTAAATATAGACAAGTCTAAATAATAAATAAATAAAGGAATGAATGAACAAACAAATGAGAAGTTGACCGTCCCCCCTATACTTAGGATCAAATACTCCTAAGTATAGCAGACTATACACAAAGCATGGAGGGTCAAGGGTGGGAATGAACAGATCGTACTCAGGTTGTCTCCCCCTATACTTAGGGTAAGATATCCCTAAGTATAGACAAGAAGAGGAGACAATGGAGAGGATCGAACAAGATAGAGAAACTCGAGGTGCACGCCCCCCATACTTAGGACAAAGTACGTCCTGAGTATGGAAAACTGTCTACAAGGGCGGCACCTTTTTGATAGAAAAAGAAGATAGAAGAGGAAAAGAAGAAAAGAAGAAAAGAAGAAAAGAAGAAAATAAATCAACAGATGAAAGTGATATGAACAGATGGATCTGTACAGCGGGGAATAGAGTTGATCACCATATATGAGATGCAGATGATCAGAATCAAAGGACACATCTCATACCAGAAGAATGGGGGCAACGTCGATGGTTGGTGGATCATGATCAAGATATAGTTTCAGGCGTTGACCATTGACGCGGAAGGTAGAGGAAGATGACGGTTCGGATATATCGATGCTGCCATTGTCATGTACCTTCCTGACCACATACGGACCTTTCCACTTGCTCTGCAACTTCCTTGGGAATAATTTCAGCCTGGAATCAAACAACCATACTCTCTGATCTGGCTCAAACTGTTTATGGCTGATATGCGAATCGTGGCATGTCTTCACTTTCTCTTTGTACTGTAGGCTGTTCGAAAAGGCTGTGTCTCTCAATTCTTCCAGGGCTGCCAATTCAGCTCTTGTCTGGTCTCCTATACTCTCGGGATCTAGAAGCAACTCAGTAACTGCCCAAAAAGATTTATGCTTGATCTCCACTGGCAAATGGCACGGCTTGCCATAGACGAGACGAAAGGGAGATGTCCCCAATGGATTCTTGAAAGACGTCCGATAAGCCCACAAGATCGAGTCCAAAAGCTGTGACCAATCCTTTCGGTCTGGGCGAACAACTTTCTGCAAGATAGTCTTTATCTCCCGATTTGATACTTCGGCAAGACCATTAGTCTGAGGGTGATAAGGAGTGGCAACCCGATGGTCAATGCCGAACTCGTCTGCAAGGGCCCTGACCTTGTCATTGATGAAGTGAGAACCCCCGTCTGAAATCAAGACTCTAGGTACCCCGAACCGTGAAATGATATTTTTCCTCAAAAATTTGCAAACGGTTTTAGCATCTGCGGCTCGGGCGGGGATGGCCTCAACCCATCGGCTGACATAATCCACAGCGAGCAAAATATGTTCGAATCCCTGACTCTTAGGAAATGGGCCCATGAAATCAATCCCCCATGCATCAAAAACCTCACAGAAGTGAATGGGTTGCATGGGCATCATGTCTCTCTGTCCGCAGGTTCCCATTTTCTGACAGTCAGTACATCTCTTCACGAACTCATCAGAATCCTTGAAGAGAGTAGGCCACCATAGGCCGGATTGAAGCACCTTCTGTGCTGTCCTTTTTCCAGAATGATGTCCTCATGCCTCAAGCTTGTGGCAGTATGTGAGGACGCTATGATGCTCTTCTTGAGGAATGCACCTTCTCCAGATACTGTCCCCTCCTTCGTGATAAAGGATGGGATCCTCCCAATGGTAGAACTTGGCCTTCGCCAGGAAAGTCTCGAGTTTCTGCCTGGGCCAACCTTGTGGAACCGTTTTGGCAACAAGATAATTCACAATGTCAGCGTACCATGGGAGCGAGGTGACAGCCAAGATCGCCTCATCTGGAAATGTCTCTGTGATAGGTGCGCTGGGCTCAGATTCCTCAAGGTTCTCCAATCTGGAGAGATGATCCGCCACCACATTCTTGACTCCAGGCTTATCCTTAATTTCAATATCAAATTCCTGGAGCAGAAGGATCCATCTGGTGAGACGTGCTTTGGCATCCTTCTTAGCCATTAAATACAGGATGGCGGTATGATCGGTGTAGATTGTTACTCTAGATCCGAGAATGTATGATCGATACTTATCAAGAGCAAAGACTACAGCCGGCATCTCTTTCTCAGTCACAGTGTAATTCCACTGAGCGGCATCTAAAGTCCGGCTGGCGTAGTGAATGGCAAAAGGTAAACCATCCCTCCTCTGTCCGAGTATAGCCCCAACGGCATAATCTGAAGCATCCGTCATGATCTCGAATGGAAGAGACCAATCAGGTGGCTGAAGGACAGGAGCTGAAACAACCATATTCTTGAGAGTCTCAAAAGATTCAAGACACTTATCATTAACAATAAACTCGGTGTCTTTGGTCAGCAAGTCAGTGAGCGGTCGGGCAATTCGGCTGAAGTCCTGAATGAACCGTCGGTAGAAACCGACATGCCCCAGAAAAGACCGTAACTGACGTAAGTTGGACGGCGGATTGAGTTTTCTGATGATATCCACCTTAGACGGATCGACCTCCATGCCCCTGTTGGAGACGATATGACCAAGGACCGTCCCTTGAGTCATCATAAAATGACTCTTCTCCCAGGATAAGACAAGGTTAACCTCAATGCAGCGCTTGAGCACACGGTCTAGGCAGTCAAGACAAGCGTCGAATCCGTCGCCATAGACCGAGAAGTCATCCATGAAGACCTCTAAACAGTCACCCACCATGTCCGAGAATATGGACAACATGCACCTTTGGAATGTCGCCGGAGCGTTACATAGACCAAAGGGCATCCGTCTGAAAGCATAAGTCCCAAACGGACAGGTGAATGTCGTTTTCTCCTGGTCTTCGGGCGCAATGGCCACTTGATTGTATCCAGAGTACCCATCAAGAAAACAATAATGACTCTTCCCAGCTAGCCGCTCGATAATCTGATCAATGAAGGGTAGCGGGAAGTGATCCTTCTTGGTGGCCTCATTCAATCGTCTGTAGTCCACGCAGACCCTCCAAGAAGTTGGTACTCTGGTAGCGATCTCCTCTCCAGACTCGTTGACAACTGTAGTGATACCCGTCTTCTTGGGTACCACATGTAGCGGACTTACCCATTTGGAGTCGGAGATGGGATAGATGAAATCGGCGCTCCACCACCTTGAAATTTCTTTCATGACTACGTCTCGAAGATTCGGGTTCAGCCGTCGTTGGAACTCACGCGACGGCTTAGCGTTATCTTCAAGATAGATGTGGTGAGAGCAAAGATTTGGGCTCAGCCCCTGTAGATCAGCTATACTCCAACCGATTGCCTTGCGGTTTCTTTCAAGAACCTCCATCAAACGAGATTCTTGCTATCCAGTCAAATCTGCTGAGATAATGACTGGGTACATTTCTGGCTCACCCGTAAGGAATCTGTATGTCATCGACTGCGGCAGAGGTTTCCGTTCTGGACAACTGGGAGGTGGCAGATCTGGCTTCTGATATGTCTGTGTAAATGCTACCAGGTCTGCATGGGAGAACTCTCGCTCTGCATGAATTTCTGACGAAGGGCGGCCTGCTGAATCATCAATAAACTGCACTGGCTCGCATTCTGTCCTGGCTGTTGGCTCAGAAGGAATCAGACACGGCAAATAATCATCAAAGTCATCCTAGTCAATGTCTGAATCCGAGGGATCTGAAGAAGATGAGCATGATTGAAATTCCTCAGCACCACTCATCACAACACTGTCAGCTTCAGATATATCCTCATCCAGGGATGTGCTCTCCCGGCTCTCGACTGCCATGAGCTTGAGATACAGTGAATCTGTAGGCAAGGCGAGGGTCGGTGCTACGGGATCTTTCCAGTTGGATTCATCATCAGTCATCTCAAAATCACAAACCTGGTGGATGTCTAGCTCTTCCTCTGTCATCTGCTCGGCTTCGCTGGACTGTTCTGAGCACGCCAACTCTCTGGCTCTGGTCTAGTCGATCGTATCTATTTGTATGCTTTCGCCCTCTACGCGAAAACATACCGTCCCACTGTCATGGTCGGATACCGCTTTGGCAGTGGCCAAGAATGGGCGTACAAGTATGATGGGGGCGTCGGTTACCGACTCAGGGATCTCCATGTCCAATACAACAAAGTCCACGGGGAATTTTAGGCCCTGAATGGTAACGACCACGTCCTTCAACAACCCCTTCGGCCTCTTAATCGACCTGTCAGCAAACTGAAGGACCGTTCTGCTTCGAAGAAGAGGACCAAACTCGAACTGCTTGAGTAAGGCTGCCGGAAGGAGGTTGATCGAAGACCCGCTGTCTAATAGAGTACGATCGAACCGCTGCTCCTGGATCTCGCATCTGACATAGGAAGCTCCTGTATCGGGTCGCTTGGCTGGCAATGTGTTCTGAATGGCGCAGCAAGTGTCATGAGTGAGCATATGGATTTGATCTCTGTGCCTCTTCTTCCTTCGGACAGTAGTTGTTTCTTTCAAATTCTTCTTGAAGAAGGGGATATGCTCAAATGCTTCTCGTAGAGTCAGCTGAATATGAAATCTGTCAATCATTTCGTTGCCGAACTCTACCTGCTGGTTCTTTTTTGGATTTTCTTTTTTGTTCCCCTTCACACGGCGGAGTGCCTCAGGGAAGGGGATGGTAGGGGCCTCCTCAGATGGAGGACTAGGAATCGGTCCCTGTGCCTGTGAAGAAGGAGAATCCATACAATTATCATCATTCACCACATATGGATCCGCAATTTGAACAGAAACCTTTCCTTTATTCATATTTTTGTTTTTGTTTTTGTTCCCACAGTCTCTAGGTACAAAATGTGGCAACATCACAGATGGCGGCTCAACAAAAGTGGATGTGGTGGCCTCAGTGCCACCACTAGCACCGATCTTCACGGCATCAGCACCGCGCTCTGGTTCAGCATCCAAAATGGTGGCATCAGCACCACCGTCTGCATCTGGTATCACGACAGCATCAGCACCGTCGTCCTGGATTCCATCATTGGTGGCATCAGCACCACCGTCTTCAACATCATCATTAGCGGCATCAGCACCGCTCCTCTGCTCCTCTGGCGCTCCTGATCCTGCATCTGGCTGTCGCTCAGAAGAGGCGCCGCCGGCTGGAATCCTACCGCTCCTAATAGTAACAAAATCAGCATCATAATAGGAATAAGACATGTCACTCAAATAGTCACTAGGAGAGGTATCCTCTGTGAACTCTACCTGCTCAGATTTTCTTTTTAGGTTATTAGGGTTAGGTTCGATCTGAGCGGGTATGGCGGCTTTGCCTTTGAGAATATCCCGCATCTCCTGCCGGAATTCATCCATTTCTTGCCTGAAAGATGCTCGTTGTTCAGATAGCAAGCGGACAAGATCATCGAGGGCTGGGTTCTCAAAGGCTGGACCCTGAGAACCGGATGTCTGTCCCTACTGGAAATGGGGCTGCTGCTGCTGGTGTTGCTGCTGATACTGGGGGGAAGGCTGGTGATAAGACTGCTGAGGCAGCTGGCGCTGCCTCCACTGTTGTCCCCGATAGGTGGGACGAGGACCACTGTGATATTGCTGCGGCTGGGCATACTGGGGCTGCTGGTTATGCTGTTGTGGCTGGCTGTTCTGGTGTCCTTGGGCATGAGGCTGCTGTTGGGATGAGGAGCCACCATTGCCCCAACGGAATCCGGGGTGATCCCGACGAATCCCGGGCTGAGGGTACCGGTCGTACCAAATCCCATTGACTTCCATCAATGGCTCCTGCTCAAAGGAAGGTGGAGGAAGAACTGCCAGTGGCTGCTCCGGCTGATAGACCACCATCTGAGTCTCCTGAGACGGCGGTTGCTCTGGATGGTACTGCAGCAGTGGAACCAGCTCTGCCTGGATATGATTCACCTGTCGATATGAGGTAGAGGGTTGGTTGGAGCTGCTACTGCTGGGGTCAGCCCGTGACCTGGGAGGCTGTTGGGAATGAGCTTGTGCCTCCTGAATGCATAGGATTTGAGTTTTCAGGTCACTCATGGTTTTGGTGAGAAGGTCCATCTGAGCAAGACCTTGGTTCTGCTTCTTCTCGAGGATCTCCATGCGGTCCAACTTCTCACTAATAATGCCCATGTCGGCTGCGGCTGATTCGGCTTGGGCTGCGGCTACCGACGTTGTGTTGGGACCGGCATCGATGCGGGCGATCCTCTGAAATGATCCCGCTCCTTGCAGGGGCTTCTGCTGTGTATAGACACGGGCTTGTGCCATTACAGTAGAGTTTTCAGCCATTCCTTCATAGATGGCCCAGACGTCGTCTTCTCCCTTGGAGAAATAAGACCCACCGCAAGAGGCGTTCACTAGACCCTGCAGCTCCGGTGTCAGCCCACAAAAGAAACTCTGCACCAAGTTGGGCTTGGATATATCGTGATGTGGACACCGGTCGATGAGCTCTCTGAATCGATCCCAGGCTTCATGGAACTGTTCATTTGGGATCATGACGAAGTTGCTGATCATGGCTCGAGCTGCGTTGGTCCGGCCGAGAGGGTAATACTTTTTCAGGTATGCGGTCCGGAGATCTGCCCAAGTGTCGACGAATCGCCCAAGGTGTTTGAGCCAGTAGGCGGCTCTGTCAACCAAAGAGAATGGAAAGGCGATCATCTTGATGGTGTCCTCGGTTATCAACCGATCATAGATAGTGCTGCAAATCATTTCAAATTCCTGGAGGTGGAGGTGCGGCTCTTCGGTCGGCAACCCATGAAACTTGGGTAGAAGCTGGATCGTGTGGGGCCGAAGCTCGAAATCTCCGTGGATTGGCAGGAGTCTGATCCACCGATGAGTGAGGGATGCAGCTGGGTTGTGCAGCTCCCTCATGATGGTCTGTGGCGGTCGCTCAGCGTCTGGATCGCCTCCTCCTGCATCGGGTCCTCCTCCTCCACCTCCGCCACCGCCCCCAGGTCGGTTCTCTCTCATCTGCACTATTTCTCTCATCAGATCACCCATGAATGTTCCCTGGTCCCGGATCTGCCTCTGCATGGTCTCCAGGGATGCTAACAAGGAATTGTTGATGGCCACCTGATCGATTATGAACGGAGGGTGATCGTGGTCATTTGGGTGCTCGCCTCTGTCTGCCATTGCTGGATTTTCTGAAAAAGCAAAAGAGGCCATCTCAGGTGCTGTCGAATGAGCCGAACTCTGTGATGCACTGAATTCTGACACAATTGGACTGAGAGAAGGAGAATGGGAAGGGTGGTCGAGGGAGAACAGGGTGGATGTGAACTCGGGCTCGGAGAGCGGACTCTCCGAGGTATTCCTAGATGAATGAGGAGGAGTGCTGGATAGCGGTGCCGACAAGGTTGGCCTAAGAGATCTCCGTCCCATCATCTTGATTATTCGGAAAGAGCAGGGAAAATGCAAGAGAAGAAGAAGAGGAAATGAGATGCAACAAAATTGCGCACAATTGTGCGGTGTTTTTGATCTTGACCTAAATAAATCTAGAAATCAAACACAAAGCAGGGGTGAATTCACCAACTCAACACGTGAAGCCGTGAAGGTTCGGCTTTTATCTTGTCAATTTTAGCTTGTTTTCAGGTATTTATCTTATCACGAGTCCTTAGAACGCTACGCCTATAGGAGCGAGAGTACTGCTAGGAAAGTGTCCCCGTACTTGTCCTCCTCCTGTGTAACCTGTAACTTGCGCTTTTTGAGGTCCTTGTAACCCTTCCTGGATCCCTACTCAGCCAAAGAAATAGAGGGAGGAAGCCGATAGGCGAAACCGATACTTCGGATCTCGCTCGCAACGGAATCACCCGTGAGCGTGCAAGATCCTACTCGGACGCAGCCGGTGAGACAGACACACCCGTGAAGGCGTGGCCTAGGCTCGGTACTTCGGACAAGGTCGACGCTCACACAATAGTGAGTCACCAATGGCGACCAAGTCCTACTCGACTACGTACGATAGTAGCGCCAATACTTCGGAAATCCAGGCGATACACAAGGCAGCCACAAGTTGGGTTTTTGGCTCTAATCCTTACGAAGCGCTCACCTCACTTGGAAGGAAACCTTCCCATGCAACCTGAATACAAGTGAGGGTATTACTCACCCCAAGCAATGAATCCAATTATAGATTTTATTTTTGGTCAAGTTTTCTTAGCAGTCCCTTTTTTAATTTTTGGCGTTATCGCTTCTTTTGAGTAGATTCAAACAAGCGCCTAACGATTTTTGTATTTTTCCTTTATCCTACTTTGTTCCAAAAACAGAGGGAGAATAGAGTCGGAAAAGTCGTGCAAGTCGACACCAAGGTGGAAATCTCACCTTTGTGCCTAGATGATGCGTGCAAAGTAAGAGGACTTACAGCGAATCCCAGCTCTCTCCATGCGGGATGCAAAGCAGAATTTTTAAACCTACACTACATGGCGATATGCAAGGCGGAAATCGTCCTAGAACAGGCAACTGCTAGCGTGAAGAACCTCAAGCTAGCTACTAACTCCTAATCCGAGTGTCCGGTCTAGGCTCACCCCTCCTCTGCTCAACACATTTGAGTTAGGAGAAAGCGCTTGTTCGGGTGTGAGCTCGCGGCGCGTGGATCGGAAGCTACTAGCTAACTGTTTAATTAGTCTAAGTCCAACAACGAACTATAGGAACATGCAAAGTAATTAGTGTGTTTGGACCTAGTCTACGAATCAAGCAGGACCTAGGATCTAAGGGCTCAATCCACAAAAGAAAGGAAAAATGAAAACAAAACCGGAAAATGACGGCGATAAAACGCGATAAAAACCACGGTGAGCCCCCGGGTGAACAAACACCCGGAAATTAGGCCCGGTAGTGTCTAAGTGTCCGAGAGTCCAAGTGTACCTGTATTATTACAATTCAACAAATCACTCTCTCACAAAGATAAAAGCTAACTAATCACTCTCTCTCACTCTTCTCGCTCTCTCCTGCCGGCTTGGCTAAGAATAGCCGGCTCTGCGTCCCAAGGTTGCTTCGGGTCACCTAGGCGATCCGCCTTGCTCCGCGGTCCCTCGCAAGAAGACAAGAAAAGAAATGGTCAGATAACTCAGTCAATCAATATCACAAATGTAAAAGATAAAAACTAGAGCTATGGTAGACAATCAACACAAGCAAAACATAAACTACTCGCTGTTGCTCCCCGGCAACGGCGCCATTTGATAATCTCGGAGATCGATCGGTCTTATGTTCCAAACAAAGCGGGAACACAGTCGAAGTGTCGACCAAATCAACTCTGAAATTAGTCAACAATTAACCCACACTAAAGATCAATAATTTAGAACTAACGTGGAGTTAAAATTTATTTTTAACTCTACATAAAAGATGTATAGGTGCAAGTATGTAGAGAGTTCGAACACAGGGGGCAAGCAGGGTAGTTCAAGCAAATGTGCTCAAGTGAATGTGTGTGATGTGTCTACACTAAGCAAACATGCAAAGGAAATTTTTGTGGGTTTTTAATTTTTAATTTTTAAAATTCAATTTTTAATTTTGTATTTTGATTTTTAATTTTCCGATTTTTATAATTTTATATTTTATATTTTTCTTTTTCTTTTTATTTTAATATTGGAAAGCAAAGACAATGTAATGAAAGACAAGGTAAAATATTTATAAAAATGTGCAAAAATAACCAAAAATTCAGAACTAAACTGTTTTTGATATTTTTAGGAATTTTTTACTGTTTTTGTGATTTTTGGGGATTTTTCAAGGTGTTTTTGATATTTTTAATTACTTAAATAATCAAAACAGTGAAACAAGAGCTGGCTGTGAATAAAATGGGAATTAAAAATAGCAACCAATACTCAAAAATCTTCACAATAATTTTCAAATAAAGCTACTGAAATAGAGAACAAACAGGAGTTGAGTTTGTATTTTTTAGAGTTTTCTACTATTTTATATATTTTTTTGAAGTTTTTGAGTCTTTTTAAATTTTTAGTGTTTTTCTTTTGAGATTTTTAGTGGTTTTTGGACTGACACTAGAATAGGATAAAATAGACACTAGGTGAATTTTTTAGAATTTTTGGAGGGGTTTTCATATTTTTTTGGCATTTTCTAAGCTAGACAGTGCATAAAAAGCAAGTTTTTGATTTTTAATAAATGTGAAAGTAAAATAAAATCAAAAACTAAAATGGTAGCGTAGAAGTACACGCGTCCAGGAACTAAATCCTATTTTTGTGGAATTTTTGGACTTAAAATGATAGGTTAAATAAATACAACAAGCATCCAATCAATACACAAGCCTGGCAGGGGTATAAATGCAATTTAACATATATCCAGGGGCATATACGCAAATTTCCACAAAATATTGAACTGAATATTTAATTTGTAGCACCAAAATACAATTACAAAACCCGCCTGGGTACGCTAGCAATTTTCCCACCAGGGCGCATGACTCGCACGCGCCTGGCGAGGACTAAAATGTAATATCTCAAAACTCTGAGGGCTTACATGCAAAAAGTCCAAAAATATAACACTTGAAAGTGAAATTTTGGTACTAAAACAAAATACAATAAAGGACAAGGGTCCTTCTGCAAAATGCCCACACCTCACGTGTACAGGTCACGTGAGGTGACGTTGCGAAGGACCTGGATGCAAATATAGAAAGTACGGGGGTGTTTGTGCAAATAAACCAAAGTTTTTACGCTACAGACAAAAGTTTAAATACTAAATAATAAATACAAAAGGCGCGAGGGTTGGAATGCAAAATACCCTCGACGCGTGGATCCAACGGCTACCGGTCTTCACTTATACACGTGGCGTGAATCCAACGGGTCGACGACGCTTCGCTCGGACGGCTGAGATTAGATCATCTGGGGATGATCGGACGGTGGCGACGGGGCGCGATCCAACGGCGGCTGCTCGACCTGGAAGAGCTCCTCAATCCGACGGTTGGGAGTCGATGAGAAAGAACAACGAAGAACGCCGGTGAGGCGAACTTCGCCGCTCCTGATCGTCGTACTCCGGCGTAGTCAGGGCTTCAAAATTGGGCTGGAGCCTCCTCTGGTCGTCGCCTATCTCCTGGGGGCGTCAAAAAGCCACGACGGAGGCTGTGGTGCTCGCTGGTGGCTGGCGGAGCTGGAGGGCTTCGTTGGCTCCGGCGAGCTTCAAAACTCGCCTCCAGGCGTCTTCACTTGGGCTTTGACCTGCAAAAATGGTCAAAGGGTCCAGGGCAAAGTGCCTGGACCCTTGGATGGTCTCGGGAATGCTTGGATCGAGATGGAGATGCACGGCCGGAGGTGCGCTCCAGCCAAGGTGCTTGATTCGGCTATTGGATCGATTGAACTTCGAATTTTTTGGGGGTTTTCGAACCTTAGGCTAACAGGAATAAAATGACACAAAGAAATGAGCGGGGTGAGCCCTCAATGGCCGGGGCCAGAGGGAAGAAGGGTACCTCGACCGGCGACTTTGCGGGATGTGGTGGAAGCGCCTCCGACCTCGGCTGCCTTGGCTGAAGGCTTCGCGGTGGAGCTGTCACCTCCAGGAAGCGCTGGAGCTCGGAGTAGGCGCGAGGGGGTGGACCGAAGGTGTTCAAAATCGAAGGGACAGAAGGGGGGCTCGTTATATTTGGTTTGACCCTGAGCTGCAGGGGTCCAAAGATCAATGAGTATCTTGCAAATCTTGGGTCCAAAGACCAAGATTATTCATGGGCGAGCTAGAGGGAAGATCGAGGAATAATGTTGCAGAAGGTTGCAACACAAAAAGGTGAAAGTTTTGGCCTCGAGAAATCCGTGACGTTGGGTCAAAAACGAGGTTGTCAGGAGCTACAGGGGGTAGGGCGTCCAGTTGACCGCGGTCAACTGTTGACCCCTCCTGGTTGGTCCACGTGGACCAACCAGGAAAAACCTTGGAAAATCCTCTTATTAATTCATTTTAAAATATTAAATGGCCAATAATGATTATAAAATAAAAAATATTTGTTATTTTCTGTAGTATTTTATTATGAATTTTAATTATTTTTATGAATCATATTTTTATAAGTTACCTTTTTAACCCTATATAGGTATAATACCTACATATTGTATCTTTTTATTTTTATTTTGTATATTTTAATTTTATTATTTTTGTTTCTTATTTTGTAAAATTATAAAATACTTTTATACACATAAATATATTTTTATTTTATTTTTCTGATTTATTATATATGTTAAATAAAGTATAAGTATAAAGAGTATAGGTATACATATAGGTAAAATACCTATGTATTGGGTATATGCAAGTATTTTTGTTTGGATTTCTTTTGTATTTTTATTTTAATTTTTATGTACATAATTATTATAAGTAATATTTACATAATTGTAAAAATATAAAAATGAAGAAATAATGAATAAAGAATAAATTGAATATTTTATTCAGTGTAGATATACAATAGGGGTCCAAAACTCAACTTTCAAACCGTAGCTCCGCCAAATGCGAAACCACCACCATTGGATAGATTATTTTATTCTATATACAATTAAAGGTGAGTACTCTGCATTTGGAGTAGTCAGTTGTAAGATACGGGTCTGGGAAGTTGGGATTTTGGATTCTTATTCAGACCATAACTTTTTATCTGTGCATTATTTTTCTGTGAAATCAATTTTGTATTTTTCTTTATAAAATTGTCTACAACTTTCATGTACAAAGTTTCTTTATTTGATGTATAAAAAGTGGAACCAAAAATAGGTCCCAAAATGAATAAAGAATGAATAGAATTTAAAGGTATTTTCTCTGTATTTCTGACCTTATCTCCCCCTACTTTATTCCTCGTCGACCTATTCATCAAGATGCCTAGGTCTCGGGGTTTCGGGTCATAAAATATTTACAATATTTTATTCTTTTTCTTTTCTTTATTTATTCTATAATTTTGGCCTTAATTACTGTATTTTATACACTATTGTGATGCACATGCATGAATGCTAAGATGCTCTATTTAAGGGTATTTACAGGCATTTGCTAGGGTTTTTGGTGCCAAAATGATAGAATAAAGATGATGAAATGTGGATTCATCAGTGACCGATCATAATTGTGGGAGGGTATGTTTTCGCGTAGAGGGCGAAACCATACAAATAGAGATGATCGAGGAAACCAGAGCCAGAGAACTTGAATGCTCAGAACAGTCCAGCGAAGCAGTGCAAATGACAGAGGAAGAGCTAGACATCCACCAGGCGTGTGATTTTGTGATGACTGATGATGAATCCAGCTGAACAGATCCTGTAGCACCGACCCTCGCCTTGCCTACATATTCACTATATCTCAAGCTCATGGCAGTCGAGAGTCTGGAGAGCACATCCCTGGACGAGGATATACCTGAGGCTGACAATGTTGGGACGAGTGGTGCTGATGATTTTCAATCTTGTTCATCTTCTTCTGATCCCTCAGGCTCAGACATTGATTGGGATGATTTTGATAACTATTTGCCTTATCTGATTCCTTCTGAGCCAACAGCCATGACAGAGTGTGAGCTAGTGCAGTTTATTGATGATTCAGCAGGCCGCCCTTCATCAGAGATTCATGTAGAGCAAGAGTTCTCCCATGCAGACCTGGTCGCTTTCACACAGACATATCAGAAGCCAGAGCTGCCACCTCCCAGCTGTCCAGAACTGAAGCCTCTGCCGCAGTCGTTGAAGTATCGATTCCTTGCGGGTGAGCCAGATATGCACCCAGTCATTATCTCAGGAGGTTTGACTGGAGAACAAGAATCTCGTCTGATGGAGGTTCTTGAAAGAAACCGCAAGGTGATAGGTTGGAATATAGCTGATCTCCAGGGGATTAGTCTGGCTTTGTGCTCCCACCACATCTATCTCGAAGATGACGCTAGGCCGTCGCGTGAGTTCCAACGACGGTTGAACTCGAATCTTCGAGACGTAGTCATGAAAGAAATTTCGAAGTGGTGGAGCGCCAAATTTATCTACCCCATCTCCGACTCCAAATGGGTTAGTTTGTTGCATGTGGTACCCAAGAAGATGGGTATCACTACAGTTGTCAATGAGTTTGGAGAGGAGATCGCTACCCGAGTACCCACTTCTTGGAGGGTCTGTGTGGACTACAGACGATTGAATGAGGCCAACAATAGGATCATTTCCCGCTACCCTTCATTGATCAGATTATCGAACGGCTAGCTGGGAAGAGTCATTATTGTTTTCTTGACGGGTACTCTGGATACAATCAAGTGGCCATTGCGCCCGAAGACCAGGAGAAAACGACATTCACCTGTTCGTTTGGGACGTATGCTTTCAGACGGATGCCCTTTGGTCTATGTAACGCTCCGGCGACATTCCAAAGGTGCATGTTGTCCATATTCTCGGACATGGTGGGTGACTGTTTAGAGGTCTTCATGGATGACTTCTCGGTCTATGGCGACGGGTTCGATGCTTGTCTTGACTGCCTAGACCGTGTGCTTCAGCGCTGCATAGCGGTCAATCTTGTTTTATCTTGGGAGAAGAGCCACTTTATGGTGACTCAAGGGACGATCCTCGGTCATATCGTCTCCAACAGGGGCATGGAGGTCGATCCGACCAAGGTGGATATCATCAGAAAACTCAATCCACCGTCTAACTTGCGTCAGTTGCGGTCTTTTCTGGGGCATGTCGGTTTCTACCGACGATTCATTCAGGACTTTAGTCGTATTGCCCAACCGCTTATTGATCTGTTGACGAAAGACACCGAGTTCATTGTCAATGATAAGTGTCTTGCGTTTTTTGAGACTCTCAAAGATATGGTTGTTTCAGCTCATGTCCTTCAGCCACCCGATCGGTCTCTCCCATTCGAGATCATGACGGATGCTTCTGATTTTACCGTTGGGGCTGTGCTTGGACAGAGGAGGGATGGATTGCCTTTTGCCATTCACTACGCCATCCGGACTTTGGATGCCGCTCAGCGGAACTACACTGTGACTGAGAAAGAGATGCTGGCCGTAGTCTTTGCTTTGGATAAGTATCGATCTTATATTCTCGGATCTAGAGTGACTATTTACACAGATCACACCGCCATCCGGTACTTAATGGCCAAGAAGGATGCCAAAGCACGTCTTACCAGATGGATCCTTCTACTCCTGGAGTTTGATATTGAGATTAAGGATAAGCCTGGAGTCAAGAATGTGGTGGCGGATCATCTCTCCAGATTGGAGAATCTTGAGGAATCTAAGCCCAACGCACCTATCACAGAGACGTTTCCAGATGAGGCGATCTTGGCTACCACCTCGCTCCCATGGTACGCCGACATTGTGAACTATCTTGTCTCCAAGACGGTTCCACAAGGTTGGCCCAGACAGAAACTCGAGACCTTCCTGGCGAAGGCCAAGTTTTACCATTGGGAGGATCCCGTCCTTTATCATGAAGGAGGGGACAACATCTGGAGGAGGTGCATTCCTCAAGAAGAGCAGCATAGCGTCCTCACATACTGCCACAAGCTCGAGGCATGAGGACATCATTCTGGAAAAAGGACAGCACATAAGGTGCTTCAATCCGGCCTATGGTGGCCTACTCTCTTCAAGGATTCTGATGAGTTCGTGAAGAGATGTACTGACTGTCAGAAAATGGGAACCTGCGGACAGAGAGACATGATGCCTATGTAACCCATTCACTTTTGTGAGGTTTTTGATGCATGGGGGATTGATTTCATGGGCCCATTTCCTAGGAGTCAGGGATTCGAGCATATTTTGCTCGCTATGGATTATGTCAGCTGATGGGTTGAGGCCATCCCCGCCTGAGCCGCAGATGCTAAAACCGTGTGCAAATTCTTGAGGAAAAATATCATTTCACGGTTCGAGGTACCTAGAGTATTGATTTCAGACGGGGGTCTCATTTCATCAATGACAAGGTTAGGGTCCTTGCAGACGAGTTCGGCATTGACCATCAGTTTGCCACACCATATCACCCTCAGACTAATGGTCTTGCCGAAGTATCGAACCAGGAGATAAAAACTATCTTGCAGAAAGTTGTCCGCCCAGACCGAAAGGATTGGTCACAGCTTTTGGACTCGGTCTTGTGGGCCTATCGGACCTCTTTCAAGAACCCATTGGGGACATCTCCCTTTCGTCTCATCTATGGCAAGCCGTGCCATCTGCCAGTGGAAATCAAGCACAAATCCTTTTGGGCAGTCACTGAGTTACTGTTAGATCCCGAGAGCATAGGAGAACAGAGAAGAGCAGAATTGACAACCCTGGAAGAACTGAGAGATACAACCTTTTCTAGCAGCCTTCAATACAAAGAGAAAGTGAATACATGGCATGATTCTCATATCAGCCATAAATAGTTTGAGCCAGATCAGAGAGTATGGTTGTTTGATTCCAGGCTGAAATTATTTCCAGGAAAATTACAGAGCAAGTGGAAAGGTCCATATGTGGTCAGGAAGGTACATGACAATGGCAGTATTGACATATCTGAACCATCATCTTCCTCTACCTTCCGTGTCAATGGTCAACACCTGAAGCTATATCTAGATCATGATCCGCCGACCATTGACGTTGCCCCCATTCTTCTGGTATGAGATGTGTCTTTGACTCATATCATCTGCATCTCATACATGGTGATCAATTCCATCTTCCGCTGTACAGATCCATCTGTTCATATCACTCTTTCATCTGTTGATTTATTTTCTTCTTTTCTTCTTTTCCTTTTCTATTTTCTTTATCAATCAAAAAGGTGTCGCCCCTTTTTGACAGTTTTCTGTACTTAGGACGTACTTTGTCCTAAGTATAGGGGGGTTTGCACCCCGAGTTCTTTCAGTTCATTTCGATCCTCTCCATTGTCTCCTCTTCTTGTCTATACTTAGGGATATGTTACCCTAAGTATAGGGGGAGACAATCTGAGTACGGTCTGTTCATTCCCACCCTTGACCCTCCCTGCTTTGTGTACAATCTGATATACTTAGGTTTATTTGATCCTAAGTATAGGGGGGACGGTCAACTTCTCATTGATTCATTTATTCATTTATTTATTCTTTAGACTTGCCTATACTTAGTACGAGTTATGTCTTCTCTTTTCTCTCCGATCTATGAGGACACAACTCAAGCTAAGTATAGGGGGGTCGTATATACTGTGTATATACTTTAGCCATAACTCGTACTTTCGTATTTTCCGAATAATATGGCTAATTATTCTTTAAAATTCATTAAAAAAACCCTTAATAAAAGGTGTCTTGTTCCTCAAATTCTTTTTGTATATACTGATTAAAAAATCAGGTGAATTTTTTTTTGCAAAATGTTTGAAAAATAGTTTGAAAATATTTGTGAACATTTATTGAAAGCTATTTTGAAAACGTTTTGTTACATGTTTTCAACCTTTGTAAAAATGTGTGGTTTGCAAAATCTATTTTCTTTGTGTGAAATAAAATGTTTGAAAAATAATTTGCAAATGGTTTGAAAAATAGTTGCAAAAATATTTGAAAAATCTATATATACTGTTTGGAAAACCTTGAAAAATGATTTTCAAATGTGTGTACATGTTTGTAAAATGATTGTAAAAATTATTTTGGACTATAGTTTTCAAAAATTGTTTGAAAAACTTGTGTCAAATAAGTTTGAGGAAGACACACATCTTACTAAAATCCATTATATGTATATATGTATAAAAGTGATCACTTACTCTGTAAAATTCTTAAAATCCACTTCTTGTATATATAAAGAAGCACTCCCGTGTACATAGTTTTCACCTAGTTTTTAGCCAAAATCTTTTTCTTTTGAAAAATCCAAAAAATATTTGCAAAACTAAAATCCAAAAACAATTGTAAAATCTCTTTTAAAAAGACAAAAAAATTCGCATCTGCATGTGCATCATCATCTTTTCAAAAATCCATAAAAAGTTCAAAATCTTGAAAATTGCATCACAAAAATATTTTCCGCATCGCATTGCGTAGCATGAGCATTTTTCGGATTGAGTTTGATAGTTGAACGAGTCTAAGTAAAATCCGGAGATTGGAGCTTGATTGGACCTTAAAATCTGCCTAATAACAAGAACCTTATAGGAACTGGGTTTGAGGTACTTCCGATCTAGTTGACTTAATTCTTTGAGGATCACGGGACTTGGTTCAATGGATTCTTGATTGCCTAAGTAGAGTATTTCGGAGCACACACACGACCCTTGTTGATAATGACCTAACTTGGACACCTGCATCTTTCACATGGCTCAACTCAGTTGGAGTGGTGAGGGGATTGGATTTGCCGGTATGAGACACACACAAGTGGAAACATTTGTCCTCCTCTAGGGAGGGAAGTGCACCCCAACCCGTCCAGTAATAAGGAAGTCTAAAGACAGGAGGATATGGGTTGCGATAAAGCTTCAAAAGAGGGATAGTCTACTGGCTCAAGAGGAAAAACTCCTTATGTAAATGCTGCTGTGAATAGTATTCAAAAAAATGTTCAGGCATGTACAAAAATAAAAAGCATGCAAAGTATGCACAAATGTTGTAAAGCCAATAAGCAAGCTTGAGTTCCAAAGTCATATCATGTGAGCCTGCAGCAGGATGACTTGACTACACTGGTCTTGCATCCCAGGATAGGTATCTAAACTGGCTACCGTCCATTTATCTCTTCACCCCCTCCTCTTGAGCTGGTTGCCACTTGAACTTAGAAGGGAATACCCCGCTCCTCGAGGATGGAGTTGTTGGATTGGGGAATCATTGGGTTGTCGTACTGGAGAAGTCAGTTTCTTTGCCATTCTAGTTGGGGAGAACCACCATCACTTACAATGTACGAGTCATATTCATAGTCGTAAGAGTTTGCGTATGAGTTGAAGTATTTCTGACCTGGCTATTGAGGAGACTTGGACAGAGTTTTGGGATTCTCAGGGACTGTTGGATTTCAAATTCGGTTCTCACTAAGGTTCCGCCCGCACTAAAATTACAAAGGTCTGACTTAAGCTCCAAACTTTGATTTTGTGAAGAAAAGTTTGATAATTAAACTAAATCCAAGTTCTTCTTTTTCTTTTCTTTCTTTTCTTATTGCACTTATTGTATAAGTGTTTGCTAGGGACTAGCAAAGGTAAAGCATAGGGGGATGATGAATCCACATTTCATCATCTTTATTCTATCATTTTGGCACCAAAAACCCTAGCAAATGCCTGTAAATAGCATTAAATACACCATCTTATCATTCATGCATGTACCTGTAAATAGTGTATAAAATACTATAATTAAAGCCAAAATTATAGAATTAATAAAAGAAAAGAAAAAGAATAAAATATTGTAAATATTTTATGACCCAAACCCTCGAGACCTAGGCATCTTGATGAATAGGTCGACAAGGAATAAAGTAGGGGGAGATAAGGGTCAAATACCTATACTTTGTAATTCATTCTTTATTCATTTTGGGGCCTATTTTTGGTTCCACTTTTTATACATAAAATAAAGAAACTTTGTACATGAAAGTTGTAGATAATTAAATAAAGAAAAATACAAAACTGATTTCACTCAAAAATAATGTACAGATAAAAAGTTATGGTCTGAATAAGAATCCAGAATCCCAACTTCCCAGACCTGTATCTCGCAAATGAAAACTCCAAATGCATCAAACTCACCTTTAATTGTATATAGAATAAAGTAAGCTATTTAATGGCGGTGGTTTCGTATTTGGCGGAGCTACGGTTTGAAAGTTGAGTTTTGGACCCTACTTGTACAGTTGTACTGAATAAAATATTCAATTTATTCTTTATTCATTATTTTTATAATTTTATATTTTTATAATTTTTTAAACCTTACTTATAATATAGGTGTACATTAAAATTGGAACAAAAAACCTAAATAAAACTCAAAATAAAAGAAGTACATATTCGATACATAGGTATACTACCTATACTTATACCTATATAAATTATACTTATATTTTATTTAAAATACAAAACACGTCAGAAAAATAAAATAAAAATATTTCTAAGTGTATAAAAGTATTATATAAATTTATAAAATAATAAATAGAATTAATAAAATTAAAATACACAAAATAAAAATAAAAGACTAAAGCATATGGGTAATATACCTATAAGGGGCATAATAGGTAACTCATAAAAATATATTCCATAAAAAAAATTAAAAATCAGAATAAAATACTACATAAAATAATATATATTTTTTATTTTATAACCTTAATTTAATTAAATCATTTTCGATTTTTTTATCTAATTTTTAAATCTTTTTCAAGACCTTTTTCCTGGTTGGTCCACGTCGACCAACCAGGGGGCAGTCACAGTTGACCTCGGTCAATTGTCTGCCCTAGGTCCTGTAGCCCGTGTCAGAAAAATGTTTGACCCCTCTTCTTGATTTTTTCGAGGTCTCCTCATTGCTCTTCTCATGATGATTCCTCTGTGACTTTTTCTCCTCGATCCTCCAGCATACACACCTAGGCGTTTCCTCGGCGAATGGATCGAAGATTCACCAGATATGCCTAGTTCTATGAGCCCTGGCCGTCAACCTTACTTAAGCAAGTTAGAATTTCGATTCAAACTTGAACCCCAATTCTGGTCTCTCTCGCGCCCCTATCGATCCCAATCAAGTCCTGGAGGTGACAGCTCCAAGACCGACTCGTCCAGGAGGCGGAGCAGCGTGGCCTAGGGCGTTCCATCACCTCCGGCCGACCACGGTCGAGGTACTCCTTAACCTCGGGTCCCCAGGCCCTTGAGGTGTATTTCTTCCTCCCATTTTAGTCGCATTCGTCTAGCCATAATCTCAGAATAAAAAACCCTCAAAAAATCTCGCTTCCATCGATCCATTCATTCGATCCATCCACCTCGCCGGAGCGCACCTCCGGCCGAGCATCACCGCATCGTTTCGCGCCTCTCTTCCATCCTCCACGGAGTCCAGGCACTTTGCCCTGGACTCTATCATCTTTTTCTGCAGGTACGTGCGTAAGAACGACACCTGGGAGCCCTTTTTGGACCAGCCGGAGATGCATGGAGGTCTCGAGCTCCGCCACCGTCGTAGGTGCGAACCCGCGCCCCTCCGGCCATTTTGAAGCTCCCCAGACATGGAGAACGCCTGCAGGAAGAGATCTGGGCCCTTCTGAGCTCCGAACGCCGACGAAGGAGGGCAGGGGAGGTCGTGGAAGTTCGTCGTCGCCGACCTTCTTCCGCGTTCTTCCTCCAGTCCTCGCAGCCGTCCGATCAAGCTAGCCGCCCAGATTCCACGTCGACCGTCCGATCGTCAGAGCCAGCCACCGTCGGATCTCATTTGAGATCCAATCTCAGACGTCGAAGCCGAACCGTCATCGCGCGTTGAGCAGCGCCACACGTCAAGTGAACGGCTCTCAGTCGTTCGATCTCCCTTGCGAGGGGATTTTGCAAGTATACCCCTCGATCTTTTGTAATTGTATTTTAGTACTAAAACTTTAATTAGTAGTTTAAAATTTTTATAAAATTACAAATAGGCCCTTGATGAATCTCATATTCATCGTGCTAAAATTGGTCATTTAGGCTCTGTCCCCCATCATCCGCTTGTAATTAATCATTAATAGAGCATTATTAGCATTCATGCATGTGTGAATAATATCTGCATTTCATCATGCACAATTGCATTTAAAATCCCCAGTGTAAATTAGCCCAAAAAGCCGCTAACTTCTCACATTTTTAATTAATTCATCCTAACTCCGATTGACCCGAAACCACTCCATTGTGTAGATATTACTAACTTGATTAAATAAAAAATACAAAAAAATTACTAACCTCAATAAGTGTTAAATAATCCCAAAGTCAAATTTCACATCTGACAGACTAAAATGAGCATATCTCCCACATACAGTGTCCGATTTTGTTCTACTCACTTTTAAAGTACTCCATTTTCAAATACCTTCAAAACAAGACCAATTTCATAAAATTCGGAGCTCATATGTGAAAGTTGGGTTTTGGGCCTCTTTTGCGCATTTTAACTTTTTGCCATTTTGACCTAAGTTTTATGTACATAATTAATCCTTTTAATTTTATTTCTTTTTCATTTGTGTCCTTTGATGAAAGTTTTAATAAGAAATGCAAAAATTTAAATCTAGATTAAAACTGAGATCAAAGAAACTGACCAAGTCCAAGTGTCCGTTGTCGGTCTGTGCAAAAGTTGAGCGTTTCTTACTTTTACTTTATTTTCCTATTTTCTTATTTATTAAAAATCCAAAAAAAATTAGATTAATGTGTAATTAATTTCTTGTATTTTATAGTATTTTTTCTATAATTTTTATCCTCTCTAAAACTACCAAAAAATTACAAAACTCCAAAAATCGGTTTTCTATACACATGGAAAGCCACCAAAAATACCACTTCTCACAGATGACCTCTTTTGCTCCCGGGTCCTTCATGAAAGTTGTAGATCTCATCGAGACGAGCAACTTTCTTGAAGGAAATTTTTCGATCCAAGGTCATCTTCTATCTCTTTTTCCTCTCCAAAAATCTGAAATTTTTTGGGGGCTCCACGTGACAGCTCCTGGGCGTGCCACGTGGCACCCCCATTTTGTCTCTCTCCAGGCACCCTTGGGTCACGTGCCTAGCACGTGACCAAGGTCATCTTCCCCAACGGCCACAGCCATCTGCCTCCTCCGCGCAAACACTGCATGCGGCCATCAATGACCGCCATGCGCGGCCATTACATCACTCGCTAGCCACTCCTTCGTGCATGTAACGGCCGCCGGACCCTCAACCTTCCCCCACCGTTACATCCTCTCCCTCGTGCCTATAAAGCTGCTGCTCCGCCACCGCCAAAAGCATCCGTCAATCAGAGAAGGAGAGCTCAGGCCAGTTCACCTGTGACAGAGGTGCGACACCTCCGAGCAAAGCCTCTGGTCCCTTCGGCGAGATCCAAGGAGGTCCCCTCCTTATAGCAGCTCCACTCCGGTGTGCTGCAGAGCTTCAGAGACCCTCCGGTGAAGCTCTTGAAGGCAAGAACAGGTACTCCTCCACGCCTCAAGTCTGCCTTCGACAAACACGACCCCCCCCCCCCGCGCCTACTATTCTTCCCTCCTGCTCCCTTCCATCTCCAGCCTCGCAAAGGCCGGAGAATAGCCCTGCACCATCACCAACGCTCAGAACTCCACCCCCTGGTTTCTTGGTTTTGTCTAACCCTTGCAGGAACTGTTCGATCACGACGCTCCCCAGCGCCTCCGCTTCGGCCATCGCCGTAGGACTCTCGCACCTCCACTTCCCCTTCGTCATCCACGTGCCCTCCGCCTCCTCGCGGAGGCGCCGCTCTGCTTCCCCCTGCGCGCAAGGCTTCGCCGCCTCGCGGCCCCGCCTCCTCCACCGCAAGGCTCAACCAGCACCTTTGCTGTCCCCTCCGCTCCTCCAAAGCGCCGCCCTGACGCTCCGCTTCAACCTCCGCGCCTTGGCACTGCCACGTCACCTCGCCGAGGCCTCGTTGCCGCCGTGCCCTCGCTCTTCAGCCGCTCGACCGACAGCCGTTGGATAAGGGGCTAAACCCCCTTGATCCTACGGCTTCAGATCATACACATAGGCTCGGGCGTCCGAGCCTGAGCCTCAGCCGCCGAGCCTTCGTCTCGCCCCCGAACCACAGGCGCGGAGTCCGAACCTCCCCTTCGTCATCCGAACCTCTGCTTCGACAACCGAGCCTCAGGCTCGGCCATCCGAGCCTCACGCCCGCCACCAAGCCTCGGGGCGCACGTGCAAAGGACGTGCGCACCTGGGTAAATTGCACGGACGCCCTCTGAACTTTTCGATATTGCACAAATACCTGTAAACTACAGAGGGGTCCCTCAAGTTTTTATTAATTACAAATAAGTCCTCCCAGGGACCTCTTTGCAAGGAAAACTTTATTTTATTTACATTTTAGTCCCTAAACTTCATTTTATCATATCTTTTTCATACGAACTCCGTTTTGAGCACATAATATGTCATTTTGAAGCTAATTTCGTGCTCTACAACTTGACATCATTTCTGGACAGATTCAAGGCTGATTATTGATAATTATTCTTTGAGGATCTCTGCTGGCATATGCAGGCTTATTTTGACAAATTTGTGCCACATTTCCATTGAGAGAATTGACGATTTATTTTGCAGGGATTTGTTGGAGTTGGATATTATTTGAGGATATATTTTATGCAGGAGTTAAATCAAGGAAATTTATTAGGCTTATTAACTTGTGAACTGCAAACATTTGTTGAGAATATAATTTGAAGAATTTTGGAGATAAAATTGATTGCAGGAATTCTCCGAGATCTATTCACTCTTATTCGCATTATGAATTAATTTGACACATATTTCTGGATTTGATATCTTCTGATCTGTGATATAATATAGAGGGAATTGATCATCATTGTTTGGACTAGAATTCTAGATCACAGATCCTGAGCATAAATTCTGTTTATTTTTGCATAGCATTTTCATCGTTGTATTGTATATTTTCATCAAGTAAAAATTAATCGAGCATTAATTAATTATTTAATTAGGTTTAAGACCGCGCAACTAAAAATCTCTGTTCCTTGTGTTCGACCTTGGTACACTCACCAAGTAAAAATACTCCACAATATTCAAAGCTTGTGGTATTTTGACGACCAAAATCCGCCTCCTATACTACAAATATCGACTATTAAAGAGGTGAATTTTGCGATCATCAGCCCTCGGACTTTAGATATTTGCACATAGGTCCTCTGCCACGTCACCTCACGTGACATGTTCACGTGAGGGGTGGGCATTTTGCAGGGAGGCCCTCGGCCCTTTGGTTATTTCGTTTCAGTACCAGAAATCATAGTTTAAATGTTAAACTTTTGGGAAAATTGCACGTATACCCTCAGGTTTTGTTGAAATTACATTTCAGTCCCTGCCAGGCGCGTGCAAGTCACGCGCCCTGGTGGGTATTTTGCGCCGACACCCCTGCGGGTCTGATATTTTGTATTTGGTCCTTAAAATTAAATATTCAGAGTTAAGTTTTATGGAAAATTACATGTATGCCCCTGGAAGTTTTGATAATTGCACTTATACCCCTGTCAGGTTGAATTATTTTTGTGAACTTGTCTGATTTATTTAAGGCATCACTTGAACTTGAAAAATTCCACAAAAATTAAGTTAAGGTCCTGTTCACTTGCACTTTCACGCCATATTTTTAGTTTTTGATTTTATTGCATTTTCATATTTATTAAAATTCAAAAACTTGCCATTTCAGTACAGTCTAGCTTAGAAAATGCCAAAAAAATATTAAAATACCTGAAAAATTCCAAAAAAATCCCTACTGTCTATCTTATCCTATTTTAGTGTCAATCCAAAAATCACTAAAAATTGCAAAAGAAAAACCTTAAAAATTTGAAAATACCTAAGAACTTCAAAAAAATCTAGAAAATTATAGAAAACTCTAAAAATGCAAACTCAATTCCTGTAGGTTCTATATTTTATCCTCTTTATTTTAAAAATAGTTTGGAAGAATTTTGTAGCTGATTGATATTTTTAATTCCCATTTTACCCCCAACCAGTAGCTAATTCACCGTTTTGCTTTATTTCAGTGTTTAAAAATACCACAAATATTTTGAAAAATACCCAAAAATCACAAAAAAGTAGAAAATCATAAAAATACCAAAAAGATTTTATTCCTGAATTTTTGAGCATTTTTGCATATTTTTATAAATATCATATTACCCCTTTTCTTATATTGCTTATATATTCCAACATTGAAAAAAAATATAAAATATAAAAAGAAAATATAAAAAAACCAGAAAATTAAAAATCAAAATACAAAATTAAAAATATAAAAATATATAAAAAAATTAAAAATTTAAAAACCCACAAAAATCTTTGCTTTGCATAGTGTAGACAACACCTCACATTCACAGACACACATTTGTAGATCTGCCATGCCTTGTTCCCTGTGTTCGAACTCTCTGCATACTTGCTTGCTATACACCATTTATGTAGAGTTAAAAATAAATTTTAACTTCACATTGCTTGTCATTGTTTGATATCTATAGTGTGGGTTAATTGTTGATTTTAGTTGAGATTTTGCATGGTCAACGCTTCGACTGAGTTCCCGCTTTGTGTGGAACTTAAGACCACCGAATTTTGGCTAAATCATAGGACCACATGTGAGGTGACATGGCTTAAACTTAACTGCAAATAGCATAAAGCTTAGGGTTCCAAATGCAAATCATGCACAAGTTTTTAAACTAGCATCTATATTTACAGGACCAGATGATAAATGCCAAAAATTGAGGGGGACATGTGCAAATTACCCTCTCCTTGCGCATTATGGACGTCGCTCCTTGAATCACTTAAATGGATCAACAACCCAGATGGCATGATACCGTTTCACTCATCTACGAACGAGATCTGATCCTCAGATGGATCTAATGGTCCTAGCAATCCATCATCGTGCAATTGACCAAAACTGGGAGGTGCCTAAGATTGGATGGCAGCGAAGCCTCCAGGAAGCGTTGGGACGAACACTCAGTTGGGGCTGCTTCGATTCTATGAATCTCCTCGCTCCACATCTCTCTTGAGCAACTGATTTTCGAGGAAGGTTGCTACACTGATTCTGCAGCTGTTGAGAGTCAAAAGGGAGACCGGGGGGTTCTGGAGGCCGGGGAAGCACGACAGACCTGGAGCATCTGTTCTAGTACCTGGGACCCCCAGATGGGGTCCATTCAAGCTAGAACATGCATGATTAGCATATGGGCTCTAAGGCGAGTAGGAAAGATATCGGGCGGAGCGAGGTGGAGGCCCTCCGATGAGGGGAGGAGCAGCGGCCCAGGGGGCCTGATTCACAAGGAATCAAGGTGTGTGAGGTGATCAAGAAGATGGAGAAGCGATAGGGGAGTCTGATGGTGGTGACATCAGTGACGGACGATGGTCGAAACAACAAAGAACATGGTCAGACCTGAAAGCTTCGATGATCTGATTTTTTTTAGATTTTTGGATAATATATACAAAATCAAACAAAACTAAAAGGAAAGCTATGCTACTGCTAATCTAAGGAATGGAAAAATTCCTGAAAATTAGAAGCTCACCAGCCTGAAGGAGTTGGGAGCAGACGCCACCTGGAAAGTGCTCCAGCGATCTGGATCCTCCTCCCTTCTCCACGCTAAACGTGACATGCAGCCTCCTGTCATGAGGGCAAAGGTCGGGGATTGGTTCTGGGGGTTACAACCGGTGGAAAGGGATTAAAATGGAACTAAGAAGGATATGGAGTTTATATACAAACATGATAAAAAATGAAAAGAAACCTAGGGTTTCGCTCAAATGATCGATTAACGAATAAAACAAAATGACCCGCGTAAAAGAGAACGATTCGATCATCAAAAGAGTAAAAGGGATCGGGCCTAAAAATAGAAAGGAAACAACAAAAAATACGAAGAAAAAGATCGATCGACAACATCTGACAAGAGTAGAGGCGGGGGGGGGGGACTGTTGACATAGGGTCAACATTCCCCGGGCACTTAACGGTCAATAGCGGGGAGCCGCGTATACCACTACGCGACAAATAAGAGAAATAAATGAAAGGATAATAAAATTAAAATAGGAAATTATTTTATTTTAAAAACTTAACAAATGAAATATGTTACATAATTAGTAATTTTTGATGATTTTTATTTATTTTTATAACATTTTTTGTTAAGTTTTGATTTTTACATGTAATTTATAGGTATAAATACCTATATAAACCCTACTTTATTTTTATTTTGTGATTTATAATTTATTGTTTTATATACATAATTTTAATATTTACAATATATTTAATTACATATATTCCTATTATCTTGGATTTTTCTGAAGTTATTTATGCCCTTAACTAAATACATATACAATTATTATAAGTCCTTGATATGTATATTTACCTATGTAATAAAGTACATCATTTTTAGTGTACTTTAATGATTTTATTTTGGTTTTATTATGTACATGTAATTTAAGTATTTTTACAATTTTATAAAAATATAAGAAATATTAAAATGTAAAGAGTAAATAAATTAATTATTTTATATAGGTTTGTTGCACAATGAGGGTCCTAAATCCAACTCTGATATCTTAACTCCAAATTAATTGAAACTACCTTCATTAAATAGCTTATTAAAAGTTATATACAAATAAAGGTGATTTTGGTGCATATTGGGACTTATGGGGAAGATAAAGGTTTGCCAAGTTTTCTTTGCGCCTTTTTATTCTGCATGTCTCTGCCACACTGTGCATTATTTTTACATGGAATAAATTTTGTATTTTTATTTACATTTTTATCTACAAGTTTCATGTTCAGAGTTTATTGATTTGATATACGAATAATAAATAATAAAATGGGTTCCAAAATCAATTTATTGACAAGAAAATTAGGGGTTTTATTGCTTGTTTTTTGTGATTTTTCTGTCCTATCTTCCCTACTTTATTCCTTGTCATCTAAGTCATGGTTTGACTTAGTCTCGGAGATCAGGGTCAGTCAGTGTCTAGGACACTTCCTTTATTTTTATTTCTTTTATTTATTCCTTCATTTTAGGGTTTTAATACATGTATTTATATACAATATAGAAGATCAATGTACAAGTGTTAAGTCAGGTATGTTATTTGTATTTACATGTATTTATCTAGAGATTAAAGCCTAAAATAAATAAATAAATGTGCATGAATAGCAATTCATCACTCTCCTATACTTGGCTTTGCTAGTCCCTAGCAAACACTTATGATAATAAGTGCATGAAAAAGAAGGAAAAGAAAAGAAAAAGAAAGAACTTAAAATCATAATGACTCTTAAACTTATCTTCATAAAATCAGAGTTTAGAGCTTATTTAGACCTTTGGATTATTAGTTTGTTGGAACCTTAATGGGAATGAGATTTGAAACCTAAACCCTTAAGAACCACAATCCTCTATTCAAGTCTCCTCAATAGCCAAATCAGAACAAATCTCTTCATACGCAAACTCTTATGACTATGAATCTTTCTTGTACAATGTCAGTGATATGCAGCTCTCTCGACTGAAGTGATAAAAGAAAGTATTTTCTAACATGGTGACCCTAATTCCTAATCCAACAACTCTTTCCTCGAGAAGCAGGATATTCCCTTCTAAGTTCAAGTGCAACCAGCTCAAGAAGAGGAGGCATAGAAGAGATTTTACGATAGACAGTATAGCTACCTATCTTTGGATGCTTGACCAGTGTAGCCAAGTCATCCAGCTGTAGGCTCACATGAATACTTTGACTTTGAAGCATAAGCTTGCTTATTGAATACATTCTCCGACGGGAATTGATCCTGTCTATTCATTTTGGAGTTTTTTTAATACTGTATACAACAACATTTACATAAGGACTTTTTCCTCTTGAACCCATAGACTATCCCCCTTTTGAAGCTTTATCGCAACCCACGACATTCCGTCTTTAGACCTCATCGCTACTAGACCGGGTTGGGGTACAATGGCCACTGATTTGTGACTTCCGATGTTTCCACTAGCTTGTGTCTCATGCCGGCAAATCCAACCCTCTACTACTTCAACTGAGATGAGAAAAGTGCAAGTGTGGGTATGTAAGCTAGGTCACTGTTTAAAAAGTCATGCACGTGTCTCGAAATATTCAACTTAGGCATACCAAAAGGACATGTGAACATAGTCTTATGGTCTTAAAGAATTAAGTCAAGTTGACCTGAGAAGCCTCAAATCCAGTTCCTATAAGGTTCCTGTGAATTTAATTGCATTAAGATCATAACCAGGATCCAATCTTCAGATTTACTTAGACCAGTTCAATAGTCAATATCATTCAGAAAAATGCAAATGCAAATGCTAATGCTATGTACGATGCAGGGAAATCTTTTTGCGAAACATTTTCTAGTTTTGAACTTTTTATGGGTTTTTGAAAAAGTTTTGCAAATTTTTAAGCAATTTTTTGAAAATATTTTACCAATTTTTATGAGTTTTACACTTTGCAAAGGATTTTTGAATATTTTAATACAATAAATATGTACATCTATTTACATAGGAGTACATTAATATTTACAAGAGTTAGTTGCATACTTATAAAGGATTTTATGAATAGACTCATACAAATTGAATATGTGTAACATATTATTTACACAATTTTACACCAAGTACTCAAAATAATTTAAAAGAGTTTTTAGAAATATTTTACAAAAACTTTGAAAACTTATTTTACAAATAATTTGACAAATAATTTTTACAAACATTTTCAGCAATTTGAAAAACATTTTGCAAAGACTTTTCAAACAATATGTATATTTTTTTCAAAATATTTTTGCCACCATTCTCCAAACCATTTGCAAATAGATTTTTCAAACATTTAATTGAAACAAATGAAAGAAATTTTTAAAATCAAAATATTTTTACAAAGGGTTGAATTCATTTTAGAGCTTGCTTGTTATACACTTAATTTTGTAGAGTTATAATAAATTTTGACTCCACATTTTTGCTAGTATTTAATTGTGGGTTAATTGTTGATTGATTATGGGTTTCTTGAGCGGTCAATGCATCGACTTGATTTCTTACCTTGTGAGATTTCTAGACCCTTGCCAAACCCGTGTCATCAGGGTGGTAGGGCACTACAAGCTACCTGCTCCCTACGCTTGAGGTTGTTGGGGTTGGCATCTACCTGCATTGGTATGATCGTCTTTGCAGCTGTGAGGTCATCAATCTTCTGGTTCATCTCATTCATATTCTTGATCAATTGAACCAAGCAATCCAGAGCGGGATTCATGAGAGCAACCTCACTTGGTTCAACACGTGGTTGTTGAGGCTGGTAATAGTAAGGCTGCTACTGGAAGTTCTGATACTGATGCGGAGGGTATGACTGATACTGATATCGAGGAGGAGGGAAGTTATGATATTGGTCCGCTGGCTGCTGGTGATAGAACGGTTGGCCATATGCCGACAACTGGAAGTTCTGTCTTCAAGTGTAATTTGGATGTGGTAGAGACTGATAGTGGGGTTGTTGATGGTGGTGCTGTTCTGAAAATTCGTCTACCCTAATTTTGGTGGAATGGCTGATTGGCCCGTACTTGCCCTTGCTATTGTCCTCCAAGACGGGACAACGACTGTTCGATTGCCCATACGACATCTACTTCATGTATCTGTGGGAGTGGAGGTGAAGTAAACTGCTCGGCATAAGATGTAGCTTCAGGATGGTAGACGACCATCCGCGAGTGCTGAGGTGACTGCGGACGTGGTCTGGAGCTTGCACGTAATAAACATGCTAGATCGCTAGCTACTATGCTGGACTCTGCTGATGCTGTGCTGGGGACGATGTCTTCTCTTTCGACTCAGCTGCATGCGTCTCGGTGGTTGTGTCACAACATGGACAACATTGATAGTGCCGACGAGAAGTTCCAATTGTTGTGTGATCAAACCGAGCTTATCAACTTGTTCTTTGTTCGATCACATTGAGTTTCTTGAGATCTTGTGATCACTTTTCTATTATGTACACCTTGGAAAGATGGTTCCTGATGATGCTCAAGTTGGAAATCTCATCTTTTCTCTCTTCTTCGTACTGCTCTACCGTCATGTTGACGGTCTTGTGAGGAATCTGTGGAGCCTTCTGAAAGGCACGAGATGAGGACAATGCTACCGATCCTTCGGTCATTTCTTCATAAATTGGCCAAACCACGTCCTCGTCTTTATTGAAATGGGACCCTCTATAGGAGACATCCACAAGCCGCTGGCTCTCTTGATGAAATCCCCCAAAGAAGTTCTGCACTAGGCTTATCTTCAGAAAATTATGGTGGGGGCACTTCTCTTGAAGATATCAGAATCGTTCCAACGCCTCATGGAAATGCTCATGGGACAATTGTGAGAAGTTGGAAATGAGAGCTCTCATTTGATTGAGTCGACCCAGGGGATAATACTTATGTAGAAGCGTAGATTCCAGCTCTTCCCAGGTCATGACTACTTTCCCTAAATGATTAATCCAGTAGAGCGCCTTACCCTAAAGGTTAAAAGGGAAAACAATCATCTTCACCACATCAAGTAGTATGTTCGAATAATGCATGGTACCACAAATACGATTGAATTGTTGCAGGTGAATGTACGGCTCTTCATTGATATTTCCATGGAAAGTCAATAGGAGAGGTAGTAGTGATGACTTCAACTCAAAGTGACCATGTATCTGCAGGATGAGGATCCAATACGTGACTTGCCCTGCTCCAGGGTTGTAGGTCTCTCCGAGAGTCAATTTGTGCTCGACCTCTCTCTCCTCTTCCTCTCCACCATGGTTTCCTCCTACGGCTCCTCCTGCTCCTCCATTTGCATATCCTGGTTGATCACCACCATGCTTACTTCCATGGTCACCTCCTCCTTGGTTTTCACGTTCCCTCCTCATCTCTATAAGCATTTACTGGAAAGCACCCAGGGCATTGGCATGATCGATTAATTGCTGCTATATGATTTGAATTGACGTGAGCATCTGGGAGTTAACCTCATTCTGATCCACACCTTGGTCTGATCCTTGGCCCTTTCCCTGTCTCCGAGGAGGCATCTCTAACTCAATATTGCTATCTGGCTCCATTTCGTGCTTGTGATCTGCATGATGAAATGAGCCCTGATCGATCTGTAGAAATGATGGAGTCTGGAAACATATTTCGAGCTTATAGAGTCAATCTCGAATAGTGGGATTATTGGTGAAAAGTGAGTAGTGAAAGAAGAGGATCCAGGAAGATAGTCATCATGAACCCTATGTGGAGTGAAGATAGGGGAGCTCAGAACAAGGTTTGCAAAAGCTGAACACAACTTTCTGAGATCGTCCCAGTGAAGCAGCGATGCCGACATCATGGAGTTGATGTAGGTGTTCACGGAGTCCGAACAAAACCCTCCAAAATGTGACATCGTGATGACAAAATGTGTGAGATGATGATGGAGTAAGAAGATGAGATAGAAGAAGAAGAATTCAAGAGGAATCGAGAAGAGAAGGCTCGAAGCGAGCATGATGAATGAGAAGTAGAAGAGTAGAGATGAAAGGGCGCAAAGTGCGTGAAATTTTTGATCTTGACATGTTATGATATGATCCAAACAAACCTCAAAACAAGGGTTCATTCACCAACTCAACACATTAAGCTGTAAGTGTTCGATGATTATCTGTTAATTTTATGGGTGATTTTCAGGCAATTATCTTTTCACCTGTCCTTTAAGAGGGCTATCCCTATAGGAGCGTGTGTACTGCCGGGATAGTACCCCATACTTGTTCCACCTCCTTTTGTAACCTGTGATCCATGCACTTAAAGGTCCTTGATCTCGTGCCTAGGGGGCTACTTAGCCATAGAAATATAGAGGGGAAGCCGATAGTAGACGAAACCACTACTTCCCTCACAAGTGAGGTACTCAGATGCAAGATGATGAGACAAACATACCCGTGAAGGCGTGGACTACGCTCAATACTTCAGATTAAGTTAATGCTCTACACAAGGTGGGAGCATTACTATTGACAAGGTCCTACTCTTCTACGTACGATAGAAGCGCCACTACTTCGTCGTCCTAGGTGATTATCAAGGTGCCACATATCGGTATTTGGGCTCTATTTCCTAGGGGTTGAGCCTCGTTCTATCTGGAAGGTACCTGAAATCAATGAGGACTTTATGAACCCAAGACAATGAAGTTCATCACGGATTAGATCAATTTTTTTTGGCCGTCCTTTTTTTTATTTTTTTGAGTTTTCACTTGTTTTGAGTATTTTTATGCAAAGGTCTAACGATTTCTCAGTTTCCTTTGTTTTTCCTAAGTGATCCAAAATATGGGAGAGAGCGGAAAAGCAACGCAAGATAACATGATGATGGAAAACTCATCATTGTTTCATATGATGTATACTCAATTAGAAGACTCACCTTGCTTCCCAGCCCTCTACATGCAGGATGCTAGACAGAATTGAAATTACACTAAATGCATGCAACAGTGTGATATCGTCCTAAGTCAGAAATTGCTATTACGTGAAGCACCAGATTAATTTGAATCTATGTTCAAGCGTAGTGACTATAGGAGCACGCAATATATATTAAGCTTTGGACCTAGATTACTCGATCAAGCAATCCTAATATCTAGGGGCTCATTCACACAAAATAAAGAAAAGAAAGTCGGAAACACACAAATCACAGGAAACAAAACAAAGCAAAAAATAAGGAAAGAAAAGTGAAAAAAACTGTCAAAACCTTCAAAATACGATGATGTCCCCTAAGTGCACCGACACTTGGTGAAAAAGACCCCGAATAGTCGAAGTGTCCAGCATACTTGTTTTATTACAAGTTCAAATAAATCTCTCTCTCTCTCACACACAAATGGAAAATTTAATATCTACTAAGGCAAAATCGCTCCTCCACACTATGCTCCTTGTCCTTTGGTGCTTTCTCCAACAAGTCGGGAAAGGATGACCTACTCTGCCTCTCGTGGGTGCAAAGACGATCCGAAGACAGTCTCCCTCGATAAGTGGTCCCTCGCAACAAAGAAATAAAGAGATGATGTCAGAAGAAATACAAATATAAGCAAAATAATATGGAAAGCTATGTAAATAGACAATCAAGCACAAACCTAATGTGCATAAGGCTACTAGTCTACCCGACCATTGCTCCCCGGCAATGATGCACAAATGTTGATCGTCCTTCGTATTGTGATCGATCTGGTATGAGAGATGTGTGAATTCCTAACACCCGATCTTGGAGGGCCTGCGGTGTCCGACAAGTCAGATCCGACAATCGTTGTATTGGTACATCTCTTGGTACTGGGATATCAATCAACCAAATCAACAAGATGATCAAATCAAAACACACAAATGTGCATGTATAAGGAGATCATGAGAGTGTGTGAGTTATGAAATTTATTTAACTCTACATGAAATTTATATTAGGCAAGCAGGTAGAGTGTCGTCCACGGAGCAAATATGGATAAACTACAAAAATGAAACTCAACTCAAGGAATCAAGGACAAAATTGTTGATTTCGCAATCTAAATATATTTTTATGTGTTTTTGTGGGGTTCTAATTAATTTTCTCTTTTTAGGATTTTAATTTTCCAAATATTTTTAAATAAAATATAATAATAAATATATACTAATAATGTTAATATATTTGAGAGATATATACAAAAAGATATAAAGAATAGTCTTTTTGGATTTTTCAAATATATAAAATAAAGTCAAAATAAACCAAATATTTTTTTAGGTTTTTTGTACTTTTCTCTATTTAGGGTATTTTTAATATTTTTATGGATTTTTAAAAAATCAAAGTACACAAAAAAAAGAAACAGAAAATACAAGAACTTCAGAAGGGCCTAAAAAATATCTATCAGGTTAGAAAGGGCCCGAAATAATTTTTCCTGTATAGAGAATAACACAAAGAAAATTTCAAGCTTTAGAACATATTTTTTAGATTTTTCTACATTTTATGATTTTTCTAAGTGTTTATGTATTTCACAATTTTTAAGCTTTTTGTTTTGTATTTTTTTATGGATTTTAGATATGTGATAGCAGACAATAAAATAAAACTACACTATTTTTATTGTAATTTGTAGAGCTATATTTTAATTTTTATGATTTTTCTAAGTCAAAATAGTAAAATACAGCTAATTTTGCAATTTTGTTAATTTATAAAAAGCGATTAAATACCATTATGAAAATGTATGTGATATAATATAATATAAGGCATTTAAATTAATTTTCCTAAGTTTTTGGAGTTAATTAGGTAATTAATACAATTAAAACAAAAGCAAACAATTAAATACAACACACATATGCAATTTATGAAACCTTAAGCGTGCATTTCTAACAAATAAGCAAAGTCCATGGGCATTAGCACAAATTTTCTAATTAATTTCTTAATATAAAAGCACTTGGCAAGGGCATATGTGCAAATAAAATAATAATTAGAGGCATCCAAGCAAGTTTCTCAATAAAATATGAATTCAATTTAAACTGGCAGGGATCATTTTGCAATTTCCAAAAATATTCTTCAAAATTTCTAAGTCCCCACTAACCACATGATAAAAAGTGCAAATAACCCATAAAAACCTCTCACTTGGGACCGCACGTGAGGTGACGTAGCTTGGACTTAACTACAAATAACATAAAACTTATGGTTCCAAATGCAAATTATACACAAGTTTTTAAACTAGCATAAATATTTATAAGACCATATGATAAATGCAAAAAATCAGAGGGGGCATGTGCAAATTACCCTTTCCTTGCGAGCTAACAGACGACGCTCCATGAATCACTTAAAAGGATCAACGACCCAGATGGCTTGATACTGATTCGCTCCTCTACGGATGAGATCTGATACTTAGATGGATTTAACGGTCATAGCGTTCCATCATCGTACATCTCTAATCAAAATTGGGAGGCGCCTAAGATCGGATGGTAGTGAAGCCTCCAGGAGAATCTGGGAGGAACACTCAGCTAGGGCTGCTTCGATCCGAAAAATCTCCTTGCTTCGAGCCTCACTCGAGCAGCTGATTGTCGGAGAAGGTTGATGTTGTGATTCTTCGCTGCTGAGAGCCAAAAGGAAGTCCATGGGGTCTTGGAGGCCGGAGAAGTACAACAGACCTAGAGCTTTTGTTCTTGTACTTGAGACCCCTCATATGGAGTCCGTTCAAGTTGGAACCCTGCATGGTTAGCACAGGGGCTCCAAGGCGAATCCTTGGAGCCCAAAAAGAAGTAGGAAAGATATGGGGCTGATGAATACGTGATTCATCACTCTAAAAATTGAAAATAGAGCTTTGTTACCGAGTAATTAGCTGCGTTTCATCACTTATATTGCATAATTAGCATTCATGCACGTGTAAATAATATCTGCATTTTAGCATTGAAATTTGCATTAATAAGAAGCCGGAAATTTCTTGTATATATTCATATGTATATTAGTGTTTCATATCTATTTTATACTAACTCCAAATCCAATAAAATCAACTCTATAGTGTATATATCACTAACATTAATAAAGTAAAAATATTAAAAAAATACTAATTTGTAAAATTGTCCAATAAATCCCAAATCCAAGTTTGAGATCAAGAACCTTAAAATGCACATATCTCTCTCATACAGTGTCCGATTTAGGTCTACTCATTTTAAAGCAATATACATTCAAAGATCTTCAAAACAAGACTAATTTCATAAAAATCGGATATCATATATGAAACTTGGGTTTTGAGTCCCTATTGTATATTGTACATATTGACCAAAAGAACACTTTGTACATATGACTTCTTTTGATTTTCGATCCTTCATAAGAGTTGTAGATCTCGTCGAGACGAGCAACTTTCATGTTGACTACATTTTGATTTGAATCCTTTTGTTGTTTCTTTTTTATTTTTATTTATATTTAATTTTTGATTTTTCTAGGAGCGAGACATGGCAGCTTTTTATTATTATATTATTTTAGCAAATTATTTTTTATTATTTATTATTTTTTAATTTATTTTTATTTTTATTTTTATTTTTTCCATTTTATTTTTTATCTTTCTCTTCTTTATTTTCAGTAGCTTACTTATTTATTTATTATTATTTTTATTTCCCCCCTTTTACTTCTTCTCCCTTTACTTGTCCTCCACTCCAAGTCACCAACTTCCCATTTTCCCACTTTCTCCACTTCTTTTCTAACCTCCATCTCCTCCTTTTTATTCTCTCCTCCTCTCCCGATTCACATCATCCACCAATCGAGAGAGAAGGACCCCGAGCAGCGATCTATCAATTAAAAGGGCATTCCAACGATTTATCAATGGCGTCGTTGCTAGAGAGGAAAACATCTTAGGATCATTTTATAAAAAAATAGATTAAGGTTTTCCATTCAATCGGATAGTCTGATCCCCGAACCACCTTGTAGTTATTTCATTTTTTTCAATTATTTCTGTGTTTATTATATATATATACCTCTGACATAATTTTTATCTTTTTGTGCGAGGGTCCGGTGGATTTGGAGCGGCTTTCTTGAAGTCGACGCATCTCGAAGTGCATCGGAGGCCGACGATTCATGGATCAAGTCGGCTATTGAGATGCCAAAAAGATTTTCATTTTCATTAATTTGTAATAACTGCATTTAAAGCAGTTCCCATTTGGGTTCTCGCATGTGTAACCGAATAAAAAGACTCTTTGTGTTGTGTGGTTGCTTGCCATAGAATAGATCCTGCACTCGCGGCTCTTAGAGCTTTCTAGGACTATTTGTGCTCGTAATTTTCAGGACCACACTTCACCATTAAAAGACACACTTAGATCACATGACTTTAGCCAAATTTAAATTCATTCTTCACTTGCTAATAGAACTGTCTGTCTAAGAGCGACTTTTCATCGCTTGCATTCATTTAGTGTAAAATTTCAATTCAGTATTGTATCCTGCATTGTAGAGAGCAGGAGGCACTGTAAGTCTTCTTACTCAAGCATTTATCATCATTTTCTCGATCGCATTGGCTTTTTCCGATTCCCTCTCTCAGTTTTTCTAACTTAGGATAAATGAATTGGGACTGGAGGGTAGACATGATTACTTGTGTGGATTAACTAAAGTGACATCTAATCTCTAAAATCGAGATTGCTAATTGAATTGGACCCAAAAATCTTTGACTAAAATTAACCCTTGTTTGCGAGAGAGTTACCACGACTTTGATTTCAGGCTGAGTGAGGGATAATAGAGTGTGTGTACACACTAGGATAGAGCCCAAATCCCCGCCTTCCATATCAACATACCCCACTCTTAGTAGATATCACATGCTGAAGTATTTGAAGTTCAACTGACCAGGACCAAGTAGCCTTCGCTTGCTTCAGCAAGTAGATAGGGGTGAAGCAGCGGTGCACCGTGACAAGTTGCTAGTAACCCTCCGAGGTGAAATTATAAGCCTTGTCAGCCTCCGATTACTTCGATAGGTAGATAGGGGCATGTCCCTAAACTTTATCGGTATTAAGCGGGTGAGCCAGTGATAGGAGCTAAGAGAGGAAGGGCGTTGGTATCTTAGGCGACAGGTTAAACAGGGGAGACGCATCCGGCATTGGGCTGACTTCATTATAGGCCATCACGTAATCCTTGCTAACTTTGCTTCAAAATCACACTTAAAATCAACTAGATTAATCGGTCCCAGCTTCGGTTCCTTCACCGTGTAGAGTGTGAACTCAGGGCATGCTCTTGCGTTTGTCTTGGTGTCTGTGTATGTTCTCACCCTGTGTTTTTGCACATTTTCACATCAATCCTCTCTCATTCCTTTTTGAAGATGTCGGCTCATCAGTTTCCGCACCGACCATCTTCATCATATTTCTCCTCCATGCACCCTCTCTTCGAGACAGTTTCTCCACATCCACCCTTCTTCTCTCCATCTCACCCCGATTATGGAGTCATAACTTCGACTGACTTCTCCACTTCTTCACATTTCTCACCTACTCTGATAAATCCACGATTCATCATCTCAACATATTAATCTTAGCAAAATCCCTGAGTAAAATCTCAAATAAATGTCCATAAAATCAATAAAATAACAAAATGTCTCTTGTAAATAAAATACACTAATTATTGTATATTATATTGTACAAATTAAATTAATAATAAAAGCTGCAAAATAAAGGAGTTTTTTACTTGTAAATAGCCTAAAAATTCATGTATTTTTAATAAATTCATTTCAACTCCTTCTTGGCTAATTCTTTCTCTAACTTGTTCATAAAAATATATATAAAAATATAAAATAAATTTCATCTCAAATAAATGCTTCTAGATCTCAAAGAGAAAAAGCCGTAAAGTCCAACTTCCTGGCTAAATTCCCGCTCCGTATGAACTTTAAATTCACCAAACTCACTTTTAAAGTTTAAGTTAGAAAATTATCTATCCAATGAAACTGGTTTCATTAAAATCGGAGCTCGTTTGCAAAATATGAATTTTGGGACCTAGGTGTACATTGTATAAAATGTAAATATTCATTCTTTCTTCACTTTTTATTTCTTTTTTCTTAAACACTAAAAATCCAAAAAATCATTTTTCTGTTGTATTTTATTTCTAGTATTTTATTTTATTTTTATGTTGTAAATATTTTTTATTAAAAATAAAAAAATAAAATTAGAAAAGTAAAAAAAATGTACATATTGTGGGCTTACTTTTGTAAATTCTCCCCTCTTTTTCTTCTTTTTATTTTATTATATTTTAGTAGCCAACTTTTTCTCTTTTATTTCCTTTTATTTTCCCCTGTCTCTACACTAACTTCCCTCTTCTTTTCATTTTACCACCAACTCCCATTCCACCTCATATTCTTCATCTAACCCCCTTTCCCTTCTCTTTTTATTCATCTCCCTATCCACATTTTCGCCATCCACCATTCTAATAGAAAAGGGAGAGAGCCTAGAGTATTTTGTTGGTGACAGCGACTAAGCATCCTCCTCAAGCGACGACCTCCTTTAGGTGAGATCCGCGGAGCTCCGCTCAGCGTCACGAGTTTCCCATCGAGCTCGCATAGCTTCTCTGATTTTTATTTCGCCAATCGGATCGAGACGACGATAGGAGTCCAGCGTAGCTGCTCCGCAAATCTGGCAAACCTCAGGTAAGTATTCCATCTCTCATTTCTCCTATTTTATTTTATCTACATTTAATATCTTTGTTGTTTCACACCCACATGATCATCTCCACTATATCATCTTCCCCACCATCTACTACCTTCATCATATCCATCTTTATGTGAGGAGAGCCTAATTCCCAGAGTTAAATCGGTGACAGTGACACAACCACGGTCGAGCGACGACAACCCTCTCTCCAGTGAGATCCATTGGCTTCTTGGCCAACATCGCATTCGCGTGCTGCTAGAGATCATCGCTCGGCGGCGATTCGAGCGAAGACCGCGCTTGTCGTGAGCACACCATAGGCGACCGCTTCCACCGTAGGTATTTTTCCTCTCATTTTTTCATCGTTGTTATTTTCTCAATTTTTTATCACATCACATTACCACTCACATACCTCCATTTATTTATTCCATATTATCACTATCACCATTAAATTTTCATTTGTTTTACTTTATCATCATCATATTCATATCATCACACCACCACTCCATCATATCTGCATTTTTCTCTATTTAAAAATTTTTTAAAAATTAAAAAAATATAAAAATCACAACACAACACTAAAAAGAAATTCAAAAAAATTAAAAAATTAAAAATTAAAAAAAAAGAGGAGCAGCAGGTTGCCGCCGCCCCTCCCCTCTTCCACGGGCAGGCGGCGCCGCCCGCCACCCCTCGCCTGCTAAAGTCGCTGGTGGCCTTCCGCCGCACACTTCACTCCCGTAGTCCGCGGCCCACCACCGCCCGTAGCCTGCGGCCACACACGGTCGTCCTCCCCGCTTAGCCAACCTTCCCCCTCCGCCTCCACACTGCAGCCCCCTCCATCAGCGGCCATCTGCCTCCCCTCTCCTGCCTGCACCGCCAGCACCGCCGGCGCTCCGCCTCGACCGTCCGCAAGCGCTCCTCATGCAGCCGTATGTCGTCCTGCCTCCTCCAGGCGGCTTTAACCACCGCGGCTCTCGCGGGGCTCCGCCACCTTCAGCACTGTCTCCCCACGCTCCCTCGCCGCCAGCCTCCATGCCTACGCGTGACCCGTCGTCCGCCGATCGTTGTTGCTCCCTCCTCCTCCACGCGCCCACGCACGGCGGTGCCACCCCATCCAAGCCCCCTCCATCGAGTCCTTCCGCTGGAGAAGAAGGTCCCCCTTATCATTTTTCTTAATTTTTGTAAAAATTGCATTTTTGTTCTGTAAAGTTTCTGTAATTATAAAGTAGTCCTTGTTCATAGTTTGTTTATATGTGTTTACTTTCTGACTTTGCACGGATAACCCTGTATTTGCTCGTTAATTTGGACGTCAATTTAGCATCATTTTATTTAATTTAAAATGTCATGATGTTGACCAACTAATTATCTATCATTTGAATATTTATTTGTATTTTAGCGAGTTATGGTGAATTAATTAAAATTGTTCAAGTAAAATTCTACATATTTTACCCAATCTGAGGAATTAAATTCATATCTCACTCACAATTGCTGCATAAATTCCATAAAAATTAGAAATGACTTGAGTTAACATCTTTCCAAATTTCATTTAAATTAGAGTTGTTTTGTGCCTTAAATAAACTTTAGAGTGATTTTCGTAAATGATTTTTAATTAAATCCACACATAGTATTTTTGAAAAATTTCAACTCTCCTGGATTTCTCATATAAATATCTTTTTGAGATAATTTACATTCTGGCTAATTTGTTAATGTGGATTTATTAGAAATTAATTACTTGCATTCACTCTATTTCTATTAAAAATTCATAAAAAATTCATATGTTGTCATAAAATTGCAAAAACATTACTGTAGCCTCCTTTCATCATGTTTATATTCCAGTAAAATGTTGAAATTTTTTACATTCCATTTGTGTGAAAAAATTATGAAAAAACCCATAAAAGTGTGATTTTTTCATTGTTGCATGTTAACCCCTAAAATTCCATAAAAATATGTGTTGCATTCATTACTGGATTAAGTTTCTAGGAAAAATATAATTTGGTTAAATCAGATTAATTTCATATTAAAATTAATATGACTAAGTTGTGTGCTTCCTTATTAACTTGATTCATCCGCATCTCGCATTCGCTTTTATTTTTGCATTAAAAAAATAAAAAAAACATTTGGGAATCTAGACCTAAGTTTTCTGAATTAACCTGACGTTGTTCCTTTGCCTCCGTATGTTCGACCCCGGACTTGCCCGTGATATAAATTAAAGCCGAGATACTCTTCACGGAGATTCTTCTCTCGGTTCTGAACGATTCGCTAAGTACCCGTACTACAACGAGTATAAATTACACCACGTGCTCATCGATTCGATCACTCCATATTCTAACACTATAGACCCACTTCCATCTTGGGCTGACTGTTCTTATTCTCGAGAGCTTGCTGCAATCAATGAACCGAATGAAGAGCAAGCCACTGCTGAGACAGACGATTGGCACATACATCATTCTCAACTCAAGTAGGGATAGAACATCAATTCACACATACACATCCCAACTTGACCTTAGGGCATTACATGGTCGATAGAACATGCCGAATGGAGAGGCCCGCACCATATGATCTTCCTGACTTAATTGACCCTAGTAATCAAGCCTACATTAACCAACCTACATTAACCAGCCTTTATACCACACATTCGGAGAGCCTACACATTCACAAGATTGGACTCATGAGCTAGACTTACCAGCCTCTCGTTCATTGACTCCATTATATGAGGCTCCGACCAATATCTATCACACAGATGGTCCATACTCGACTCAGAATTACATGCCAAAGTCTAGGTATGTTAAGTATGAGACCCCAAGTTATCAGCAGTGTCCTCCAACTAAACAAACTTCTCCCATTATTTGTCATGAGAACTTTATGGCGGATGACATTTCGAGACTTATTGAGAAAAATGAATCATTTGGTAACAAGTTGAGAGATGTCACTCAAATATTGCATTCAATTTCTGCCAGCCTGGGTATGAAAGTGGGGAACACCATGAGTAGGTTTGATGTTGAAAATCAAGTGAACGTTAGGGAATCCTCACACTCTGTATAGCTAGAGTCTAGTCTTCCTTCCTCTTCTACTAACGACTTGCCCTCCAATCCAGAGTCTGGCCATTTTCCCGTCACAAATACCAAAAAATTTGAAAATCTCAAAAGACCAAAAAATTGAAAAATCAGAAAATCTCATAAAAATAGAAAATGAAAATGACATAAAAAATTAGATCCTGCCCTAAGGGAAGCACTCGATGAAGAACTGATTTTTAATCTTCCCTTAATAAAGGCTATAGATCACTTCCCCGATCTCAAACGATTTGTGAGAAGCAAATTGATGCCTAAGAGGTCGGGCAATAAGAGGACAAGGACTGAGAGACACATAGTGTCTGTGGCCACCTCCTTGGTAATGGGGAGAAAGACCAAGAGCCGCAGAGTGAAGCGGTTGCCCCAAGTTGAGTGCGAAATCAAAGACACCATTTTTACCCATGAGAGAATCGATGATGACTCATCAATAAATATCCTCCCGACCTCAGTGTTTTGACAAGCTCAAACTTGGATCACTTAGAAAGTCCAGAGTGATCGTTCAACTGGCTGATCGATCCATAAAAGTGCAAGAGGAATCATTTCAGTCATCATTACTTTCCAAGATGCTCTACTCCAGGTGGACTTCACGATCATTGACATTGAGCACCGAGGAGAGTTTACCCAATCTCCGATTATTCTTGAGAAACCGTTCTTAGCCTTGGCTAAGGCAACTATAGATTACGAGACTCGAGAGATCGATTTTACAACATTGGGAGCGCTCCGACTTCACCCATTCTTTGATACACTTTACTCTAAGGTGACCCGCATATCCACAGTCAGTCGTTACCATCGAGAGATAGTCTCTCTACTACACCTGAGTTACTGACTGTCCGGACGACCGTTGGTTCAGAGACTCCCCACACCTCCACTTCACCAACTGCTTGCACCACCACCGTGATAGCTTCTAAGAGGACTCACGACCCGAAGCTATCATTGAGTCGGACTCAACTTTTGCTGATTGCCTTGACCATTTTGATGATCTGACATCCACGATTAATAATGCCAAGCCAACTGAGATCACTAGCACCTTCCCGAGATGCGCACTGACCCTTCAAGAATATTATAATCTATATGGTGACTCGTCTGATGAGGAACCCATGGTCAGCACCGCACTACATCCCGAACTTTTAAAGCAGACAACCAGGACTGAATTGACCCCACCCAAAAACACGGTTGCTCCCTCTTCTAGTTGGTTATTTAGTGAGAGGAAGTCGAGAATTGATTCCTCGAGGTGTTCCCCCCAACCCCTCAAGGCGCGTCGCTCTCCACTCCCTCTCAATGATTCAGGTTCTAGAAAACCGACTAAGAAAGTTTCCTTCAACATTCCAGAGAAGGAATTTTGGGAGGAATCCTTTCGGGTCCGGATGAGGTGGTTTATATGAGTGAACTCAGTTCGGTTGTTATTAAGCCATATCTAAGCAAGCAGCCGTGTGTCGATCCTTGTTGGACGATCCCTACACCTCACTGTTATTCATCTGAGGACGATTCCAACATCGACACATATGTATATTATCCACCTCCTTGCTACTGTAAGAAGGTTCGTCACAAACCTTCTTGATCCTTGTATATTCTCACTCCTCTTTGTATATATTCTTTCCCTCCCTCCCTAGTGATTCGAATCACTCGCCCCGGCTCCATATCATTTCATTTTATGGCTATACTTAGGATGAATAGATCCTAAGTATAGAGAAAGAAAGTGACCCGTGTCTCTTCACCATTCTCTGTACATTCTCCATATCTCATCGGTTCTCACACTCACTCTCATACTAGACTTAGGCTGACCAGAGCCTAACTATAGGGGGGACCGATGCCCATCATGTATATATACTCATCCATTTCCCCTCTTAATCTTGTCCGCGCCATTTTTTTCTTCTACACTTAGGCTGTCAGAGCCTAAATATTGGAGGGGAGAGCATCTTCTATACTTTTTGTTATTTTAGCTCTCCTACACTTAGCATGAGCTATGTCTTTTTCCTCGCTTCTCGTGCTCTGAGGACATAGCACACGCTAAGTATAGGGGGTGTGTATATATATTATATATATACTTTTCCCATAGCTTGTACTTTCGCGTATTTTGTATATATTATGCAATAATTACGGGGTGGGTAAAAATTGAAAAAATTTTGTAAAATGCATGTATACTTGTATAATAAGTATATTGTATAATATTTGTATATTTTGTGTAATACTTATAAAATTATTGTAAAAAATACTCTTGTAAAAAATTGTTGTAAAATAGGAGGTATACTAAAAAAAGAGAGGCTTCTTATTTACTCTGCATATCATCCTTGCATTCCAAAAAAGTGTCTTGCATCTCTATAGCATCTCATCTGCATATCTAGCATATACAATGTGAAAAGCTAGTGGGTTCTGAACCAAGTTATGAATACAAGTTGAGGATGGATTTGATTCGACCTTAATCTACCTAATTTTAGAGGAACCTTATAGGAACTAGAGTTAAGAAATTCCAGGTCGAGCGACTTAATTCTTTGAGTTAGCAAGTCTATGTTCATATGTCATCTTGATTAGTTAAAATAGGATATTTCATACACACGCAAGATTCTTTTAGACAGTGACCTAACTTAGACAAGCACCCTGCACATAGCTCTTTATTGATGAGGCGGTGAGGAGGTAGAATCCTTGGCTTGGAGTAGCACACGGGTGGAAACATCCGTCCTCCTCTAGGGAGGGTAGTGCATCTCAACCTAGTCTAGTGGCGTTGACGTCTAACGACGGGATGCTGTGGGTTGCAATAATGCTTCAAAAGAGGGATAATCTACTGGTTCAAGAGGAAAAACTCCTTATGTACATGTTGCACCTTGTATATATATATCAAAAAAAAGAAAGAAAAAGAAGAAAAAATGCAGAATCTCCAAAAGTGGGCATGCCTGATTGAAAAGTAAAATGCATGCCATAGTGTATATACAAGGATAAAAAAATAAGAAGAGCATCAAAGTTTTTGTAAGCTTGCAGCTGGATGAGTTGGGTACACTGGTCAAGCATCCTAGGATAGGTAGCTACACTAGCTACCATCCATTCTTCTCTCCACCCTCTCTTAAGCTGGTCGTACTTGAACTTAGAAGGGAATACCCTGCTCCCCGAGGAAAGAGCTACTAGAACAGGGAATTCGAGTTACCTTGTTAGAGGAGGTTGTTTATTTGTCCTTTCTGATGCACAGAGATATATTTCACTTACACAGTACATGTAAGAATCATAGTCATCAGAATTTGCGTATGAGGATCTATCCTGACCTGACTGTTGAGAGGACTTGAATAAGAGACTTGTAGAACTTAAAGGTTGTTAGGTCTTAAACTCATATCTCAATAAGGTTCCGCCACACTATTAATCCAAAGGTCGAGTCAAGCTCCATTTTCACCTTTTATTCATGACCTTGGTATGGAACCCAATCTCATTTCACTCTTGCATTTCATTTTAGTTGTTCGGAGACGAGCAAGGTTTAAGTATAGGGGGTTGATGAATCTGTGATTCATCAATCTAAAAGTTGAAAATAGAGCTTTGTTCCTGAGTAATTAGCTTCATTTCATCACTTATATTGCATAATTAGCATTCATGCATGTGTAAATAATATATGCATTTTTAGCATTCAAATTTGCATTAATATGAAGCCTGAAATTCCTTGTATATATTCATATGTATATTAGCCAAATTAACCTTTTCATATCTATTTTATACAAACTCCAAATCCAATAAAATCAACTCTATGGTGTATATATTACTAACAGTAATAAAGGAAAAATATCAAAAAATACTAATTTGTAAAATAGTCCAATAAATCCCAAATCCAAGTTTGAGATCAAGAACCTTAAAATTCACATATCTCTCTCATACAGTGTCCGATTTAGGTCTACTCACTTTTAAAGTAATATACATTCAAAGACCTTCAAAACAAGACCAGATTCATAAAAATCGGATATCATATGTGAAACTTGGGTTTTGGGCCCCTATTGTATATCGTACATATTGACCAAACTACCCTTCTATTTTCTCTTTGTATTTTCTTAATTATTAAAAATCCAAAAAAGTAGATTAAGTTGTAAATATTTCTTTCATATTTTCTCAAACTTTTTTTTCAATTTTATCTTATTTAAAAATGATAAAAAAATCTACAAAACATAAAATGTGGTATTTTATACCTATAAGATACCATCCAAAAATACACTTTGTACATATGACTTCTTTTGATTTTCGATCCTTCACAAAAGTTGTAGATCTAGTCGAGATGTGCTACTTACGTGTTGACCACATTTTGATTTGAACCCTTTTGTTATTTATTTTTTATTTTTATTTATATTTAATTTTTTATTTTTCTAGGGGCGACACGTGGCAGCTCCTGGAGCCGCCACGTATTACCCCCATTTTTATTACTTTATTATTTTTAATTTATTTTATTATTTATTTATTATTTTTTAATTTATTTTTAATTTAATTTTTATATTTTTCCGTTTTATTTTTTTCTCTTTCTCTTCTTTATTTTTAGTAGCCTACTTATTTTATTTGTTATATTTTTATTTTTCCCTCTTTTACTTCTTCTCCCTTTACTTGTCCTCCACTCCAAGTCACCAACTTCCCATTTTCCCTAGTTTCTCCACTTTTTTTTCTAACCTCCCTCTCCTCCTTTTTATTCTCTCCTCCTCCCCCAATTCACATCATCCACCAATTGAGAGAGAAGGACCCCGAGCTCCCATTCCAGCCTCAGTGACAGCGAGCGTAGGATCGGTCGAGCGACGACGGCTAGTGACCTTCAAGCATGATCCAAGGAGGGAAACCATTCCCCCCTTGTTGTAGCATTCCCTTGAAGCTGAGAAGCTTCAGAGTCACTGCCCAGACTCCTTGAGGCGAGAATAAGAGGAGACTTGGTAGCTCCTTCGAGCATTGTCGTCCCTCTCCGGCGAACATGTACCATCTTCTCCCTTCTCCTCTAGCTTCGTATTCTTCACGTTCTTCTTCTTCCCTCTGCTTCTTTCCTTCTGCCCTCCACGTTTCCTCGACGACCACCGTCACTTCCCATCTCCCGCTCAGCCTTAGCACCCACCACCTCCACTTGCATGCATCATCTCTGTCGCGTTGACCACCGACGCACATCATTTCACCGGCCTCCAGTCGCGACCCTAGTTCGCCATCTACTCCAGAACTGCGCCTCGGGCGTGGTTGCGCACCAGCAGGTTGCGTCCTCTAGCAGCTTGCGTGCGTGGGCCCCCTTCGGCCATCGACTGCTGACCGTTCCTTTGCGACATCACTTCTCCGCCTCCATCATTGCCTTACCGACTCAGTTCCGCATATCTGGTACCAACCATGATCGATCTCATCCCCTTATAAGCCCGCTTCACTACGTAAGGAGTTGTCCCGCCTTCGCACGGGCTTCACCGCGGGCACCACCCTACAACGCCTACCTCCTCTCCACGCACGCCATTGTGGGGCCATCGACTGTTGGTCGTTCCTGCATCCAGCCCTCTGCCACGAGTCGCAGCGATGCCCTCAATGACAGCCTCAGGCCACATGCATGGGCCTCATTCGCTCCTCACGTGCAGGCCACGTGAGGGCGGGGGTCTTTTGCACTAAACCCCTAGAAATTCTGGAGAATTACGCATACACCCATCAGTTGGAGAGTGCATGTGCGGACAGGAAAAATTGCAACAAGGCCCCCAAAATTTCCATAAATTACGCACACATCCACGCCTTCCAGGAAGCACGTGAGGCGCACGTGTCTTGCTGGGACATTTGCATCCATACTCTCAGGGATTAGGTAATTGCATCTACGTCTTGTCCGTATTTTTATTTTTTTAAATTTTATTTCTGTATTGTGTTTAGACCCTGTCTTTGTCATTTAATTTGAGCATTCATTTTGCATCATTTCTTCATTCTAAAATTGCTCATTTTAGAACAATATCTGCTCTATCATTGTGAAGAATTGTTATATTTTTGTGAACACTGGTTTATTTAGTATAATTTATTCGGTGAAATATTACATATTTTACCCACTGTATATTCTGAAAATGATATTAAATTAACCGTTGTTCTGAAAATTACCAAAAATTCATAGTAGGTAGAGTTTGAGTAGTTTTATTTAATACCCAAACATCATCACATTTGCAAGTACATCGAGGTCTAAATATATTAATTGGTGTTTTGCTTAATTGATTTTTAATAAGTCGGAAATTAATTTTTTTTGAGGTCTAGTAATTTCCTGGATTCATCTCACATAGAAGTATGTAGGATAATTTAAATCTCTAAAAATAATTTAATATGGTATCTATTAAAATTAATTTTGCATAAATCACTCTGCATTCATATTTGATTTATAGTTAATTCATATTGAGCTGAAAAATTCTAAAACAATTTGCATTAGCTTAATTTCGTCATTATTCATCTCTCGGCTATGTTTGAGGATTTTTGGAAGTGATTTGATTGAAATTTACATCTTAACCCTCGAACTAGCTTGAAATTGCATTTGCATTTATCACTTGCATTCAAAAATACAAAAATACTCCTCTATGAGAACCTAGCATCTATATCGACTGAAAACTAATCTAAGCAGAAAGCTACCTCCCTGCGTTCGACCTTGGGCTTACCCAAGTAAAATAAAAATTGCCGCTTGTTATTAATTGATACATTAATTAAATGGGTTTTGATAAATCCAATTTTGCCCGGCTGCAACGAACACATTTATTTTAATCGTTAATTCAGTTATATTAAGAGGGTGAATTTTGGGTCTGTTAGGGGCGGAGCGAGGCAGAGGCCCTCCGATGATGGGTGGAGCAACAACCCAGGGAACCCGATTCACAAGGAAACGAGGTGCGTAAGGAGATCAAGAAGATGGAGAAGCGATAGGGGAGTCAGATAGAGGTGACATCGACGCCGGACGATGATCGGAACAACAGAGAACATGGCTGGAGCTAAGAGCTCCGGCAATCTGATTTTTTTGGATTTTGGATAATATAAATGAAATCAAACAAAACTGAAATGAAAGCTACGCTACTGCTAATCTAAGGAATGGAAAAATGCCCGAAAATTAGAAGCTCACCAGCCTGATGGAGCTAGGAGCAGATGTCGCTTGGAAGGTACTCCAGTGATCTGGATCCTCCTCCTCCCTTCCCCACGCCACAAAACGTAACTTGCATCCTCTTGTCACGAGGGCAAAGGTTGGAGATGGGGTCTGGGGGTTACGAGCGACAGAAATGGATCAAAGTGGAACTAAGGAGAATATTGGGGTTTATATACATGGGTGATAAAAAGTGAAAAGAAACCTAGGGTTTCGCTCAAACAATCGATCAATGAATAAAACAAAATGGCTCACGTGAAAGAGCACGATCTGATCATTAAAAGAGCAAAAGGGATCATGGCTAAAAATAGAAAGGAAAAGGCACAAAAATACAGAGAAAAAGACCGACCGACAACATCTGACAAGAGTAGAGGCGAGGGGGGACTGTTGACATGGGGTCAACATTCCCCGGACGCTTATTGGTCCAACGGGGCGCCACGTAGACCATTATACGACAAGCAAGAGAAATAAATGAAAGAATAATAAAAATCAAATAGAAAATGATTTTATTTTAAAAAAACTTAAAACATGAAATATGTTACATAATTAGTAAGCTATTTTTTGTGATTTTACTTATTTTTATAACTTTTTTAGTTTTGATTTTTACATGTAATTTATATGTATAAATACTTATATAAACCTATTTTATTTTTATTTTGTGATTTATAATTTATTATTTTATATACATAATTTTAATATTTAAAATATATTTAGTTACATATATACATATTTTCTTGGATTTTTTGAAGTTATTTATGCCCTTAAATAAATACATATACAATTGTTATAAGTACTTGATAATTATATTTACATATGTAGTAAAGTACATCATTTATTTTAGTGTATTTTTAATGATTTTATTTTGGTTTTATTATGTACATGTATTTTAAGTATTATTTACAATTTTATAAAAAATGTAAGAAACATAAAATTGTAAAGAGTAAATAAATTGATTATTTTATATAGGTATGTTGCACAATGAGGGCCCAAAAGCCAACTCCTACATCTTAACTCCAAATTAAATGAAATAGCCTTCATTAAATAGCTTATTGAAAGTCATATATAATTAAAGATGATTTTGATGCATTTTAAAACTGTATGGATAAGATACATGTCTGAGAAGTTTTCTTTACAGCCTTTATTCTGCGTGTCCCGGGCATATTGTGCATTATTTTTACATGAAATATATTTTATATTTTTATTTACATTTTTTATCTACAAACTTTATGTTCAGAGTTTATTGATTTGATGTGTGAATAATAAATAATAAAATGGATCCTAAAATCAATATATTGACAAGAAAATTAGGGTTTTTATTGCTTGTTTTTATGTGTTTTTTTGCCCTATCTCCCCCTACTTTACTCCTTGTCGACCAAGTCAAGGTTTGACTTAATCCCGAGGGTCAGGGTCAGTCAGTGTCTAGGACATTTCCTTTATTTTTCTTAACTTTTATTTATTCCTTCATTTTAGGGTTTTAATACGTGAATTTATATACAATATAGAGATCAATGTACATGTGTTAAGTCAGGTATGTTATTGGTATGTACATGCATTTATCTAGGGATTAAAGCATAAACTGAATGGATAAATGTGATGAATGGCAATTCATCAGCTGTGTTATCCAAAGCTTGGATTAAGGTGCACGAGAATCAAACCCCGTTACTTTCGAACCTGGTGAGAAGCCATTACCACTAAGGTCGCCCCATTCCTATACTCGAAAAGTCAGACCGTGCAGATTCCCCATGCTGGAGAGCGATCAAAGTAAGATCCTCATCGATCAGGAACCTCTCCTCCAGAGTAGTGGGATCGGGTTCGAACTCTCTACTCTGCACTGACAACATAAATGGACATCCCCCCAGTATACTCTCACCCCAACACTTTGGCCCTTAGCAAAAAACAAATCCTGTAGCCTTGACAAAGCTATGTCCACCTTCCAAGCCAAACAAAATTGGCTCAAGGCCCTTTCAACGTGCTGCAATTCCTTAGTCGAACTCTCTACAGTCAAGCCAAAAACAAATCATGTAGCCTTGACAAAGCTATGTCCACCCTCCAAGCCAAATAAAATTGGCTCAAGGCCCTTTCAAAGCGCTACAATTCCTCAGCCGAACTCTCTACACTCAACCAATTCCAATCCAACCTTTCCATAGACCAATCACCAAATGACTTCATCTCCGTACCGGGAACAATAAGAAACCTATGATTAACAAACAAAATTTACAAGCTTCTCGCGCATTGTGGCCTGGATCCCATACTAAACGAACACTTCTGGAAGAAACCGTTCCACCACAAGTCTCTCCTTTTTTATGATTCCTCAACCACCATAAAGTAAGAATCTAGGATAGGTCATACGACACCTCCATCTCAACTACAAATGCATGGCTCCTTTGCCTAAACAGTGAGTAAAACTTAGTCTATCTCCTACTACATTTAGGGAGGTGTTTAGCTCGGGAACAAGCAAGATCAAGAATGGAAAATAAGGAGAATAAGGGAATCGCATCGGGCGAGGAATTGACCACTTATTCTAGTGCTTATTCTTCAAACGAGTAGTGCCATACAATTTTTAACTCTCTGGATATTAATCATCCTGTAACTGGAACTTTTGATAACTTTTTTATACATCATAACACCTCCCTTCACCCATTATCCCATTGGCAGATAACCGCTTCTCAAACATTGATCTGATAGTTGACTTGGAGGGAGCGATATTTCAAGTATGTACCGGTACTTCTCACCACCCACTACAACTTGCAAATGACATAAAAATCATACTTGATCAGTCAAACTAAATACTAACAGGAACATCCTACTTCTCATGGTCCAAGTAATTCCTTCCGCTCATTATTTTTATGCTCATTTTCTACTTTGCAGAAAAAAATGAATAGTTCCCCTAGCCAGCACCCACTCACAAGACGTCAAAACACCTTGTAAGAAACAAAGAAAAAACCCATGGTGCCCAACACCGCAACAACCTCCATCGAAGCTACTACAACCGCTTTGATTTTTGTTTCCAGTCTTTTTGTCAAAACAAACATTACACTAGTTTTTGCTACCTGGTTGGGGATACTCGAAATGTCAAGGCCCCAAAGCCTTTCATATTTTCGTTGTTTTTTTATTTTTGAATGTCTTTGTTGTATGTGCGTGAGATGGCTGCTTTCTTTTTTATGAAATGAAATTCCGATCTTTTGTAAAAAAAGTCATTTTGTATAAATTTTGTTGCAAAAAAACACACTTGAATATAAATTTAAAAGTATTTCAATAAGCTGCTTAATTAAAGAATGAGATTAATATCCTATCTAATTAAATATTATTTTTTTTTGAAAAATTAACTAAAGATATGATTTACATAAATGTTTTGAACTCATACATAAATAACTAGCTACAAACATAATACTCACAGCAAAAATAAAATACATATTATAACATTACTTATCCATTTCAATCATCATAAAACAATCACAAATCAATATGGTTCAAATCTCCGAAAGTGTTAACATATCCACACAAGTACAAACCTACCATAAAAACATCAAAACAAATGAAGAAGCTATCCAACAACTTACACCATAAAAAAGTAGTTTATCTGATTGTTAGCTTACCCATCACTCAAACAACACTTGTAGCAGTAGCTCTATACCAAACCAACAACCATTTGAACAACTGACCCTTAGCTTTATATCTGAGTGCAATGCGCAGTCAAAAATTAAAGATGTAGATGGTCGGATACAAATACAAATACAAGCGTGTCATATCCTTATTCGTTTTGTAATATGGACATGGATATGGATATTAACAGATGTGGAAACTATACTACCATGTCTTTAAAAAAGAGATACAAATGTAAAACAGATACTAATGGCATATAGATAATATTAAAAATACTCTATGAATAAGCTTAAATATACACGTATTGGATGAAATAAACATGATCTAATATACTAAACATGCTTATATTATACCAACTACGGTGAAAGAAGGTATAAACTTGTGGCTTACATGATTAAAAGCAAATCTACAACTATATATATATATATAGACTTGGCTGTTACACAGAACAGCTTCCCTTTTCTGATATATATATATATATATATATATATATATATATATATGAAAATGGATATACCTACCTACAACTCACACTTAAACTATAAATATTCTTTCAAATAGCTTGTTCCATTCAACGAAAAAGGAAAGCAAAGGCAGCTCTTTGTTGCACATTGTCATGCTTTCAAGAGAGGCTGAATCCCTATGCTTCTTTTCTACTTCACCGGCAATTATCATTGATCCTACTTTCCATGTTGGTGAAAGAGATAGGATTCGCTTCTCTCTCAGGTCCGGGTCGACTGGGTAGGGTGAATTCGCATGATCGCAAGTCAATCCCCCTACATCTTTCACTATATATATAATGAGGCGGGGTCTCACCATATATATGGTGAGACACCCTCAATTTAGGCATCTTTCCAATATATTTTACAATTTCTTGTTTCATACATATAACAATAGATATTAACACATCATGTATAGTGAAATAAAATTATGAAAATATTATTATATTAGATGGAAATATTAATTTAAATTTAGATGCTATATTTTACAAAATTCATTTTTTTACAATATGCAGCTTATACTTTTACAAAAATGTTTCAGAGTTTTTACTAAATTCACGGTAGCCTTTACAATTTCAGGAAAACCCCCACCTCATTTGAAAGGCCCTCTCCCCCCCCCCTCTCTCTCTCTATATATATATATATAATAAAAGGTGTTGGTTGCATTGAAAAGCCTTGGTCGGATAAGTCTACTATTCAATATTTGAATGAATATCTCAAGATGAAGAAGGCCGAGGAAGAGGGCAACTCTCGTAAGAAAAGCCCCCAACCAGCTAGTGCTAGTACAATTCCAATGCATTTTTATTTTATTTTTTTTGAAAAAGAGAAGTTTGAAACTTTTGATTCATTGTTTTAATTCTACCTTTTACTTCTATATGTCATTTATGACCTAAACTCATCGTTTAATTGTCTGTATTTAACTTTTTTTGTGTGTGTAGATATGGATATTTGTAAATATAAAAAAGACATCCATGTCTATATCCATTTTAAAACAATAAAGATACGGAAGTTAAAAGAAATATGATGGCGGATTAGATTAAGATATATCATGATCCATTTGCATCCCTAGTCAAAATCATTTTCCACTAGAGATGAGTAAAAGATTCATAGCTTTACAGTTTCATTTTAAATGCTCATATTCCCGAAACTCCCTTCAACAAACCATCTGCCATTCATCTAGGAGATTCCCAAGTTCTCTAACTTTATCATGATTCAAGCTACATTAGAAAATTTAAAAAAAAAAAGGAAATCCCAGCAAAGTGTTGCTACCACTTCTAGCATTCCATGCTATCATTCATTCAGTCCATTTAGACGGCCTAATAAGCTTCATTAGTTTCCAAATAATTAAGCTTCTCGTCTGATTCCATGCCCTCATAAACAGGAACTTCAAGTACACTTGTGAACAAAACAGAAATCCATAAACAAATTCATGCCCAGTGTATGAAGATATATAACAACATTCATGGATCCCAGTGCATGAAGATATATATAACAGCATTCATAGAGCAGTCATGCATTATGTGTCACGTCAAACAAAAACCAATTATTTGATATTATTTCCCCTCTCCTATAAACATGTCAGTGTTCCATGACACACAAAATTCCCTAAGATCAAAAATAGGAGGAGGTCAGAATCTGTTAAACCAAAAAACCTCAACTTAGTGATCTAGGAATAAAAGAATAGCCAGCTTCATGGGCATAATATCGGAAACAAAAATCAAATTAGCCCCAATACGGGAGAAAGAAGAAAAACTGAGAAAGAAAGAGGCACCGCCCTTTATTATACTTAATTAAGAAACCATGAGAAGGTGAGCTCGGCAAACCTCAAGTACCCATCAGGCGCCCGCGATGAGCCAGCCATGGTCGACCCCCAGGCCGTAGAGCACGCCGGCGTACTTCTCCGCAGTCCCGCCAAAGAAAGCCTCCTTGAGCTTCCGGAACGTACGCGCCGTGAGGAGGCTATCGGAGCCCGCCTGGTGGCACATCCCGATTCTCTCCACCTCCAGCAGCTCCGCCAGCTTGTTCAGCCCCCCGTGCAAGCTGTTGCAGAACTTCATGAGGTGCTTCACGTCGTAAACCCTCGGGAAGTAGACGCGCACGAGTTCGAAGAACCCCGTCTGCGTCTCCGGCAGGCTCCGGCACGTGAGGAGCTTCAGGAGGTACCCGAAGTCGTACCCGCTGTGGAACGTCACCCAGTGGACGCCTTCGTTCAGGACGATCCCCGACGACATCAGGAGCTCGGCGAAGCGGCGGGCGTCCACGCCGTCGTTGGCATTGCGGCGGAAGTCGATGCCGCTGCGGCGGAGGAGCTCGACGGAGTCGCCGTGCGAGACGTCCTCCGCGGGGTCGAACTCGCGGAAATTGAACTGCCAGACGCGGTGGCGGCCGAGGTCGTCGGAGAAGGTGAGGCCGAGCTGGATGAGCTTGAGGAGGTCGACGTTGGCCTTGAGGGTGTGGTAGTGGTAGTCGGAGGTGGAGACGAAGGTGCCGACGGGGCGGAGGACGATGCCGGGGAACTCGGTGTCCATGGCGACGTAGGGGAACTCGTCGACGGTGTCGCGGATGAGCGCGAACTCGGACTCGAGGTTCGCGTCCCACACCTCGCGGATCATGACTGAGTCGCCGGGTTTCGGCGAGTCGGACATGGATGGGATCGGGGGTGGAGAAAACGAGGGCGGCGGACGATGCTAAAAGAGGATTCCCGAGGGGCGGTGGGGAGGGATGGACACGTGGACGGACGGGATGGGGAAACTGGGCGACGTGCGGACCTCTGAGGGAAGGGAGGCCAAGGATCTTGCCGGTCGAAGAGGGCGAAACAGGCAAACTGGTAATTTTCTATTTACATTTGTATTACTGCAAAATTGCCGTTATATCCCTAGGATTTGCAAAAAAATGGTAATATTGATTACTGTAAAATCGAGAAGCTACTTTATTATTAAGAAGAATATTACATTTGTACTGACGGGAACTTGAGTTATATTTTAGGGGTCGTGGGGTGAGATGGACGCGTTGATGGAGGGGATGGGGAATTTGAGGGACGTGGGTGAAGGAGGCATCTTTTGAAGAATGTCTTACCATACAAGAAGAAGGATTCGGCACCCATGTGTTGACCAAGGCTGCATCTTATGCAACTGAGAATGTCTTACCATACAAAAAGAAGGATTCCGACACACACTACGTCAGATTGTTGCGAAGACCTTTGATCATACCTTGTTAGACAACAATTCATCAATAGACTTGACACCGTACTTGCTTCTCGATAAGCTGGAGTTGAGATTGCTTCATAAATCATGGGCAAATTCTTCAGTTTGTTGATCGATTAGTCGAGGGATTGAAGGAAGCAATAGCTTCATCGATGATAGTAATCAGATGAATGAGGGCCACTATAAGTTCCTCCGGAGCATAGACCTTGAGCAGCTCTTCTTCTCATTGGAAAAGGAAGGCACAGAGATACAGACTTTCCTCCCATATGGGGAGACACAAGAGTCCATTACATAAGTTTTGTATTCTTCGGATGAGCCCAAACAACTTCATGATAATGTGATTATTGATGCATCCCATTTTCATATTCAAATAGCATGGGGTCCAACATATGCTTGTCGAAAAGTTTGATTCAAGCTATGATGAAGATGAGCTATTAACCCGATGATGAGTTTTACGGCATATTCAGTGATCTTGAAATGACTACTAAGCAGAATGATAGAGTGGATCCTGAATTTCATGATGTAGTCTTCACTACAAACATAACATCTAAGCAGCCAGAGCAACATGAGCATAACTCAGATTTCTTTCCTAAGCTAAATACTTCACCTCCCAACCTTAAAATGCACACTCCTTTCAAGTGAATCACTTGAATGTGCATTCATTGTGTCATCTCAGCTTGATGGTGATCGAAAATCTTGCTTGCTATAGGTTTTTGAAAGGAAATGTAAGGTCATTGGTTGAAGTGTAGTGAATCTCTATGTGATTGATATTGTTTTGTGTTCACACCACATTTATTTGGAAAATGACAATAAGCTGCCCCATAAGTTTCAATGACATTTGAACCCTAACTTTTAGGAATTTGTTAAGCATGGAAATCTCAGGTTGTGTATCACATATTTATTTATCTCCAATTTCGATTGGATCAATCCACTCCATGTGATCCCCAAGAAGACATAATGCAATTGATTAAAAATGATATCCAACCTAAGTAGCCACTTTATGGAATGTCTATGTCGATTACAGACACTTGAACACAACTACCGATAAGGAGCGCTTCCTCTTGCCTTTAATTAACCAAATTATTTATAGATTAGCAAGGAAAGAGTTCTACTATTTCTTGGATGAGATGTCCGAGTATAACCTAGTGGGTATCACCCCTGAAAACCAAGAGAAAATCATTTTTACTTGTATGTTTGGCACACACACTTTTATTTGTTAACACTCCTGCTACTTCTAGAGGTGTGTGATTACAATCTTTTCGGACATGATCGATAAATTCCTTGAGGTAGTTATGGGCAATTTTCTAGTCTACAGTAATAGCTTTGACATAATCTTACTCATCTAGTCGTGTTCTTGGGAAATGTAGTGAGGTTAATTTTGTGCTTTCTTGAAAAAGAACCACTTCATGGTAATTGTCTGGATACTATTATGCAAGGTAGGAAATATCGATATCGATATCGTATCGGTTTGCTTGGAAAAGGATATATCACTGATATATCGATGATATCAGTGGAAATTTCAGAAATTACTTTAAAAAGCCACTTTTTAACGTTTTTTTAGAAATTAAGATAATCAAGATATTAAAACAAGAAATAACCTACAAATACACACTTATACCATGCATATCTGTCATTTATACCCCATATATCGCATATATCAATCATATCGAACATATCAATGCTAATGTTGATTGATGACTTATAGACATTGGAAATGAATTTAATCCATGTTTTTATAACATGAAATAACTTACAAATATACACTTAGATGACACATATAGATCATCTATGTCCCTTATATCGCACATATTGGTCATATCAAAATATCGCTGTTAGTGTAGATGGGTGATTAATAAACATTGGAATTGGAATCAAAGTAACTAAGTTAAACACATAGAAAACATGTTTTATTCATGAAAGACAGTGAATGGCATTGAGATAAGTCATTTGATTCAAAAAACGTATATAATGATTAATGAAACAGTATTTCTTTGGTATAAAGATTTATCTATTCACAAAAATAAATGAAAAAAAGTATATTAGTGTAATATTATAAAAGAGATTACCTAGTCATGAGGAGGAGTTTAGAACCAAAAGTTTCATGGAGGGCATGGTAGGAAATATCGATATCGATATCGTATCGGACTGTCTGGAAAAAAAATCAAAAATTTTCAAGAATTAAGATCATTCTAGTTATTAAAATAATAAAAAATATACAAATACACATTTTCATGCAAGAATGAGTGTATTTAGGACAATAAAATACATTATATTGCACAAATCAGGTTGTTAACAGTGACTGCTGACTGCTGAGATGTATTCTAGAATTGTGATTCTAACGTGATCACCATTAGACTTGTTTTCATCTATATTACCAAAGAGGACGAAGTCCACAAATTGAATAAATATCATGTGCAACCCCTTGTAGCACAATACCCTATCAAAATAAGTAGTGAAATCAATCTTACATGGGTAATACCATTGATATATATATAGCGGCAAAATATCAGTTATATCGGTCGATATCTAAGAAATTTTGTAGTGAAATCATTCAATTTCAAGCGATATGCCTCGATATGGCGATATATCATCGGTATCTCATGAGATATCGACTGGTATCCTGAAAAAGAATATCTATATGAATATATGTACGTACATCTCATGGATACTGATATATCGATGATATATCACCGGTATATCATGATATTGCCGAATATGGTGTTATGCCATGCCATCTCCAATCATGGTATGAGATCAACTCAGCCATGGTGGACATTATCTCGAAACTTTTACCGCAAAAAATGCTAATTTAGTTAGAGTCTTTCTTGAAACATGTCGGTATCTACTGACAGTTAATTCGAATGTCTCTAAGATTGCCCGACCTTTGACTAAGATCCTAGTCAAAGACACTGAGTTGTTGTTAATGAAAAGTGTCTTGCATTGTTTAATTTTTTGAAATAGATGTTTACTTGTGCTCAAGTCCTACAACCACTCAACTGACCTCTCTCATTTCAGATCATGATGTGCGTCTCATATTTTATAGTTGGGGCGTATTGAGATGAAGAAGAAATGATGCTCCTTATATTGTTTACTACATTATAAATACGATGGATGAGACAAAATAGAATTACACATGGATTGTTAAAGAGATGTTGGCCGTAAAGTTTACGTTAGGCAAATTCTGAACACTGCACTTGAGGAGGTATTAGGACACACTAGCAAGACAATGGATGGGACACAAAAGAATTACACCATGATTGTGAAATAGATGTTGGTCATAGTATTTGCCTGAGATATATTTAGACCACATATCTTTGGGACGAAATTAACAATATTCACAGATCAGTTAACCATCAACTACATATTTCGGAGATAATGAGCTCATCGATGATCCATCCATAAATGAAGGACTCACTTATTTAAATGAATAAAACCCTTTTATTTTTACCCTAGGTCTATACACCCTTGCTTGATAACAACTTAAGTGCATTGTCCACGCGCAATAGGCCTTGTTATTAAGATTTGATATATGAATATTGAGCCTTAGATATATGCTCATCTTGTGAGGATATTGTTGGACATGCGAGCCCACGACGAGCCATTATGCAATAAATGTTATTGCGTATATCATTCCCTGATCTGAAATAAAGAATAAATAATTTACATAATAGGTCCCTCTATACAATTAGGGTTATGTACCATGGCCATCTTGATAATCATATAACTGTTATTTCATTAGATGAATCATAGAGGTTGGTGCTTGGATGAATATCTAATGGGTTAGATTGAGGACTCATCAAGCACCGTCAAATGATTGTTAAGATGCGATCTCCATCCTGAGTAGGAGATAGCAATCCTTTCTCACATAGGCTGATATCTGACCGACCTCTTGATGCATGTCCTCTGCATAGGAATAGAGATTCATAGGTGTCAGATTAGTTAGGTCAAAGAGTTGACTTAACGAGATCGAGATAACCAAAGTCCTATATCGTATGCTGTCACGATACAAGCACGCATCCTCTGATCGGAGACATATGTGTTACTATATGTCTGAGTATGTACATTTGGCAGACCAATAGGTTGATGACCTAATCAAGGTCTATACACGGGCGCGCTGGTGTGCATATAAGGGCATATGAGTAATACGATCTCTCAAAGGGATCATACATGTTCATTACTGAACCGGAAGACATGAGCTCACTCATGAGATATTGGGAAGAATCAAACTCCGTGCACGGTCGTCTCGCTTTGGAAGCTTGATTGAATTTATAGGTTTGATATATACTTTTGAAAAGTATATGATCAAGACCTAGGTATGATATATGCTTTTGGAAAGTATATGATCGATACCAAATCCCAATGATCAAATGAGAACTTACTGATAAAACCCTGAAGTAGACAGTATAAAGTTGATCTAATACTTTGGGTTTATTCTGGGTCTTCCAGTATGCAGGATGTACAGGTGTTGGGAATACCTGAGGGTGATGTGATCATAAACGATTGTATAACCATGACACTTCCATTCCTAGGGAGTGATGAAACGGGTCTAAATTTTAGTGATTCCTCTCAGTAGAGAAGCAATCTGATCTTGGTCCAAATGTTGGACATTGATCTGAATGTGATTCAGACGCAATAAGAAGATTAGATTTGCGGTCTTGATTTAATCAAGCATCTATGAGAGGCCCGAGATCTGTATTTGAGATGTGATCTCAATATCCAAGTCACTATACGTGGAACAATACAATCGCCCTGTCCTTATCTCCCAGTATCTGCGGAGAAAGCACATTATTCTTGAAGGAGTTCAAGAATAATTCCTATGATGAATTTAGTATCCAAGCAAGAAGGTCTTGATGATTAAATGAGATTTAATTATCAAGTATAATATGAATAAGATTCATATTGTGGGAATAATTATCCAAGATAATTAAATGGGATTTAATTACCAAGGATAAGCAGATCATGGATAGTGCTATCCAGAATATCTGTGTATATTATAAATGGGATTTATAACATATCAGAGAGAGAGAGAGAGAAATATTGTAAATAGCATTTGTTAATTATTAATGTGGATTGGATTCACATTAGTTAATTAATTAGAAATGTAATTTATAAATTAGTTTGGGATGTGAATATGATTTATATATTTTTCAATGGCATGATTGAAATATTCACAAATTAATTTGGAATTAATTTGGTGGATATTATTGCAATAATAGTTATTGCAATTTATTGAGAAATAATAAGATAAATAAAAGGAGACAAAATACCACCAAATAAGAGGTGTCGTCACCTATGAATTAGTCATAGGTAACGCCCCCTTAAATGTAGGGTGGTTTGTTGCCTCTCTTTTTTTGTTATCATATTATCTCTTAATAATTAATTTATTTGAATTAAATTGTGTTGATAATGATTCAACATATATTTAATTTAATATAAATTAATGTTGTTGATTTTTAACCAACAACAATCATGGCCATTGATTAATACACAGATCAACTTAACCGTTGGATCTATGTGCCTCATGGATTGATATCCATTGGATTCTAAATTAATATAAAAGGAGGGCTAACCTAGCCTTTCAAAGAAATTATCAAGAGTTGTAGAAGCCTACTACTCTCTCTCTCATTCTCACCCTCTCTCTTTCTCTTCTCCAAGAAGTGGTCGTCCACTTTGTGTTGAGAAGGAGAGTCTCTCTCGCCTTCGCCTTCGACAACTCGAGGATCTCCTTCTTCTTTGGGGTTGCTTGCTCTAAAAGAAGACGGCGGATTTCGTTAGATGAAATCAGGGGATTCATTGTTTGGATCTTCATCGAGGATTGCGGGAGGAACGCGTCTCATCATCGCGCCCGCAAGTGCGTTCTTCGTAGATCGGACTTGAGCCACGAGGATCTCTTGCTTTAGAGATCTTGTGATCGCAACCACACTCCAAGAGGTATTCCTTATACTTTGTGGTTTGATGAAACGATCTGAGAAATGTTCTCGTGATCATGTGGTTTCATCACTTGATTAAATTTTTTAATTTCCGCTGCATCTTGTGACTAGTGCGACTAGTCGCCCCGATCGTATGAGATACGATCGTCACGCTTCCGTGATGCGTTTGAGGATTCTCAATATCCTTCAAGTGGTATCAGATCCTTAGGTCGAATAAGGTTTTGGATATGATCCATAGACCTAGGACGACTTGGGTTTTTGAAAGGGTCGCAAAATTTTTGTCGCATTTGAATTTTCGCACCTCTGTCTAATTGATTTTTTCGGCACTGTTTAAATTGTTTAAATACTAAATATTCAATTGGATTTTGTCCCCATTAAATAAGGAAACCATAGGATCTGAGTTTACTAAATTTGGATTTAATTTGCTCAAGATATGGCCTTTTGAATATGCATGTATTCACAGTTGCGGGAACTGCAGAATAGAACATGATTAATTTGTTAATTACTGTTTTATTGCACCTCGAAATACGTGAAATATCACTTAGGTTCTGTTGTAAATCAAGTTGGCAATCCTAAGGCATTAATTTTGCGAATTTTGGATTTAAATTGATCAAGATAAGTTAATTTTAGTGATTGGGGGTCACTGCTGGAAATTGACAAATTTGATCATGAATCTTGTGATAGTCATTCAAATTAATTTGATGAAAATTAATTGTTAATTTTCTAAAATGATCATTGATAAGTATTTGTGAAATATTTAGATAAGATAATCGTTTCATTGAATGACATCCCACTAACCATAATGATAAGATAATTAATCTTGATCATTGGTTAATTTGAAATCATCAACAAACATTGTTTTGCATACAAAACCCTAGGTCATCCTACAATAGTTGTAGGATAACTTTTTCATGCAAAACCCTCTTGCTTGAATAGGATTGGGGATTTGTTTACCAAATCTCCTTATAATATAATCAAAATTGTTTTGATGTATATTATATGGTATAATTTCGATTGAAAGACCGATGAGCATCTCAAAGTACATGATGATATATCTGGCATTATCCTTTCCTGAGGTGGATATGGTGTCTAGTCGGAGATCGCTGGGGTAGCGGGTTGCAACGTATGTGGTCCGTCCCACTCTCACCGGTACTGACCATGACAGCGGGTAGGGACTGGATAATGCCATAGAAATCAAAGTGTATTTTTCTAATTATTAAAATTCGAAATAATACGTACTTTGATATTATACCTACTATTCAAGTAAAATTCAAAGTTTGTTGATTGATAATAGGATTGATAGTTAATTTAATATGATTAAATTAATTATATCCTATTAAAACACTCTATTCTGAATAGATGTGTATTTCCCTTGGAAGAATTAATTATGTGAATATGATTCACGATAATTAATTATTACAATTTGAATAAGAGGTGGAGGATCACATAAGTGACATCCATGGTCTCCCGTCAAGGCAAAGAATTTCGTCGCCAAAAGTTGTATATAGGAGATGCATGTCCGAAGTGACAGATCCTATATACAATTATTTGGATCGGGCTCTGCTTCTCGAAAGAGTAAGGCCGTATACGTAGTGACCCCAATATCGGGTCCTCATATTATTGGGGCGATATTGGATTTGCGTATAGCGGGTATTAAGCATGTTGACGGTTGGTTCAATTAGCAGCGGGTCAACATCACCTTAGGGGTGGTGGACCCGGGTGTTAAAGACCGAATTGAGAAATTCAAGTTGGACTTGCAAGGCGGAATGTGTTCCCGCTTCTTTTTATCGGAGTCGTAGGTTCTCATATTATTGGAATGCGACAAAGATAGGAAAGGAGATCTCAGATCTAGCTAGAGATATACTGGTAAGAATATCTCTTACATTGAAAGTGATTAAGGAAATGATCTTTCATTGTTGACAAGGCAAGACAACTTTGATATAAAAATTCCTAAATCAAAGTAAAATATGTGTATATAATATATATATATATACACTCTTATGTAAAATTTCTTATTTCAGATAATTCTTCATTAAACCCACTCAATGTTATACTCGATAACAACCAGTAAAATATCATGGATTGGACTCATGATCCAGATATTGTACTTGCAATTGAACACATAATGTATGTGGTTGCAATGTGCAAGTTTCCTCGACATAATGAGGAATGACAATTAAATAAGACAATGAGGCATCACCTTAGGGTTTGTATGTCTCTATAGTCTTGATCTTTCATCGAGTGTACTTTGGAAGTGACATGTCGATGGTGATCGCAATTGTCAGATAATTCTTATAAAATCTAAGAAGATTTTCTTTCATACATATGTGCTCTAGACATTTAATCTTGAATGACATGGTTCTCGGCATTATGCAGAATGGTAGCTCGAAAGAGATGATGTATTCAAACTGTTTAAATACCTACCTGAACCTAAATCTCTAAGAGTTGACATGTATGAAGATATGATGAGTGTCATCATTCTACTATCTATACTCAAGTCATTCATGAAGCTTCATGATATTCATATTGTATGAATTTAATGAAGCATGTATAAATGTTGAAATACTCTTACATTGAATTCTTTTGAATTTAATGTAAGAGATCCTTAGTCTTAAGCAATGGTTGCTTATAGATAAAGGGAGTGCAGTGGAAGCATGGGTTAGACCCAAGTAAGAACTATAGTCAAAAAGTTGACTATACTTCTGTGACTTCCATATGACATCCTAAGAGTTGGATGAATGCCAATGCTGCAATAAGTTGGTGTATTGATAGAATGACTATCAAGTCTCTCTTGAATCCTTAGAGAAGGACTCGGATAGAGCACCCAAATAATCTACATTAATCATTGATATTGACTTGCTTATTTGATAAGATAAAGTCTAATAATTGTATCTCATTCTTCTAATGACACCTGCAATTGTTGCATATGTTATAGAAGATTAATAAATTTGATCTTCAGGTTTAATGGTCAAATACATGATTTTTGATGTAATTGTTGCAACAATCTCTATTGGATAGATGGACTTCATATTTTAAGTGGGAGAGCCTTTTGTCTTAGAGAATGTCTCTATGACCTAGATATAAGAATACACTCATAGTTTATTTCTAAATGTTGGAAATAAACATGAATTCTGGAATAAACCTATCATAAAGAGTTATGATGGATATATTTCAGATGGTAATCTGACATCTAGTGGACTCTACTAAATTAGAAATTTAATGAATGGTTCTTTAAGATTTCTAATACTGAAAACTAAACCTTTAAAGATCAATAGGAGGATAAAGATCATTTGACAATGATCTGGCATCATATCTTGGACATATGTCTGTTGATGAGATCAATGGACAAGCAAGAGATGAAACTTTAGAATGTCTAAAATTTTCAAAACTTGCATACTTATGAATATTGTATTCAAAGAAAAATGTCCAATACACCCTTCTTTGGGAAAGATGTTAGATGTTGAGGTATTCAGGATCTCATACATATTGATGTATGTGAATCATCTATATCATAGTGAACATTATGGATATATGATATCTATCGATGATCATGTATGATATGAGATTTCTTCTCTTCACCTGAGAAACCTTTGAAATGTTCAAAGATTTCACAATTTTGGTTTAGAACCAAAGTTTTAAGGAAGATTAAATGAATTTGATCTACCCAAGGTAGCAAGTACTTATTAGATGAATTCAATGAATACCTTATGAAGATATGAATATCATTCTATCTCAATCCTCCTAATACACCTAAACTCAATGGAGTTGTAGGAAGATACAATTGGATCATGTGTGACATGATTTGATTAATGATGATGTTTAGCATAGTTATCCCTTAGTTTCCAAGTATATATGTGTAGTAGAGACTACACTATATATATCCTTAATAAGATTCCATGCAAGTAAGCTGGAATTAAGCACTAGAGAGTGCTACTTCATTAGGAAAATAAAGGATGGTATTGGATACCTACTTTATAACCCTAAGATTATTAAAAGATCTCATCTCTGAGAATGTGATTCTTAGAGGATGACTCTCTTGAGAATCAAGATGAAAATGAAGTATAGGAACTCATTTAATCTTGAGAAGATAATGAGACTCCTAAAATCGGAAACTAAATGGGGCATTTAAAGATGAAGCACTAATACCTCTTCAAATGAGTTTGAGGATGTATTCCATGTGTCCATTAAGTCTGACAATGATCGGATTTCATGTGATGAAGCTCCTGAGGATTATGACATGGAAATATGGATATTAGCAATAAATTCTAAAATAGACTTCATATACAAATGTTGTATATGGACCCTCGAGGATCCACCTATAAGGGTTAGACCCATTAAGGTGCAAATGGATCTTCAAGAGAAAGAGGGAACCTGATGAGAAGGTAGAGACCTTCAAAGCACGGTTCGTAGCCATGAGCTACAAACCGGAAGAGAAGACATTGCTTGCAATGAGACTTGCTCTTAGGTAACCATGCTTAAAATCATCAGAATATTGCTAACCTTAGCTACACAACTTGACTATTGCATCTTCAAGATGTAAGTCAAGATTGCATTACTCTAAGAATACCTCTCTGAGGATATTCACATGCAGTAGCTCCAGGGCTTCACGATTGGCGAACGTAAGGTGTGAAAGTTAAAGAAATCCATCTATAAACTCAAATAAGCTTCTTATTGTTGGAACATAAGATTTGATGAAATTATAAATGTTAAGATTTCAGATAGAATCTTGATGAACCATGTGAAGCTTAGTGGGAGTTCTATTGTGTTCATCGTGCTAAAAGTAGATAATATCCTAATCATTTGGAATGATATAAGGATGATAATAAGAGTTTTATAGAGTGGCTATTCCATATCTTGAAATATGATTCCAAGGATACCTCTTAGATCTTAGTTATGAAGGTGTTCAGAAGCAAAGAAAAGAGGGTGTTGGGACTGTCACATTTGTAGTGCACCTTGGACATGTTCCATTTTCCTGGAAATTCCAAGAAAGGCTTTCTTACCTTAAGATTTGGTACCGACTTATCTAAAGGAATAACACCTCAAAGAGTTGAGGAAGTGAATGCTAGAACTGCTTGCACTTGTGCATCAGTTACGAGAAGCTAAGTGTATGCTAGATGTGTACAAAAGCCAGATATCTGCCATGCAGTGGGAGTAGTAAACTGTTACTAATCCTACTATGGAGAAAGAACACTTGATTGGAGTAATAACAATATCTTCAAAGATGACAAGGCTTTAGAGATAGTGATCTCTAAGTCTTATCTTCAAGAGCTTAAGACTTTATAGATAGAGATCTAAAAGGTCTTAACTGTAGATACCTTATGAGATACTGATCTCCAGGAATAAGGGTATTCTGATAAGGATTATGGAAATACTGGTTATAATAATTATTAAGCAATAGTGTCAAGGACACTATAATTGCTTTATCGAGATTGAGTATTGGTTGCGTAAGATGCAACATTCACATTAGATGCGAGCACTGTTACTAAGAGATATGCAAGTGCAATAAAAGGACTTGGCATAGTCTTTTGGGAACAGAGTGACTGATCAGCTTACCTAGCTATTTTTTAAATAGCCTATGATTGTCACATGAGTGTGGGTTTAAATGATTAGCCCATTAATGGCTCTTTGGGCTAGTGGGAGATTGTTGGACATGCGAGCCCACGGCGAGCCATTATGCAATAAATGTTATTGCGTATATCATTCCCTGATCTGAAATGAAGAATAAATAATTTGCATAATAGGTCCCTCTGTACAATTAGGGTTATGTACCATGGCCATCTTGATAATCATATAACTGTTGTTTCATTAGATGAGTTATAGAGGCTGGTGCTTGGATGAATATCTAATGGGTTAGATTGAGGACTCATCAAGCACCGTCAAATTATTGTTAAGATGTGATCTCCAGCCTGAGTAGGAGATGGCAATCCTTTCTCACATAGGCTGATATCTGATCGACCTCTTGATGCAAGTCCTCTGCATAGGAATAGAGATTCATAGGTGTCAGATTAGTTAGGTCAAAGAGTTGACTTAACGAGATCGAGATAACCAAAGTCCTATATCGTATGCTGTCACGATACAGGCACGCATCCTCTGACCGAAGACAGATGTGTTACTATATGTCTGAGTATGTACATTTGGCAGACCAATAGGTTGATGACCTAATCAAGGTCTATACACCGGCGCGTTGGTGTGCATATAAGGGCATATGAGTAATACGATCTCTCAAAGAGATCATACATGTTCATTACTGAACCGGAAGACATGAGCTCACTCATGAGATATTGGGAAGAATCAAATTCCGTGCACGGTCATCTCGCTTTGGAAGCTTGACTGAATTTGTAGGTTTGATATATACTTTTGGAAAGTTTATGATCAAGATCTAGGTATGATATATGCTTTTGGAAAGTATATGATCGATACCAAATCCCAATGATCAAATGAGAACTTACTGATAAAACCCTGAAGTAAACAGTATAAAGTTGATCTAATACTTTGGGTTTATTCCGGGTCTTCCAGTATGCAGGATGTACAGGTGTTGAGAATGCCTGAGGGTGATGTGATCATAAACGATTGTATAACCATGACGCTTCCATTCCTAGGGAGTGATGAAACGGGTATGGATTTTAGTGACTCCTCTCAGTAGAGAAGTAATCTGATCTTGGTCTAAATGTTGGACATTGATCTAAATGTGATTCAGATGTAATAAGAAGATTAGATTTGCGGTCTTGATTTAATCAAGCATCTATGAGAGGCCCGAGATCTGGATTTGAGATGTGATCTCAATATCCAAGTCACTATACGTGGAACAATACAATCGCCCTGTCCTTATCTCCAAGTATCTGCGGAGAAAGCACATTATTCTTGAAGGAGTTCAAGAATAATTCCTATGATGAATTTAGTATCCAAGCAAGAAGGTCTTGATGATTAAATGAGATTTAATTATCAAGTATAATATGAATAATATTCATATTGTGAGAATAATTATCCAAGATAATTAAATAGGATTTAATTATCAAGGATAAGCAGATCATAGATAGTGCTATCCAGAATATCTATGTATATTATAAATGGGATTTATAATATATCAGAGAGAGAGAGAGAGAAATATTGTAAATAGCATTTGTTAATTATTAATGTGGATTGGATTCACATTAGTTAATTAATTAGAAATCTAATTTACAAATTAGTTTGGGATGTGAATATGATTCATATATTTTTCAATGGCATGATTGAAATATTCATAAACTAATTTGGAATTAATTTGGTGGATATTATTGCAATAATAGTTATTGCAATTTATTGAGAAATAATAAGATAAATAAAAGGAGACAAAATACCACCAAATAAGAGGTGGCGTCACCTATGAATTAGTCATAGGTAACGCCTCCTTAAATGTAGGGTGGTTTGTTGCCTCTCTTTTTTTGTTATCATACTATCTCTTAATAATTAATTTATTTGAATTAAATTGTGTTGATAATGATTCAACATATATTTAATTTTATATTTAATTTAATATAAATTAATATTGTTGGTTTTTAACCAACAACAATCATGGCCATTGATTAATACACAGATCAACTTAGCCATTGGATCTATGTGTCCCATGGATTGAAATCCATTGGATCCTAAACTAATATAAAAGGAGGGCTAACCTAGCCTTTCAAAGAAATTATCAAGAGTTGTAGAAGCCTACTACTCTCTCTCTCTCTCATTCTCGCCCACTCTCTTTCTCTTCTCCAAGAAGTGGTCGTCCACTTTGTGTTGAGAAAGAGAGTCTCTCTCGCCTTCGCCTTTGACAACTCGAGTATCTCCTTCTTCTTTGGGGCTGCTTGCTCTAAAGGAAGATGACGGATTTCATTAGACGAAATCAGGGGATTCATTGTTTGGATCTTCATCGAGGATTGCGGGAGGAACGCGTCTCATCATCGCGCCCGTAAGTGCGTTCCTCGTAGATCGGACTTGAGCCAGGACGATCTCTTGCTTTAGAGATCTTGTGATCGCAACCACGCTCCAAGAGGTATTCCTTATACTTTGTGGTTTGATGAAATGATCCGAGAAATATTCTCGTGATCATGTGGTTTCATCACTTGATTAAATTTTTTAATTTCTGCTGCATCTTGCGACTAGTGCGACTAGTCGCCCCGATCGTATGAGATACGATCGTCACGCTTCCGTGATGCGCTTGAGGATTCTCAATATCCTTCAAATATTTTATCGCTCATCATATGCAATAGTGAGATAGTGGTTGCTTGTCTTGGAGAAGGAAGAAAATATATACAAAGCAATTGAAACTTTTCATTAAGGCAAAATGATGAAGAGGTAAGTACAATTATTATGTAGTTCTCCTTCACGTTAATACTGTAGTTTTAAACGAGAGCTTTAATATTTAAAAGGTTTGATTTTTGGTTTTATTTATATATCAGGAACCTATAAGCTCTATCAATTACCCAATATCATGTGTATACTTCATAGGTATATCCATTTAACACAATGAACGTCCATAAGTGCGCCATGTACCATTTAACTCAACCGCGTGATCTATGGCTAACCCAAGAAAGAAATAAAGAAATCAATATAAATAAACTTGTGCGTAGAGACATATAAAGAGATGTTTTGCATATAAATATTTATTGTAGTGATGAGAGATAAGATGTTCGATACTTGACCTTTTCTTTTCTTTTTTAAATTATGGCTTGAAAATCATGCTTTTAATTCATAGAAAACATCCAAATATACCATAAAATGGCTACAAAAATCATGTTCAGTTAAACAATTCTAAAGCATCCAAGTAACAACCACAATAGTAAAGTACGGATTGGTAAAAAATTTATTTCTGATTCCATTACCCAATTGGTAAAACATGTTTGTTTTGCACAAATATACACATATGCCTATGAAGTGCGAAGATATTGTATTATTGCTACATGAACTGGAGTTGGAGACTGATGAGCACAAAAATCCTAATGATCCGGATTAGGTAAAAATATCACTCGGGTCGTTGCGACCCGGATCAGTAAGAATCCCAGCTCAATCAAGAAAATTAAGTGCAGACCACCAAAATCAGATAAAAATCAAAGCAATACGATAGCGGTCCTGGCTATTGGATTAGCCTGGTATAGCGACCAGGGTCGGACTCAGGGAGCATGTAATGGCCTTGCAGCCTACAAAGTAGTCTAAAAAAGAAATAAAATAAAATAAAGGTCTTTTTGGTGGATTTTAAATTTTTATATATTTTTTTGTATTTTTAATTCAATAAAAGAGATAAGAAAACAAATAAACAAGCCAATATAAACAATTATTTATCTACTCAAAAATCACCCAAAAATTAAAATAAAATTATTTTTATGTTTTTTATATTTTTTACTATTTTTGGTTAATTTTTGGTATTTTTCTGATTTTTATTGAATTTTATAAAAATCAAAGAAGGCAAGAAAACAAGGGTACTGTATAGTAGAAAACACAAGGAAAATTTAGGCACCAGAATTATTATTTTTGGGTTTTTCAATTAATTATTAGAATTTTTATGGTGTTTTTAGTGTTTTTCAATTTTTATAAGTTTTATAAATCTAAAAATGACAAAATTAGTCAGAAAATCAAACAACATAAAATAAACACTGCCTAATTTTTTGTAATTTTTAGAGGTGTTTTAATATTTTTTGTGATTTTTCAAGTTAGACAATAAAGAAAATACGTGTTTTTGAATTTTTAAAAATAACAAAACTAATCAAAAATGTCTCCAAAATATATAGAAAATTTTACACCATGGCATGAGCCATGTATCCAATTTTCATTAAATTTGGAGTTTGTTTGTATTTTATTAAAAATAAAAAGAAGGGTACAGTGCATAGGGACCTGTACGCAAATAACACAAGTTCCAGGGGGTCCGGTACAATTTCTCCAAGGTTGCACGCGCGAGGCGCATGACCTGGGCACTCAGGGACCTATTTGCAAGAAAACAAAGTTCCTGGACTATTTAGTAACACATACTAAAAGTCCAGGGGCTTCAATGTAAATTATCCACTAATAAACGCACATGCACAATAAAACCATTCACAGGGGTATTTCTGCAAATACTAAAAACTTAATTTCATTTAATAACACCCTGAAACTATGAGTCCATACATGTAAATAACCCAATATGCACGTGTCGAAGCACGTGTTCCATCACACACAGGGGCATACACGTAAATACCAGAAACTACAGGGTTCCCTATGCAATTTACCAAACACAAATAAATTATTTAAAATATTTACAGGACCTAAGGTTAACAACTAAAAATCTAAGGGCCTAAGAGATGTTTACCCTTTATTTAAGTCGTGGCCCGGATGCTCGCCACGTGTAGATCCAACGGTGGAGAAGAGGCGCGGCTAACACTGGGGTCCTCGGCGCGAATCGAACGGCAGGGGACTCGCCACATGGAAGATCGGACGGCTGGGAAGCAACGTGGGAAGCCCTCGACGATCAGACGGCCACGATCACGCCTCCAAAGATCGAGCGGTCACTGCTACTCCACAAATGAACGGTTCGATGAAGACCTGGAGCTGGGGCTGGATCAGACGGCTACGGAGGGTCCTCGAAGAACTGGGCTCCGGCGAGGTTCGTCGGACTCGTGTGGGTGCTGGAGGCCTCCTCGCGGGCTGCTGAAGATCGGAAGAGAAGCTCCTTGGCCTCCCGCATCGAATGGTGCCCTCCGATGGCTCGACGGAGCACCTGGGAACTCAGGCGAGGCCGGCGGAGGTCGAGCTGCTGCACCTGGATGTCGAAGCCCTCAGATGGGCTCCTTGGGACCTGCAAAGATGTGCAACAGACTCGTGGGTCGAGGGCAAATTGCCTCGACCCTGTAAGCGGCAGTGAAGGTGGTCGGTGCGGCGGGGCGTAGGGGCTCCGGCGACGCGACGGCGAAGGAGCCCCAATCCCAGCTCCTGTGTGAGCTGGGTTGGATGAGTGGGTGCAGAACGTGCGTGGAGGAGAGGTGAAGGTGATGGGGTGCTCTGATGATCGAATAGGTGGCTAGGGTGGACTGAATCAAAGCTCGAAGGTGACGGGGCGATTTGGGGGAAATGCGAAATTAAGGAAATAGAGGAAGAACGGGGACTACCTACTGGCTGCTGTCGACTGTGGAGGAGCAGGGCTTGCTCCAGGTCCTTGCCTCGAGGACCGTCGGTGTCCGAGGCTCGAGCGTCACCTCCAGGCGGCGCACGGTGGCGCAACGTCGCCGGATCAGTGGTCTTCACGCTCCCTCCTCGCTGCTACACCACCAGGGGTGAGCTGTCACTCTCGCGGAGATGATGGAGATCACTGGGTGGAGAATGGATGAGCCAAAGATGAAGAACAGGGAGGCGGAGCTCGGCTTATATGCGAGTGCAGGTCCGAGAAGAATGGATCGGGCAGGATTCCGCGAAGCGCGGATCCCCACGCGGATATGGTGGCGAAGATCTCGGATGCACGGGGAAGAAGGCGAGCCCGAGGTTTGCGGATTCAGGCGTCGGATCGAGTCAGGAAAATTTTGAAAAGTCGGGTCGCGGGATCCGGGGCTCGGTGGTCCTGGGGGGGGAGTTGACTGGGGGGTCAACGTCACCGTGGACCAATGGGGATAGGCCACGTGTAAATAATTTAGAAATTCCATTTAAAATAGAAAATGGTCGAATAAAAGAAAACTTAAAACATGAAAAATATTTTTTTTTAATTTTCTCTATTTTTTGTGATTTTTAATTAATTTTTCAAAATAAAAATAAGGTATTTACACTAGGGTGCTATATATAGGTATATATACAATATAGGATTTTAATTTTTGATTTTTAATTTGTTATTTTTGTACAATTTTATTCCCATTTTATATTTTATTTATTTATAGCATAAAATTAGGAATAAAAGGGTATTTTTATTTTATGTTTATTATTTATGTATAAGAGTATAAATAGCTATATACAAGTATATACATGGTATTTATACAAGGTTCTTTTTGAATTTTAATTTCGTTCTTTTTATTTTATTTTTGTTTTTATGGTTTTTATTTTATTTATTTACAACATAAAAGATATAATATATACAAATTTTTAGGGATTTTAATTTATTTATTTATAAGGCTAAATAAGTATAGGTGTGGGTGTATGTACATGGTGAATATGTACAAGGAGTGCTATATTTGTTTTCTTTTTAATTTTTTTCTATTGTTATTTGGATTTTCTATTTACAAATATATACAAATATATACAAGCCCATTTTACTCTATTTTTGGAGGAAAATATTTTTATTATATTTACAGGTATATTTACACACATGAGCTCACTATCTCTCTATATTTTGGCTTTTATGCGGTCAGGCCCATGCTGAACCCTCCCTTGGGATTAGGTTGCTCAATATTTATTCTAAATATTTCCCTCTTTTTCTTTTTTTAATCTTTATTCTTTTATTTTTGCACAAAAATATGCTAATTATTAGTTTTTACACTATGCATATTTTTGGTAATTATTTGTATTTACAAACATATACATGCATTTGCAAAGGTTTTTGTAGCTAAAATATAAGAATAAAGAGTGATGAATGAGTATTCATCACCCCCCTATACTTAACTTTGCTAGTCCCTTAGCAAACACTTATTTGAAAAAGAAGTGCAAAAGAGAAAGAAAAAGAAAAAGAGGAGAATGCACATGGATCAAGGTTTAATATTAAACTCGCCTTCATTAAATTGAATTATGGAGCTCGATCAGATCTTTGGATTATTAATGTGTCGGAACCCTATTTGGACTTAAGCTTAAAACTCAACAGCCTCTAAGTTCCACCAATCTATAATCAAGACTCCTCAATAATCCAGGTCAGAACAAGTCTACAAACACAAACCCTGAAGACCATGAATCTTTCCTTGTACTGTGAATGTGAGGTATAAGCTCTCCACCTCAGAAATGGCAACTTGACAACCCTCCCCAACAAGGTAACTCTATGACCCCAATCTGGCCACTCTTTCCTCGAGGAGCGGGGTATTCCCTTCTAAGTTCAAGTTCAACCGGCTCAAGAAGAGGAGGAAGAAGAGAATGGACCATGGCCAGTGTAGCCATGTATCCTTGGGAGCTTGACCAGTGTAGCCAAGTCTCCCTGCTGCAAGCTACATAAGGTGGGACATGAATCTCAAGCTTGGCTTATTGCACTATATACATACTCCGGTGGGATTATCATTTTCTCTCAGACCCACCACTTTTTTGGAGTTATTTTCTTTTTGCATTTTTTTCAAGTGCAACTGTACAACATATACATGTGCAGCATATATACAAGGAGTTTTTCCTCTTGAGCCAGTAGACTATCCCTCTTTTGAAGCTTTATTGCAACCCACAACTCCTGTCGTTAGACCTCATGGCAACCAGACCAAGTTGAGACGCACTTCCTTCACTAAAAGAAGAAGAGAGGTTCCGCCTAGAAGTACTACCCTCAATGCTACCCCAAGTCAAGGAAGACCGCCTCCTCACCACCTCATCCGTAGAGAGTTCGGTGCAAAGTGCTGGTGTCCAAGTAAAGCCATTGTCCCTATGAGTCATGTGTTGTTGTTAAGTGCTCTACTTAGGCTCATTGAGATGACATGTGATCATAGCCTAGTGGACTCAAAGAATTAAGTCACCATGGACCTGAAAAGCCTTAACCCTAAGCCCTATAAGGTTCCTTTTAGAGATTAGGTGGATTAAGATCTTAATCAAGCTCCATTTCCCAATTTGATTCCAGGCTAGTTTAAATGTCAACTATAATCCGGGAAAAACTATATACATATATACAAAGATGCTATTTACACAATTTTTACAACCATGCAAAATTTTTGAAAAATGTTTTGAAATCATGAATGGATGAATGCATGAAATGCAAGTTTTGCAAAAGTATTTACACACATTTACACAAGATTTTTGCAAACTTTTGATTTTCAAAACATTTTGGAAAAATTTTGTACTATATACATAATTTTGATAAGAAAATATTTACACAAACTTTACATAAGAAGATTTGGAAAAAATTTTTTACAAAAATAATTTGTACACTAGCTATGTATATGCAATAAAAGAATGTTTATTTACAGGGAAAATTTTTAATTTTTGTGAATTTTAGGGTTTTTAGCCATTTTATTTATTAACACACTCACAAAAAGTACGAGTTATGGCTAAAGTATATATGGAATATATACACACCCCCCTATACTTAGCTCGAACGATGTCCTCAGAGTCAAGAGCGATGAAGAAGACATAACTCGTGCTATGTATAGGGAAGTGAAAAGGAAGGCTATATACAAAGACGAATGAATGAATAGAAACTCAAGAGAGTCTCGGCTTTTCCCCCTATACTTAGGATCAAGTAATCCTAAGTATAGCAGGCTGTAGACAAAGGGAAAACCGAGTGGCGAATGTACAGGGTCTACCCCCCCATACTTAGGGTGAAATATCCCTAAGTATAGGCAGCAAAAACAGGGGTAGAAAGAATCAAAAGAAATACCCAAAAGTCCTACATCCCCCCTATACTTAGGGTAAAGTGCACCCTAAGTATAACATAATCAAAAGATGAAGAAAGGGATGTGGGACTAAAGAATGTGATGATATGGACATCTGGATCTATACAGGTCGGAAGAACAGTGATAATCAGGCGTGAGATGCCATAGATGTGAGTCAAAAGACCACATCTCACGCAAAATGAATAGGGGAAACATCAACGACCCGCGTCTCATGATCTAGAAATGGCTTGAGCCGCTGGCCGTTCACTCGAAAGGTACTCTCAGAAGACAACTCGGATATATCAATGCTACCGTTGTCGTGTACCTTTCTCACCAAGTAGGGTCACTTCCATTTGCTCTGTAGCTTCCCTGGAAATAGACGAAGCCTAGCATCAAACAACCATACTCTCTGTCCAGACTCAAAATGCTTGTGGCTGATATGAGAATCATGCCACTCCTTCACTCTCTCCTTGTAATGTAGGTTGTTTGAGAAGGCGGTATCTCTAAGCTCCTCCAAGGCTGCTAACTCTGCCCTCCTCTGGTCTCCTACACTATCTGGATCAAGAAGTATCTCAGTGACTGCCCAAAGTGACATGTGTCTCAGCTCAACAGGTAAATAGCACGGCTTGCCATATACGAGGCGAAAGGGAGATGTGCCCAATGGTGTCTTGAAAGACGTCCTATATGCCCACAAGACTAAGTCCAAAAGCTGTGACCAATCCTTTCGATCAGGGCGGACGACTTTCTGCAAAATAGTCTTGATCTCCCTATTCGACACCTCGGCTAGACCATTCATCTGTGGATGGTATGGAGTGGCAGCGCGATGGTCTATGCCGAACTCGCTAGCAAGGGCCTTCACCTGGTCGTTGATGAAATGAGACCCCCATCAGAAATCAATACTCAAGGGACCCCGAACCGCGTGATGATGTGCTTCCTCAAAAATCTGCAAACTATCCTTGCATCAGCGGCTCGGGCTGGGATGGCCTCAACCCACTCACATAATCAACGGCTAGCAGAATGTACTCAAATCCCTGACTCTTAGGCAATGGACCTATGAAATCGATGCCCCATGCGTCAAAAACCTCACAGAAGTGAATGGGCTGCATCGACATCATATCACGCTGTCCACAAGTGCCCATCCTCTGACAGTCAGTACACCTCTTCACGAACTCATCAGAGTCCTTGAAGAGGGTAGGCCACCACAAGCCGGATTGGAGCACTTTATGTACCGTTCTCCTCTTAGAATGATGTCCTCCTGCCTCAAGCTTGTGGCAGTAAGTGAGGACGCTATGGTGCTCCTCCTGAGGAATGCACCTACGCCAGACGCTATCCCCTCCTTCGTGGTAAAGGATGGGATCCTCCCAGTGGTAGGACTTGGCCTTCGCGAGGAAGGTCTCAAGCCTCTGCCTGGGCCAACCTTGTGGGACTTTCTTAGCAACAAGAAAGTTCACAATGTCGGCATACCACGGGAGAGAGGCGATATCAAGGATCGCCTCATCTGGGAAGGTCTCACAAATGGGATCAATCTGCTCGGAATCCTCAGGCTGCTCTAAACGGGAGAGATGATCTGCCACCACATTCTTGACTCCAGGCTTATCCTTGATCTCAATGTCGAACTCCTGGAGTAGAAGGATCCATCTAGTCAGTCTGGACTTGGCATCCTTCTTTGCCATGAGGTATCGGATGGCGGTATGATCAGTATACAAGGTCACTCTAGATCTAATGATGTAAGATCTGAACTTATCTAGGGGAACACTACGGCTAGCATCTCCTTCTCTGTGACTGTATAATTCCGCTGTGCGGAATCCAATGTGCGGCTAGCTTAGTGGATAGCAAATGGGACTCCATCCCTCCTCTGTCCCAGCACGGCCCCCACGGCGAAATCGGAGGCATCCGTCATGATCTCGAAAGGGAGAGACCATTCAGGCGGCTTGAGAATAGGAGCCTCGATAACACACTGCTTGAGAGTCTCGAAGGATGAAAGACACTTGTCATCGACAAGGAACTCGGTGTCTTTCATCAGCAGGTCAGTCAACGGCCGGGCAATCCTACTGAAATCATGAATGAATCGTCGGTAGAAACCGACGTGCCCCAGGAATGACCGTAGATGCCACAAATTAGACGGTGGTGCGAGTTTTCTAATGACATCTACCTTGGTCGGATCAACCTCCATGCCCCTGTTGGAGATGATAAGGCCAAGCACCGTCCCCTGAGTCACCATGAAGTGACTCTTCTCCCAAGATAGTACAAGGTGGACCTCTATACATCACTGAAGCACTCGGTCTAGGCAGTCAAGATAGGAGTCGAATCCGTCACCGTAAACCAAGAAATCATCCATGAAGACCTCCAAGCACTCCCCTACCATGTCCGAAAAGATCGACAACATGCATCTCGGAAAGGTCGCAGGGGCATTGCATAGCCCAAATGGCATGTGTCGGAAGGCGTATGTGCCAAAGGGTCAGGTAAAGGTGGTCTTGTCCTGGTCCTCGGGAGCGATGGCCACCTGGTTGTAGCCCGAGTACCCATCCAGAAAACAGTAATGGCTCTTTCCTGCCAGTCTCTCAATGATCTGATCAATAAAGGGTAGGGGGAAATCATCCTTCTTGGTGGCCTGGTTGAGTCTCCTGTAGTCAACGCAGACCCGCCAAGAAGTGGGTACTCGTGTAGCAATCTCCTCTCCAGACTCGCTAATCATTGTAGTGATGCCCGTCTTCTTGGGCACCACATGCAAAGGGCTGACCCACTTGGAGTCGGAGATGGGGTAGATAAAATCGGCGCTCCACCATTTCGATATCTCCTTCATGACCACCTCTCTCAGATTCGGGTTCAGCTGCCGCTGGAACTCACGCGACGGTTTCGCCTCATCCTCGAAATAGATATGGTGGGAGCACAGGGCCAGACTTATCCCCTAGAGATCTGCTACACTCCATCCAATTGCCTTGCGGTTCTTTTCAAGAACCCCCATCAGACGGGATTCTTGCTCTCCAGTCAAATCGACGGAGATAATGACTGGGTACATCTCAGGCTCACCCGCAAGGAATCTGTACTTCAGCGAAGTAGGGAGCGACTTCAGCTATGGACAGCTGGGTGCTGGTGGATATGGCCTCTGAAAAGTCTGCGTAAATGCTGCCAAATCTGCATGAGAGAACTGAAACTCTCTGTCAATCTCAGAAACTGGAGAAGGCTGCCTTGATGGACTGTCTCTGCTCTGCTCGGCATCTACCTCCTCCTCAGCTATAGGCTCAGTGGAAATCAGGTCTGGCATGTAATCATCACAATCTGTCCAAACTGCCTCATCGTCTGTGATCACAAAGTCACAATCCTGGTGGATGTCTAGCCCGGCATCTGTCATCTGCTCTGTGTCTGAAGTGGTCTCTGAGCATGATCTCTCTCTGGCTCAGTTGTCCTCGACCGTCTCTATTTGTACACTTTCGCCCTCGACGTGAAAGTATACCTTCCCGCTATCATGGTCGGTTACCGCCTTGGCTGTGGCCAAGAACGGACGACCGAGAATGATGGGGGTATCGGTCACTGAATCAGGGATCTCCATGTCCAACACTACGAAGTCCACGGGGAATTGCAGGCCCTGAATAGTGACGACAACGTCTCGTAACAACCCCTTCGGCTTCTTGACAGATCGATCAACAAACTGAAGGACTGTCCTGCTCTGTCTAAGAGTGCCCAACTCGACGCGGTCGAGAAGGGCTGTCGGAAGTAGGTTGATCGACGATCCGCTATCTAATAGAGTACGGTCGAACCTTGCTCTCTAATGTGGCATCTGACATAAGGGGCTCCTGAATCTGGCCTCTTGGCCGGCAGACAGTTCTAGATCGCAAAACACGTGGCTTTCGTCAGCACATGGATCTCTGAGTGGTGGTTCCTCCTCTTCCACCTGACTGTGGTCCTGTCTCTAAGGGAACGCTGAAGAAGGGGGATGTGCTGCAAAGCCTCCTGAAGAGTCAGCTGTATGTGAAACCGATCTATCATCTGCTGGCTGAACTCTTCCTGATCTCTCTTTTTTGGATTTTCTTTTTTCTTCCCCTTCCCCATCTGAAGGGCTCTAGGGAAGGGGATCACTGGGTCCTTCTCAGATGAAGGACTAGGAAAAGGTCTAGACGGCTCGACGGCCGGATCCGCATATACAACACGCACCACAGTGGGACCAGAAAAAACCAAACCTTTTCCTTTATTCACAACAGAGTTCCGAGGTACATCAGAAGTAGGAAAAACAACAAGTCTCTCAACAAAAGCATGGGTGGCCTCAGTACCACCATCGGCTGGATCAACTGGAAGACTTGCGGCCTCAGTACCGCGCTCTGGCTCGGCATAGTGGGTGGCCTCAGTACCACCTCCTCGAACTGGTGAAACGACGGCCTCAGCACCGCCGGTGGAATCAGCATCCTTGGTGGCATCAGTACCACCGTCATCGTCTCTAGCGGCCTCAGTACCGCTCTCCTCCTCGCCTGGCGCTCTGGTGTCTTCTCTTGATGTGGCTCAGACGAGGCGCCGCCTGCTGGCATCCTACCGCTCCTAAGTGTGACAAATTCAGTATCAAAAAGATATGCAGTCATATCACCAAATGCATCACTAGGAGTGGTATACTCAGTACAAGCTACCTGCTCAGATTTCCTCTTCAAGCTGTTGGGGTTCGGCTCAATCTGGGCAGGGATGGCGGCCTTCCCTCTCACAATGTCCCGCATCTCCTGGCGGAACTCGTCCATCTCCCGTCGAAAGGTAGCCTGCTGATCAGTGAGAAGACATGCTATATCATCCAAGGCAGGGCTCTCATGGGAGCCCGACGGGTAGCCTCTCTGGTAGTGAGGCTACTGGAACTGGTGATGTTGCTGCTGAGAGGGGTACGGGTGATGCTGCTGCTGGTGGTGAGGCTGATCTCGCCTCCAAGACTGTCCCTGCTGATAGGGACGAGGACCATACGACGACTGCTGCTACTGCTGTGGTGGGTACACTGGGGGCTGTTGCTGCTGCGGCTGGTGATCCCTCTGATGGCCGTACTGGCCTCCCTGACCTGATGGCTACTGCTGGGGCTGGGCAGCTCCGGTCCCCCAACGGAATCCGGGATGGTCTCGTCGGATACCGGGCTGGGGGCGGTCATACCAAATCCCGTTGACATCCATCAACGGCTATGTATCATACTGGGGTGGCGGGAGTACTGCCAGAGGCTGATCCGGCTGGTATACCACCATCTGCAAGTCTGGAGATGGTGGTGACTGGTAGGTGGGATGCGGCTGCTGATACGGCTCCGCCTGTACAAGGTGAACCTGTCTAGGCTGCTGGTGTGAGCTGGAGCACTGGGACGAGCTGCTGCTGCTGCCGGTATCGCCTCGCGACTGAAGACAGGGCTGGGAAGCCGTCTGTGCCTCCTGGAGACACATGAGCTGGGTCTTCATGTCGCTCAGAGTCTGTGCCATCTGCTCCATCTGAGTGATGCCCTGGCACTGCTTCTTCTCAATCAACTCCATCCGGTCCAGCTTCTCGTTGATGATCCCCATGTCCGCGGCGGATGACTCTACCTGTGCTGCTGCTACTGCGGACGAACTGGAAGGACCGGCGTCGACCCGTGCTATCCTCTAGTACTGCACGGTCTGTGGCTGCTGGGGTCTGCCCTGAGTGTACAACCGGGTCTGGGACATCACCATGTAGTTCTCAGCCATCTCCTCGTAGATGGCCCAGACCTGGTCGTGATCCTTGGTGAAGTAAGACCCGCCACAAGAAGCGTTCACCAAGCCCTGAAGCTCTGGTGTCAGCCCGCTGAAAAAGCTCTGCACGAGGTTCGGCTTGGAAATTTCGTGGTGCGGGCATCTGTCAGTCAGCTCTCTGAACCTCTCGCGTGCCTCATGGAACTGCTCGTTGGGGAGCATGGAGAAGTTGCTGATCAGGGCTCTCGCGGCATTGGTCCGCCCGAGTGGATAGTACTTGTGCAAGTACTCGGTGCGGAGCTGCTCCCAAGTGTAGACAAACTTCGCCAGATGTTTCAGCCAGGTGGCTGCTCTGTCTGCCAAAGAAAAGGGGAAGGCAATCATCCTGATGGTATCCTGGTCCACCTGACGATCGTGGACAGTACTGCAAATCATGAGAAACTCCTGGAGGTGGAGATGGGGCTCCTCGGTGGCGAGCCCGTGGAAACGAGGGAGGAGCTGCAAGGTGTTCGGGGGGAACTTGAAGTCCCCCACGATGGCTGGTAGCACAACCCAGTGATGCATCAGTGTCGATCCGGGGTTGTGCAACTCCCGCATCGGTCTCGGTGCGTCTCCTGCTCGTGCCGCGGCGGCTGCCGCTGCGGCTGTTGCTGCTGCATCGTCTGGGACTCTCGGCTCGTCTCTACGCTACTCTCGTCTGCTCTCATCTGCTCCATCTCTCTCCTCATATCTAACATGAAAGCTCCCTGATCCCTCAACTGTTGTTGTACCGTCTCGAGGGAGGCGATCAGGGTGGAGTTGATTGCACCCTGGTCCAAAACAAAGTGCTCAGGCTGCGGACCTCTAGAGCGATCATCAGAACTGCCGGCCATGGTCTCTGCAAAATCAAATGATCCAAACTCAGGCGCCGATAAATCTGCTAATCTCTCCTCTGGCACTGGTCTCTCAGAACCGAAAGAAAGGGGGTCGAGGGGGAACAGGGTGGAATCATACTCGGGTTCGGAGAGCGGGTCTCGGCTCTCGCGAACCAACCTAGATGAACGGGTAGATGCACCCGAAAGCGGTGCAGCCAGAGGCTGGCTAAGAGATCGTCTGCCCATCATCTTGATGTGGCGAGTAAGGCGGATGAGATCTGAAGAAACTATGATCACAAGCAAACCCCAAGTTCACCAACGCAACGCGAGCTGATGACCGTAAAGGCTCGGTCAAATTATCTTGTCAATTTTATTTTGGTGAACAATCAAGATATCAAAGCGATTACGTGACCTGTTAGGATACCCGATACTTTCCCAACCGACTGTCCCGCACAGAAGAGTCGGTAATCAGTCGAGAATAGTACCGGAGGGCTCTACCTAGTGTTCGGGTCACTCTCTCGCACAATCAAACCAAGCAATGAGGGAGTTGCTCTCCCCAAGACAAGTTTTTAAATCAAGTGTCTTTTAGTGATCAATAGTTTTAGCAGTCCCAATTTTATGGTTTCTCTTTTTAGGTCTTTTTCAATAAAAACAAAGAGGCCTAACGAATTTTTTGGTTCTCCTGGTTATTAAGTCAAAAACAGGGGGAGAAGATGAAAAAGCCAATGTACGATGAAATCAATGATGCATGCAGAGTAAGAAATGCGTACCTGTCTCCAGCTCTCTACATGCAATATGATCCACGCAGAATTTAAAGACAGAAAAGAAACTACCTATATGGTGCAGCGGAATAAACTGAGTCCTAAGCAGGCAACTTCTACTCGATAGAACCGTCTAGCTGGTCACCAGCCTTCGATCTAGAGAGTCCGGTCTCGGTCTACCCCTCCTCCTCCCGACAAATCGGGTTCAGGAGCAGCGCTTGGCAGGACAGGCTGTGGCACGTAGGCTCGAAGGATAATGAGTCGGCTATTTTTATTAGTCTTTTATTAGTAGGTCCAATTAAACGAACTATAGGTACAGGCAGTCTATTAGGTGTTTGGATCCTACTGAGTACGGCACAGTCAACCAGAAAGTCCTAAAGCCAGGGGCTCGATAAAAACCGCGTAAAACCGTAAAAGGCAGCGAAAAACGAAAGCCACTAAAAAGCCGCGAAAAATCTAAGGGTCCCCCGAGCACACCGATGCTCGGTGAAACAGACCTGAGAAAAGTCTCAGTCCAAGTCCTCTGTCCCTGTATTATTATACAATAAATAGAATGACAGAAATAAATCCTACTCTAAGCCTCTTCCACTCAGCAGCTCTCTCACGCTCTCCTGCGGCTCCGTGCAGAAGGGAGCCGCCTCCGAATCCCGCGGTTGCGCTGGCTTCTCGAGAGTCGCCGCCTCGGTCCTCAGGCCCTCGCAAGAAAGAAACAAAGTGTTATCAACCTGATAAAATAATCAAATATATACAAGAAAATCAAACATGGATATATGTGCAAAAATGATAGGAAAATAAACAAGCAAAAATGAAGACAAAAATAAAAAGAAAATAAAATAAAATAAAATAAAAATAAATAAAAAGTTAAAAACAGCGAAAAGCAGCGGGCTCAGAAAGAGCCGCGGAAAGCCGCGAAAAAGAAAACAAAAAGAAAATGAAAAATAAAGAAAAAGACTACTAAGCTGTGCTCCCCAGCAACGGTGCCATTCTGATGAGCACAAAAATCCTAATGATCCAGATCAGGTAAAAATATCACTCGGGTCGTTGCGACCCGGATCGGTAAGAATCTCAACTCAATCAAGAAAATTAAGTGCAGACCACCAAAATCAGATAAAAATCAAAGCAATACGATAGCGGTCCTGGCTATTGGATTAGCCCGGTATAGCGACCAGAGTCGGACTCAGGGAGCACGTAATGGCCTTGCGACCTACGAAGTAGTCTAAAAAAGAAATAAAATAAAATAAAGGTCTTTTTGATGGATTTTAAATTTTTATATTTTTTTTTGGATTTTTAATTCAATAAAGGAGATAAGAAAATAAATAAACAAGCCAATATAAACAATTATTTATCTACTAAAAAATCACCCAAAAATAAAAATAAAAATATTTTTACATTTTTATATTTTTTACTGTTTTTGGTTAATTTTTGGTATTTTTCTGATTTTTATTAAATTTTATAAAAATCAAAGAAGGCAAGAAAACAAGGGTACTGTCCAATCAAGTGTCAAGGGCCAAATTAAAATACAAAATGGCCCTATTAACACCTGGAGGTAATTTTCCTGTATAGTAGAAAACATAAGGAAAATTTAGGCACCAGAATTATTATTTTTGGGTTTTTCAATTAATTATTAGAATTTTTACGATGTTTTTAGTATTTTTCAATTTTTATAAGTTTTAAAAATATAAAAATGACCAAAATTCAAACAAGGTAAAATAAACACGAGCTAATTTTTTGTAATTTTTAGAGGTGTTTTAATATTTTTTTGTGATTTTTCAAGTTAGACAGTAAAGAAAATGCGTGTTTTTGAATTTTTAAAAATAATAAAACTAATAAAAAATGTCTCCAAAATTTATATAAAATTTTACACCATGGCAGGAGCCACGTTTCCAATTTTCATTAAATTTGGAGTTTGTTTGCTATTTTATTAAAAATAAAAAGAAGGGTAAAGTGCCCATGGACCTGTACGCAAATAACACAAGTTCCAGGGGGTCCGGTGCAATTTCTCCAAGGTTGCACGCGCGAGGCGCGTGACCTGGGCACTCAGGGACCTATTTGCAAGAAAACAAAGTTCTTAGACTATTTAGTAACACGTACTAAAAGTCCAGGGGCTTCGATGTAAATTACCCACTAATAAATGCACATGCACAATAAAACCATTCACAGGGGTATTTCTGCAAATACTAAAAACTTAATTTCATTTAATAAAACCCTGAAACTATGAGTCCTTTCATGTAAATAACCCAACATGCACGTGTCGAAGCACGTGTTCCATCACACACAGGGGCATACACGCAAATACCAGAAACTATCGGGTTCCCTATGCAATTTACCAAACACAAATAAAAGATTTAAAATATTTACAGGACCTAAGATTAACAATAAAAAATCTAAGGGCCTAAGAGATGTTTACCCTTTATTTAAGTCGTGGCCCGGATGCTCGCCACGTGTAGATCCAACGGTGGAGAAGAGGCGCGGCTAACACTAGGGTCCTCGGCACGAATCGAACGCAGGGTCCTCACCACGTGGAAGATCGGACGGCTGGGAAGCAAGTGGGAAGCCCTCGATGATCGGACGGTCACGATCACGCCTCCAAAGATCGAGCAGTCACTGCTACTCCACAAACGAACGGTTCGATGAAGACCTGGAGTTGGGGCTGGATCGGACGGCTACGGAGGGTCCTCGAAGAACTGGGATCCGGCGAGGTTCGCCGGACTCGTGTGGGTGCTGGAGGCCTCCTCGCGGGCTGCTGAAGATCGGAAGAGAAGCTCCTTGGCCTCCCGCGTCGAATGGTGCCCTCCGATGGCTCGACGGAGCACCTGGGAACTCAGGCGAGGCCGGCGGAGGTCGAGCTGCTGCACCTGGATGTCGAAGCCCTCAGATGGGCTCCTTGGGAACTGCAAAGATGTACAACAGACTCGCGGGTCGAGGGCAAATTGCCTCGACCCTGTAAGCGGCGGTGAAGGTGGTCAGTGCGGCAGGGCGTAGGGGCTCCGACGACGCGACGACGAAGGAGCCCCAATCCCAGCTCCTGCGCGAGCTGGGTTGGATGAGTGGGTGCAGAACGTGCGCGGAGGAGAGACGAAGGTAATGGGGTGCTCCGATGATCGAATAGGTGGCTAGGGTGGACTGAATCGAAGCTCGAAGGTGACGGAGCGATTTGGGGGGAAATGCGAAATTAAGGAAATAGAGGAAGAACGGGGACTACCTACTGGCTGTTGTCGACTGTGGAGGAGCAGGGCTTGCTCCAGGTCCTTGCCTTGAGGACCGTCGGTGTCCGAGGCTCGAGCATCACCTGCAGGCGGCGCACGACGGCGCAACGTCGCCGGATCAGTGGTCTTCACGCTCCCTCCTCGCTGCTACACCACCAGGGGCGAGCTGTCACTCTCGCGGAGATGATGGAGGTCACTGAGTGGAGAATGGATGAGCCAAAGATGAAGAACAGGGAGGCGGAGCTCGGCTTATATGCAAGTGCAGGTCCGAGAAGAATGGATCGGGCAGGGTTCCGCGAAGCGCGGATCCCCATGCGGATATGGTGGCGAAGATCTCGGATGCACAGGGAAGAAGGCGAGCCCGGGGTTTGCCGGAATCAGGCGTCGGATCGAGTCGGGAAAATTTTGAGAAGTCGGGTCGCGGGCTCGGATCCGGGGCTCGGTGGTCCTGGGGGGGAGTTGACCGGGGGGTCAACGTCCCCATGGACCAATGGGGACAGGCCACGTGTAAATGATTTAGAAATTCCATTTAAAATAGAAAATGGTCGAATTAAAGAAAACTTAAAACATGAAAAATGTTTGTTTTAATTTTTTTTCTATTTTTTGTGATTTTTAATTAATTTTTCAAAATAAAAATAAGGTATTTACACTAGGGTGCTATATATAGGTATATATACAATATAGGATTTAATTTTTGATTTTTAATTTGTTATTTTTGTACAATTGTATTCCCATTTTATATTTTATTTATTTATAGCATAAAATTAAGAATAAAAGGGTATTTTTATTTTATGTTTATTATTTATGTATAAGAGTATAAATAGCTATATACAAGTATATACATGGTATTTATACAAGGTTCTTTTTGAATTTTAATTTTGTTCTTTTTATTTTATTTTTGTTTTTATGGTTTTTATTTTATTTATTTACAACATAAAAGATATAATATATACAAATTTTTAGGGATTTAATTATTTATTTATAAGGATAAATAAGTATAGGTGTGGGTGTATGTACATGGTGAATATGTACAAGGAGTGCTATATTTGTTTTCTTTTTAATTTTTTTCTATTGTTATTTGGATTTTCTATTTACAAATACATACAAATATATACAAGCCCATTTTACTCTATTTTTGGAGGAAAATATTTTTATTATATTTACAGGTATATTTACACACATGAGCTCCCTATCTCTCTATATTTTGGCTTTTATGCGGTCAGGCCCATGCTGAGCCCTCCCTTGGGATTAGGTTGCTCAATATTTATTCTAAATATTTCCCTCTTTTTCTTTTTAATCTTTATTCTTTTATTTTTGCACAAAAACATGCTAATTATTAGTTTTTACACTATGCATGCTTTTGGTAATTATTTGTATTTACAAACATATACATGCATTTGCAAAGATTTTTGTAGCTAAAATATAAGAATAAAGAGTGATGAATGAGTATTCATCAGAGACTTGGAATGCGTGATTGCGAGGGAGTTAGGAGTGACAGGACGTGCTCCTACTCCTTGTTTGTGGCATGTCCGCAACTAGATAGAGAGATGTGCCCGTGAGAGAGCCGAGGGTGCTCGATGCTGAGATGTGCTCTTAGTTCTTGCCGTATCACATTGGGACTCAAGGGAGGAGGTGAAATGTTGTGATGTAATATCACCGTATGGGAGGGGACTTGGGGAAGAGCATCAACCTAGAGAGAATATGATGAGCCGAGCCGGGATCCCAGAGGTATGGAGTGCAATGGCACATGAAGGGATGGAGTGCATGAGGTACGAGGAGGGATGGAGCACATATGGGCATGAGGAGGGATGAAGGCACCATTCCAAATCTAAAATTCTCAGGTGATGTAGGGCACCGAGAAAACGTGAGGGGTTCCAATTTCTAATTCTTGGATGATGAGAGGGAGCAACCGTACATTACCGCACTTTTAATTTTTAATCATACAAAATAAGAGTAATTTAATGATATGGTTGGGATATCAACTGCATGCTTTTTATTTCCTATATTGAAGATCAAGATCCAACCTATAGGTATTGGGTGTTGAAGATGGGTTGGTTTGGGAGTCACGAATGCCATTTGATCGTATGAGTGAAATATTGTGGCTACTTCAAAGATACAAAGGGATGTCGGGGTTAGAAGTATGTACTTGGGAAAATAGGAAGATTGGTATTGATCCTGACACGACCTACTAGTTCGACCTCAACCTTATGGAAGATATCTCATATGTGGTTCCATGGGTCTCAGGGGCGGAACCATGAATTTTATCGGGGAGGGGGGGGGGAGGGGAGGGGGGCAACTAAACAAAATAAAGAATAGAGAGAGAAAGTGAGTAAAGCCACTTTTTTAAACAAAATATGCTAACATGATATTTGAACCTTGGTTCCTTAGTTGGAGAAAACAACACTTTGCCAGTGAGACAACAAGCATTTAATGATTTTATTTGACATTATTCACTTTATATTTAACATTTAAGCATGGGCCATATCAAAATTTAATAACATTATATAAGAGAAATATAATAATTAAGGAGGGGCTATGGCCCCCCCTAAACTATATGCTAGTTCCGCCCCTGAATTGGGTCCTGATTGCACAATCACGATAATACAAAGTCCTTCACATACAGAGGAGAATGTACTCCCCCTTTTTTATTTAGTGCAAAAGCAAACATATCTTAACCCAAGGGTATGTAATGTAAGAGATAAAAACGAGGTATACATGTACTGGGTAGTTGACAAAGTTTATAACATATGCAGTGTGAAGATTACCTTGTTTTTTTTAAGGCAACTTAACTGTATTAAAGAGTAAAATTCAATAAAAGTTTAAACTTTGTTATTCATTTACAAAATCTAAGTAAGTTATAAACAAAATTTCCTCTTAACCCCATAAATCAGTGTTGCTACCATCTTAAGGACCTCAAGCATAAATTTCTTTAATTATGAATATTATTGTGGTGCAAAAATAAGACATAGAAATAATAATATTTCAATGCAATCTGCATAAACTTGCCATCCACCGCACCCATAATTCTAATGGAGAACCTTCTGCAAGTGAAGCGGATGGCAACATCGAATTGCAAGCAGAGTTTGAAAATCAGATCGGACTGGTCAGAACGATCATGATCCAACACCAGACCCAATCAATTCTGCCAATTTCATGTAATTAATTTAAAAAAGGAGGAAATTAATAAATTGGTCCCACTTGTGATCAGACCGAATTGATTCGGATTTGACACAGTTTCGATGATTTTGTATATTTTCAAAAAAAAATTAAATAATTAAATAGTAGAGTTTTATCACTAGTGTCCTTCTTAACTTATGCAAGATCAGATACGCGCCTCTCTTTTTGGAATATTAGTTGTATCCTATATTTTTAGATAGTTTTTTACAAGAAGCTATACATAAATAATTACAATATTGTATTCATATATAATGTTAGAAAATGTTGCTAACGTTTGTAAAGTTTTACTTGAAATAGATAATTATGTTATTCTATTAAAAATTTGATATTTAAACGATTATTTCATTGATATATACAAATATATTCATATATATATATATGAGATTTTATCGGTTCAAAAATCAGTTCAATCGCTGAACATAAATTAAGTTCGATTTATTTTTTTTCGATAAGAACGATAACATCATAAATGATCCGTTAAATCAAATCGAAGAATGAATGTATCACATCCAATTTTGAAATCTTAGATGACAAGCGTAGACCCGCAGCCACTATCATTAGTTGGAGCTGGCAGGTCAAAGAAGCAGGCCATCCACTCACAAAGACCTCACTTGGCCACTCGCGGCAAGAACAAACTCCCACTTCCAAAGCTCCACCCCTCTCCACAGCACAACTCGACCATCTCTCACTCCTGCTCCGCCTTCCCCCCCTTCTTCTCCCTCACACCTCTTTCCTCTCCTCTCTCCATCTCAGATCCAGATCTCCCATGGCCTTCGCACACCTCTCCCCTCCCATTCTCCACCTCCTCCTCCTTACTCCTCCTCCTCCTTCGCCCATTCCTCTCGGTCGCCGGCGACCTCTGCTCCTCCGCCCCCATTTCCCTCGCGGGCTCCTCCCACGACCTCGTCATGGTGCAGCACCAGCTCCGCGGACGCGTCACCATCCTCGACTCCTGCTCCTTCTCTGTCCGCTCCTTCGACAAGCTCCAGGGCTCCGCTGCCGTCCGCTGGTAGGCCGCCCCCTCCACCGACCTCCTCGGTCTAACCTCCGGCTTCCCCGTCTCCGACCTCGCCCTTGACCGCACCTACAGCAACGAATCCCTCGCCGTCAGGTTGGCCAATTGCACCTGGGATCAGATCACCGTCCTCGCCGTGTGGGATCCGCACACTGCCCCGATTTCGGGCATGTCGTCCTCGCCAGCAACGGCTCCGATGCCGTCCAGATGCAGCCCACTATTCTGGAGAATTGCAAGGCGCTTTCTCCCAAGTTCCGCCTGCGGTGGACACGGACTTCGGAGAATCCGGCAAACGCCTCGATCGACATAGCACTCGAAGCTGCCGTGGCGTCTCACTACTACATGGCATTCGGATGGGCAGGGCCTCAGGCGACGTCCCCTTCCATGATGAATGCTGATGTCGTTGTCGCAGGGTTCAGCGAGGAGGGTATTCCTTTCGCCGAGGACTACTATATCTCGGCGTACAAAGAGTGCACCCGAGACGATGATGGGAACGTGCACGGGGTGTGTGGTGTATGGGCACCGGCGTGACGGCGTGTCGTTCGTAAGATATCGGCGCCTGCTTGTGACCGGTGACGAGAAGTATGATGTTCCCGTAAACATTTCCGGGAACATGACGGTGATCTGAGCTTTGGGTTCGATCAGGCCGCCCGACAGCCTGAGTTCACATCACTTGCCGCAGAATCATGGTGGGCCTAGATTCGAGACATATGGGTACTTTGTTCTGAATGTATCCGAGAGCTGGAATGATTGTCTCGGGCCTTTGGATGCGGAGGACAAGGAGGATCAGGATCTCATCTCCGTCGATGGGAAGAGCATACTGAACGTGATGACAGGTCCTGCTGCTCGATACCCGGATCTTCCGAATCCTTCAAGGGTGTTCTACATCAACAAGAAGGAGGCACCAGTGTTGAAGGTTGAGAGGGGTGTGGCAGTGAAGTTCTCAGTGCAAGCAAGGCATGGGTGCCGTTATACATAACTTCTGATCCTATAGGTGGGAATGTAACTTCGCGAAACAAGTCTGAGACTGTTTATGCTGGTGGTCTGGAATCCGAAGGAGTTCCATCCAGCCCTCATGAATTTATTTGGTTGCCTTCCCGAAGTACACCCGATCAGGTTTATTACCAGTCTTTGTGTGAGATGAAAATGGGTTGGAAAATTCAGGTGGTTGATGGGGGCCTATCAGATATGTATAACACCAGCGTCCTTCTGGATGATTAACAGGTTAGCTTCTTCTGGACCTTGTCAGAAGACTCGATTTCTATTGCTATGCGGGCAGAGAAGAAGAGCGGTTATCTTGCGATTGGATTTGGCAGTGAATGATGAATAGCTTTGTTTATGTCGACTGGGTAGATAGCGTTGGAAAGGGACACGTTGAGTCTTATTGGATTGATGGGAGAGATGCATCCAGCATCCACTCCACTGAAGAGAATTAACTGATGTAAGATGTAGTTTGCAAAATGGGTTCATCACATTTGAGTTCACCAGGCCTCTTTCTCCTGATTGCAATGAAGGGTGGGAGTGCAAGAACATCATCGATCCTGCTTCTCCTCGAAGGGTTATTTGGGCCATGGGTGCTCGCTGGACTGGAGGCCTTCTTACAGAGAAGAATATGCATTCTGTTACAAGTAATAAGCCAGTGAGGGTCTTGCTGATGCACGGCTCGGCAGAGGCAGAACAGGATTTGCGGCCAGTTCTTGCTGTTCATGGTTTGATGATGTTTGCAACTTGGGGCCTCTTGCTTCCCGGTGGAATATTGGCTGCTAGATACTAAAACATCTGAAAGGCAATGGTTGGTTTCAATTACATGTCTACTTACAGTACTCTGGGATAGCTATCATGTTACTTGGATTTCTCTTTGCGGCTGCTGAACTACGGGGTTTGTATGCTGGCTCAATACATGTTAAGTTTGGACTGGCTGCTATACTTCTTGCTCGTGCCCAACCACTGAATGCTTTCCTAAGGCCGAAGAAACCCTCAAATGGAGACATTGTTTCTCCCAAGAGAGTCCGTTGGGAATATATTCATGTAATTACTGGAAGATCTGCTTTTGTCGCTGGGGTTGCGGCACTGATCAGCGGGCTGAACCATTTGGAAAAGAGATATGGCGATGGAAATATCGAGGAACTCAACTGGGCTTTGGTGATCTGGTTCTTGTTGGGGCAGCACTAATTGTGTACTTGGAGTACTTGGAAATGAAGTGTAGAGCAAGTACGAGGAATTCATTTAATGGTAACTGGGTGCTTGGCAATGAGGATGATGAATCAGTTGATCTTTTACCATCTAATAATCGACATGAACGTACTGAAAAAGACATTTCAGGATGGAAGTGCAGCTTGAGCCTTTAAGCTAATGTTCATAGTACGGTATACATAGCAGGCAGTCTTCTTTTTCAGCAATTGTTGTTCTCGGCTTAAAAAGAGATTCTCCGTGACCATTATGTTTGGTGGCCATAATATACATACGAGTGGCAAAATGCAGGATCGGATTGGTTTAATGTACACGACGCCAAACTATTTGTACATTTCATGCAATTTTGACGAAGAAATAGCAACGGGTCAATGTTGTATTTGAGAGCGATTAGATGGTGGCACGTCTTTTTGTCTAAATTTATTTTGCTTCTAGAGCTCTGATGCATTCAAGGGGAAAACCAATTACCAGTAACCTCCTGTACCTTCTGATGTGATCAGTAGTATTGAGATCTTCAGCAAATATGTATCCAATTCTGAAAAAAGTATGCATAATATATTTTTTATAATCCATCTGTAGGAAAAAAACTACTTTATACGTGTAGGGTTATTTCTTTTGGTAATTGTTGTGAATAATCAATTGATGTTAATTTGAAACGCTCGAGGTGTATTCCGATCAGATTTATAAATTTATGACCTGCATAATCAAACTTGCCGGGTGAAAATTTAATTCAGACATACAGTTGGCAGGCAAATGTGAGAGAAATTTAAGATCAGGTGCAAATTTTGGATATGAAAAGATGAACTCATTGTTTTGTATAAAAAAACAAGGTAATATTGGACATTTAGGAGCTTCCTTAGTCATGTGCCTTAAAGGTAGGTTTATTATGCTTTCCATCAATTTGTTCTACTAAACAAATGATTATTATGTTTTAAACATGAAATTATCACATGAGACCAAGGTAGGTTTTTTTTGAGAGAAGAGACCAAGGTAGTTGTGGAGAAAGAATTTGTGAATGAATGGAATTATTTATTCATGAGGATGGGGTTTCTTATATAGCGTGAAAACCTAAAGCGAAGTTGAAGATAATTAGATAAAAGATCCCAAAGGGTTATAGGACTCAATAAATAAAACAAGATAACTAAAAATAACTTCAACACTTCCCCCTCAAGTTGGAGCATGATCGGCTTGAAAATAAAACCATGATATGTGTTTCTTTGGCAGGGTCTTTGTGAATATATCTGCAAGTTGAAGGTCTCTAGAGATAGTGGAGCAGTGATCTTCCCTCATACTGCATCTTGAATGAAATGGAAACCAACTTTAATGTGTTTAATCCTCTTATGGAATACAAGATGGGGGGCAATTGTATGTAGCGAACTTGTTGTCACAGTACAAATGGACATGGAGTAGTAGCAGGAAGTTCAAGCTCCTATGGAAAGGAGACTAGCTAATGTAATCTCACAAGTGGTATGAGCCATCACTGTGTATTCAACACTCAACAAACACGGCATAACTTGTGGTAGATTGTCTGTCCTCAAGAGAACTAGCATAATCCGTATTTGCATAGGCATCGACCTCAGTGTGGTTGTTGGCCTCGAGAAAAGGTCTTTTTCTTGGAGATTCATTCAGGTTTCGGAGGATCTAGAGAACGTCCGACTAATGACTGTAGTGAAGTCTCTACATATGCTTGGCTCTGTTTGCAGCATACGATATCCGGCCTAGTGACACTCCTCCTTAAGGTCACCATAGAAGAAAGCATTCTTCATATCGAGTTGGAATATGGGCCAATTCCTATTGGCAACAATAGAGAGAATAGTGTGGATTGACCCCATTGTAACAACCTGAGAGAATGTCTCAAAGTAGTGCGTGCCATACGTCTGCCTAAAGCCCTTTGCCACAAGTCTGGCCTTTAATCTGTCAATAGATCAGGAGATTGTTTGGTCGTAAAGAGCCATCTGCATGCAACTGAATTGACGCTAAGAGGACACGACATAAGATCCCACGTATCCCTCGAAGTAAGCGCATCCATCTCCTCATCCATAGTCTTTTTTCAATCATTGTCTTAAAGTTTACTGTGATGACCACGAGTAGTAACGATCATAAGAGCATCTGTAAATTGCATGTCTGGCTGGTATGGTTCTCGAACTGGCCACGCTCTGTATCTGTCTCAGCGACCACATGAAGTTGGAGTTCCTACCACAGAAACTTCCAGTACGTTGTGCTTGTGGTTGTGAAGGTTGTGGTTGCAGTCAAGGCTCACTAGAAGCCTGGGGGCATTGAGACCAGTAATGACCCCATTGGTTGCGCAAGAAACATCGGCTGACTGGGTAGGCATGGTAGTCATATATGTACTCGAGTCGGTTCTGCTGGGGCTATCTCTACTCTCTGCTACCCAGATGGTCGAGCTGAACTGGTGTCACATCTGGCAAGTGCTCCTCCTAAAGTAGTCACTGAAGATGAGCGAGCACCGTCTGAAAATACTAAACCTGAAGAACAAAACTTCCTGGCTGACCTATGCTGCTGAAATTGTCGTTGAATCAGTCAAAATGATCGTTGTAGCGTAGGTGCCGCTCCAGACGAACTCCCAAAGCGTTTCTCTCTGATGTCCTCAAACTTCTCTGTTGCGTCAGTATTTTCGGAGATGGAAGTGACATGCAAGGCCCTAGATGTCGGTTTCAGACACCATTTCGGTGATCGACTGAAACAGAATTTTGGTCGAATTTCGATCAAAATTTCGATCATTTTTGTACCAGGGCCCCCATATTTCGGTCATTTCAGCCATTTCGATCGAATTTCGATTTCGACTGGATATCGATATTCGACAGAAATTCGACTGAATTTAGCTGAAATTTGAGGCCAAGGTGATACGTGGTGCGGGCAGTTTCTCATGCACCCTTTCCCTCAAACATTTGATGAACTTCTCCAGTTTCTCATATGGAAAGCAGCGGGTGGCTGGTGTGTGTCGTGACAGCTCGATGTAGCAAACAAAGTATTGTCTAGCTATCATCCGCCCCTGTCTGAGCTCTACGAATAGTCGGCTTTGGTACTCCTTCCACTTCCCAGAAAAGAAGTGGGATCTGAATCTCGTCTCGAAATCGTTCCATGTGGGCTCACGTCCCAATTCGAAAATATCGCCTCCTACCATCTCTCGGCGAATGCTGTCAGTGAATACTTCATAAAAGATAACCACGAGTCTTGTGCTACGCGAATCATCCGAAGTACCTTCGTCGCCCTCTTTCAACCACTGCTCGGCCTCAACTGATGCATGCGGATAACGGGGTACCCTCGAACCTGGGAACATTGTCTCGTTGATAGGAAGTGAAAACTGACTGATGCATGTGGATAGTGGAGTGCTCGTGTGTGTCCTCATCTGCAAAGAGTGCAGGGTCTTGCTCCTTACCATAATCTTCATCCTCAGCTCCATGTATTAGTATCTCATGCGGATCACCGAACGGAGGCTGTTGTACCTCAACAGACTGTAGTTGATCATGTTGTGTTCCATCCTGAGATGGATGGTAAGTGAACTCAGATAGCTCCTCGTATCTCATCTCTATGTCAGTGTGCCTGTCTATCTTCTCTATCTGCTGAGCCAAAATCGGGTCATGCTGACCTCGCATAGTAATCCTCTGCTGCTGGAGGTCGGTGAGGGTGGTCGGGATGCACTCTAAACGATTTACCATCTCCTGGCCAGCTCTGGATGTCATGATTATACACAAAAATCAATATTATTAATTATAATAGTTAATGTTCGCAGGCATTTCCAACTGTGTTTTTCTCTTCTTGGGATACTATAAAAAATTAATTGCAATTGGTGACGTATGCGATTATTGTATTTGAATGTCATATTTCCCTTTCAGACTCGCAATAAGTCGGAGGACTATCGCTATATGAGAACTTAATGCGATCAAAATCGTAATACAGCTGTTAGAGTTTTTATATTTACATTTATGTTTGTAACCCTTCGAGTTTCGTAACCCTCTAGGACCTTTCGAGTTCTGTAACCCTGTATGACCCTTCGAGTTCTATAACCCTTGTAGTCTCTAGGGTTTTCTCTCTATATAAGAGACCATATCTCTATGGAATAAACATCTCATTAGCTCATCTTCTCAACATGGTATCAGAGCGACGGTCCTAGATCAAAGCCTAATATCCTAAATCCACTGCCACCACCAACCAGCCCTCTCTTTGCCGACAAGGAGAGAGGGTTGGATCTCCTGCATCACCTGTGGATTCGATAGTCTCATGCAAGGCAGTCCGAGTCCCCAACAGCACCAGTTGCCACCTCCAACAGCACCTAAAGCATCGTCCGAGGCTCCAACAGCTCCAGCCACACCTCCTGCATCGCCGGCACCGCTTGAAGCCCCTCCCTCCAAACATTCCTACTTCACCATGACTTGTTTCTCCCAACTTTTTGTTTCTCTCAACTTGATGTTCCATACTCTTCATTCTATCAAGTATGGGAGAAAGGGGAGTCAGAGATGATTCTTCAGGACGTTTGTCGTCCTACCACGTCTGACAGACTGACACTCCATACTGCTACTCAGATCATCCGTCTTCACCAAACATCGACTTCTTCGTCAGGGCGTATACTTCTTTTTTTACGACCCGACTACTACTCCGCGTTGGACTTCTACAGCGATTCTTCTCTGATGCAAACTACGCGAGCAATAACCTAAATGACGATTCACGCAATGGAACTAGTGACAACAAACGACGAACGAGTTAATTGATGCACGACAGACAAAATCAGCAACAAAATAGCCACGTTATGCGCGTTTTAGCACCGATTTCGATCCACAAATTTAGGACAAACGGATGAGTTAAAGTCTTAGACAATTATCATAATATTTGCAACGATGTGGGGTCTCAACGATTCACCAAGCCAAGTCAGCGATATAACAGTCCACAAACTAGTTTATGCGGTGGAATAAAATGGGAAATAACGCTCATACCACAACCGGCAAGGGGAGTTGGCGCGCTTCAGATCTGGCCCGCGTCGTGCTGGGTGAACGGAGGTTTGCTGTCAGCCCTGGAGGGTTCCACGGTTGGCCATACAGGTCGGCAGTCGCCCAGAATGGGGCTGGCGGCTGTGGGGGCTTCACGGGAAGGCGGGGAGGTCCCTGAAGATGGCGAAGGCGACTGATGGAGACGGGTCTGGAGAGGAGGGGGGAAGGGCACCGGGGAGGGGGAAGTCGGAAGGGAAGCTGCTCTGGCAGGAGGCGCGGCGAGGGGAAGGGGGGGGCGGCACGGAGGCGACTGGACAGGGGGCGCGCAGGGCGAAGTGGTGCAGGCAGGGAGCGGCGCGCGGTGGCGGCGCTGGAGAGGCTGGCGGTAGAGGAGGACGCTGGCGTGGCGCGCGCGAGGAGAAGAGAGGGCTGCGGGGGAAATCGGTGTGGTGGGGAGGGGTGGCGCGAGGGAGAGAAGGCGGCGCCCGGGAGAGGAAGAGGGAGAAAGGGAGGGTGCGAAGGAGAGAAAGGGAGAGGAGGTTGGGGGGAACGGCGAGAGAGGGAGGGGAGGGAGGAGAGGAGAAGGCGGCGGCGGTGGAGTTGGGTTAGGGTTGGCGACAGGGAACACGGGGGGGGGGGGGGGGAAGAAGTCGGGGAAAAGAGGGAGGGCTGCGATTCGAGAGAGGGAGGGGGAGAGAGAGAGAGAGAAGATTAGGGATGGGGAAAAATAATTCTTAATTCAACTTAACTTCTCAATTACAAAGGGGGCCCTTTTATAGAGGCCAATCCCCAACAACTAATCCTAAAAACTAGGAAAAATAAAAAGAAAATAAAAGAGGAAAACAAGGCCTTTTATAATGAGCCCTTTTACATAGGGAATAAATAAACAAAATAAATACTAATTAGACCAAATAAATGTCTACTAAAATTAAGTTGCTATCATGTTGCATCAACTCCCCCCTGCTGAAAAGAATCTCGCTCCGTCGAGATGGCATCGTGGAAGTTCTGAAGTATATCGGGGCGGAGTTGTTGGAGTTCGTCTTCGTCGATCCAGGTGCAATCGGTAAGAGGTCGTCCCTTCCATTTGACTAGATATCGTCGGAAGAGACCACGTCTAGTCGTCATATCGCGGATATCTGCAATATCTTCAATCTGATCGGCATCGGTGGCGGCTGGCGTGTGGCGCATATCATCATCAGGAACTGTTGGAGTAGTGGCATCCGTCTGTTCGTCTCCATGATATAAGAAAAGATCTGATACGTTGAATGCTGGCGATGTCTGGACGTCTGGCGGCAGGTCGAGTAAATAAGCATTGGTCCCTATCCTCTTGAGGACTCGGAATGGACCAATCCTTCGTTCGCTCAATTTTTGGTGGACTCTCAAAGGAAATCCCTCTTTTTTCAGGTGGACCATCACTAACTCTCCAACTCTGAACTCGCTCTCTCTTCGGTGTAGGTTGGCTTGGGTCTGGTATTTCTGGGTCATAGATTGGAGTTTGGCTCGGATTTCAGTATGGATGTGGGTTAGATGTTCGACCAGATCTTCAGCAGCTGCACTACTTCTCCCTTGCACGGTTGTGGGCTTTAGGTCAAGGAATTGAGTAAGTGGAAAGCCGTACACACTCTCAAAGGGAGATTTTCCGGTGGACCTATTGGTGGAACTGTTATATGCAAATTCAGCTTGGGGAAGAATTAGATCCCACTTGGACGGAGAGTCCCCTGCAAGACATCGCAACAAATTTCCTAATGACCTGTTAACTACTTCAGTTTGCCCATCTGTTTGTGGATGATAAGCGGTGCTATACTGCAAACGAGTACCAAGACGGGACCAAAGAGTGCGCCAAAAATGACTCAAAAACCGAGTATCGCGATCCGAGGTAAAAGAACGAGGGACACCATGCAAACGGACGACATCACGAAAAAACAAATCGGCGACATGAGATGCATCTGAAGTTTTCCTACATGCAATGAAATGAGCCATTTTGGAAAATCGATCCACCACCACAAAAATAGAGTCAACTTTTCGCACAGTGAGGGGTAATCCTAGCACAAAATCCATGGTGATGTCTTCCCAGGGTCGCAGAGGAATGGGCAGGGGTGTGTATAGTCCAGTGTTCTGTCGGTGGCCTTTGAATCTTTGACATGTTTGGCATTTCTGTACAAATTTCGTCACATCCTTGCGCAGTTGCGGCCAATAAAAACGCTCTTGAAGTAGAGTCAAAGTTTTGTCTCGTCCAAAATGTCCAGCTAAACCTCCGTTGTGTAGTTCTGAAATTAAGCTCTCACGAAGGGACGTGGCAGGAATGCACAGTTGGTGGCCTTTGAATAGGAAACCCTCATGAAGAACAAAAGTGGCTGTTGGGTCCTGCCCAGTACCAACACAGTTGGCATGAATTTGACCGAAATCAGGATCAGTGGGGTAGAGGTCCTTGAGAGTTTCAAATCCGGTCGTGCTAACGGTCATTGTGGTCAGAGCATGTGCTCGCCGGCTCAACGCGTCGGCCACACGGTTCAGGGTTCCAGCTTTGTGTTTGAGGTGGAAGGTGTATTCTTGGAGGAAGTTAACCCACTTGGCATGACGCTTATTAAGAGTTTTCTGGGAATTCAAATATCTCAGGGCTTCATGATCAGAGTTAAGGATGAATTCTCGCTGGATCAGGTAATGTCTCCAATGCTTGAGGGCTTGGACCACAGCATAAAATTCAACGTCATAAGTGGAGTACCGTGATCTGGCATCGTTCAATTTCTCGCTGTAGAAGGCGACAGGTCGTCCTTCTTGGCTTAGGACAGCGTCGATTCCGACATGTGAGGCGTCGCAATCGACTACGAAAATCTTGGTGAAGTCGGGAAGTGCCAAGACAGGAGCATGCGTCAATTGATGTTTGAGATTTTGAAAGCTCGTTTCTGCTTCGAGAGTCCAGGCGGGTGCACCTTTCCGCGTACAATCTACCAACGGTGCTGCACAAGTGCTGAAATTTCGAATGAAACGTCGGTAGAATGAAGCTAATCCCAGGAAGCTGCGAATTTCCGTGAGTGTTTTGGGTACGGGCCAGCTTTGAATGGCCTGGATCTTGGAGGGATCAACCTTAAGTCCATCAGCGGTGACAATGTATCCTAGGAAGAAGACCGTGTCAGACATGAAGGAGCATTTCTTGAGGTGGACGTACAGTTTTTGGTCTCTCAGGGTTTCTAGGACTTGTCGCAAGTGAGATAGGTGGTCTTCTTTGGTCAAACTGTAGATCAGGATATCATCGAAGTACACAACCACAAATTTGCCAATAAAGGGTCGCAAAACATGATTCATTGTCCGCATGAAGGTGCTTGGGGCATTCGACAAACCGAAGGGCATGACCGTCCATTCGTACAGACCCTCTTTGGTTTTAAAAGCTGTCTTCCATTCGTCTCCAGGTCGGAGGCGAATCTGATGGTAACCGCTGCGGAGATCCATTTTGGAGAACAGTTTGGCACCTGATAACATATCAAGCATATCATCAAGGCGTGGAATGGGGAAACGATATTTAATCGTTATCTTGTTGATAGCTCGACTGTCCACGCACATTCTCCATGTGCCGTCTTTCTTCGGGGTCAGCAGAGCAGGAACCGCCACGGGGCTCATACTCTCTCGAACATACCCACGTCGCAGCAGATCTGTAACCTGCCGGTTCATCTCTTCATGCTCGCTTGGGCTCATTCGGTAATGGGGTAAGTGAGGGAGGCTGGCTCCAGGGACTAGATCAATGTGATGTTGGATGTCCCGCAACGGGGGTAGTCCTTCAGGCAACTCTTCAGGTATGATGTCAGCGAACTCTTGGATGATGGGTTTTATCTCAGGTGGGACTTCAGGTGGAGTTGACTCTTGGCTGTCCACTTCACGTCCCATCAAGGCATAGATGGTGGAGCTCTCCTGAATTTCACGTTGGAATGTTTGGGCTTCCATCAACAACACGGAGCCCGTGGTCGCAGGCTTGGCCGGTAGGGTTTTGTTACCCGTTTGGGTGGTCGCCGCTCGGAGTGTAGCCACTTGGCGAGGGCTAAGGGCTTCACGTTGGGGCCTGAGGGTGACACGAACTTTGTCAATGAGAAAGGTGTAAGTGTTCAGTTTTCCTCGGTGTTCAGTGTCTCGGTCAAATTGCCACGGTCTCCCTAGAAGTATATGACAGACATCCATAGGGGCGACATGGCACCACACCTCGTCCTTATATGTGGGACCAATGGAGAAGCTAACGAGGCTTTGACGGTGGATCGGGATTTGGGTACCACCTCGAAACCATGCCACGCTGTACGGTTTTTCGAGTGGTTGCGTTGGCAGACCCAGCTTATCCACCATTTCTTGGGAAACGAAGTTCTCAACGCTTCCTCCGTCAATGATTAGAGAACAGCGTCGTCCTCCTGAGGTGCAGGTGGTTCGGAAGATGCTGCGTCGCAACCAGCTATCAGCATCGGAGGCAGCGGGTGTGAGCAGAATGTTTGTGGGCGCGCTGTCAGGAGCGATGAAGTTCTCGTGTTCAATTACCAGGAACGGACCGGAGTCATCTCCATCCACTCCTAGAAGCTCGTAGTCGTCGGCTCCCATGGTGTTGGCAGTAAGCGCAGTCGGATCCTCTCCAGGGGGTTCCTGTTGGTCAAGGTCGGGGTCTTCAGGTTCGTCGGTGGTGCATAGATGGACGGGTCTAGCCTTAGGGTTTGGGCACTCTGCTGCCCGATGGCCCTTTTGATAGCATCGAAAGCAAGTATCAGGTCCTACAATGGGTCGGCTTCCCAAGATGCCTTGGCCGGGGTTTCCAGGGGGTGGTCGGGTGACGGCAGGAGTTGATGGTTTGGCTGGAGTTTTACCCGTCACAACTGATGAGGAGCCCATCGGTTTGGAGTAGATCATCGGGGTACTGGTACGAGGAGCGGAGTTCACAGGAAAAGGTATTTTCCCTCGTCTGGGTTTTAGCAAGCTTGATCTCAGCTCGCTCAGCCTGCTTGTAGGCTTCGTTGACATCACGGCAGTGGTGGAGGTAGAGTTCATCCTGGATGGCTTGGCGGAGGCCTTGCATGTAGCGGGTGACTTCCTGAACAGGAGTCTCCTGCAAACGGTTGCGGTGGACTAGGGATTGGAACCCTTCGGTGTATTCCCTCACGCTCATGGTTCCTTGTCTCCAGGCTTGCAGTCGCGCGTACAGATCGCGTTTGTAATCTTCAGGCACGAATTTGGTCTTCAGCTTAGCTTTCATTTTGCTCCAACTGCGGATTTTGCCTTTCCCTTTTCGTTTGCGTTCAGATTGCAAACAGTCCCACCATAGCAGCGCATGTCCTTTTAATTTTATAGTGACGAATTGGACCTTACGTTCGCTAGGCATGGACTTCCACACAAAGAAGTGCTCGACAGCTTGGAGCCAGTCCAAAAAAACGTCAGGATCTCGTCCTCCGTCAAATTCTGGGACATCGAGACGGATACCTCGATCCCATCCATCGTCGGACTTGGGTCCATTTCGGGGTTGGAATTGATGTTCACCATTAGTTTGTGGAGTATAGCCATAGGTGTATTGATCTGGAGTTTTGGGGAGGAAAGGGGTGTATTCTCTAGGTTCTTCTTCTCCACTTTCTGGTGACTGATCATCGCTCACATGTCCGTCGGAGGTGGATGAACTAGAGTCACGGGACGTGCTATTCCGGGATCGTGATTTCCGGCCAGTGCGTCGACCTTTGTTGGGATTTTCATCACCAATGTCAGGTCCTAGCACGCGGCTATTCAATGTAGCAATTTGTTCATGGGCGACGGTGCACCTACGATCTAGTCCGGTGATTTGGGTACTCAGTTGATTGTTCATGAGTTGTAATTGGGCAAACAAAGCTTCTAAGGTTAATTCAGGGTGTGTGGTGTAGGGGGGTTTAGAGCCACTAGGTTTGTCGGCCATGGATATCCTAGGGTTCTGCTGTCTTTGTTTGGGATTTTTTTTTTGTGTGTGGTTTTGTTTTGTGGGGTTTTTTTTTTATGCAATGAATAAATGGGATGCAGACGAAATGCAGAATCGTGAGGCTCTGATACCAAATTGATGCAAACTACGCGAGCAATAACCTAAATGACGATTCACGCAATGGAACTAGTGACAACAAACGACGAATGAGTTAATTGATGCACGACAAGACAAAATCAGCAACAAAATAGCCACGTTATGCGCGTTTTAGCACCGATTTCGATCCACAAATTTAGGACAAACGGATGAGTTAAAAGTCTTAGACAATTATCACAATATTTGCAACGATGTGGGGTCTCAACGATTCACCAAGCCAAGTCAGCGATATAACAGTCCACAAACTAGTTTATGCGGTGGAATAAAATGGGAAATAACGCTCATACCACAACCGGCAAGGGGAGTTGGCGCGCTTCAGATCTGGCCCGCGTCGTGCTGGGTGAACGGAGGTTTGCTGTCAGCCCTGGAGGGTTCCACGGTTGGCCACACAGGTCGGCAGTCGCCCAGAATGGGGCTGGCGGCTGTGGGGGCTTCACGGGAAGGCGGGGAGGTCCCTGAAGATGGCGAAGGCGACTGATGGAGACGGGTCTGGAGAGGAGGGGGGGAAAGGGCACCGGGGAGGGGGAAGTCGGAAGGGAAGCTGCTCTGGCAGGAGGCGCGGCGAGGGGAAGGGGGGGGCGGCACGGAGGCGACTGGACAGGGGGGCGCGCAGGGCGAAGTGGTGCAGGCGAGGGAGCGGCGCTGCGGTGGCGGCGCTGGAGAGGCTGGCGGTAGAGGAGGGCGCTGGCGTGGCGGCGCGCGAGGAGAAGAGAGGGCTGCGGGGGAAATCGGTGTGGTGGGGAGGGGTGGCGCGAGGGGAGAGAAGGCGGCGCCCGGGAGAGGAAGAGGGAGAAAGGGAGGGTGCGAAGGAGAGAAAGGGAGAGGGAGGTTGGGGGGAACGGCGAGAGAGGGAGGGGAGGGAGGAGAGGAGAAGGCGGCGGCGGTGGAGTTGGGTTAGGGTTGGCGACAGGGAACACGGGGGGGGGGGGGGGGGGGGGGGGGAAGAAGTCGGGGAAAAGAGGGAGGGGCTGCGATTCGAGAGAGGGAGGGGGAGAGAGAGAGAGAGAAGATTAGGGATGGGGAAAAATAATTCTTAATTCAACTTAACTTCTCAATTACAAAGGGGGCCCTTTTATAGAGGCCAATCCCCAACAACTAATCCTAAAAACTAGGAAAAATAAAAAGAAAATAAAAGAGGAAAACAAGGCCTTTTATAATGAGCCTTTTACATAGGGAATAAATAAACAAAATAAATACTAATTAGACCAAATAAATGTCTACTAAAATTAAGTTGCTATCATGCTGCATCATTCTCCAGGCACGACAGAGATATGTTTCGGTGACTTACATGCATGACAGAGATATGTTTCGATGACATGATATCGCAGCGACTCTACATGCATGACAAAGATACGTTCCGGTGACCTGAAAGACACAGACCCGTCCTCGAGTGAGGTCTTCTACCAGCAACAGACATATGTTCTTATGATGCATCGTGTTAAGATGCGATGTATACTTTTTCCTTATGTTACAAGCTGCAGCTTTCTCAGCTTCAGCTTGAGGGGGAGTGTTAGAGTTATTATATTTACATTTATGTTTGTAACCTTTCGAGTTCCGTACCCCCTTGTGATCCTTCGGGTTCCGTAACCCTCTGTGATCTTTCGAGTTCCGTAACCCTTGTAGTCTCTAGGGTTTTCTCTCTATATAAGAGACCCTATCTCTATGGAATAAACATCTCATTAGCTCATCTTCTCAACAACAACGAATGTATGTAGCGAGGTACCACGACTCTAATATCAAACTGTCATGCTCACGGATATGGGTTACGCGTTTACACAGTATTCACAATATTATATTCGTAATTGATCGCATAGATCACATGAAAGTGAGTGAAAATTTTTCGTATTTCGAAAGACATTCACAATAATGTAAACAATCACATAACTAACAATAAGTGTCATCAAATTCACATTTGCATACATTTTCAAATATAATTACATGTAACAGAAGAAACTGACAATTGTACATGTATCCCAAAATATAGAAGAGAAGGAGAAACATTTACATTATCTTGTACACAAATTATAATCATGTATACCATAACAAAAACTGCGGAAGCTCGGCGTCTAGCTGTCAGTCTACTATGATGCAGGCACCTTGCCTGCCAAACATGTTAGGAACAAGAGATATGTCAACAAATGTTGATATAATAAAAAATTTATTAAAAATAAAACAGGTATTTCAATGGTTTCAAAAAGAAGCAAGTATATAGGGTTCGACATTTAATTTTTAACAAGCTACTTGTATGGAAATTTGTTTCAAGTTGTTTTGAATTTGAATCGATTGTTACCCATCACCCCTTAACTTTCTATAGATGATAATTTCATTAATTGATTATATGATCCATATGTAGGTTATCATCTTTTAAACGCTTATACTTATGTTGATGGATCTTGGGATTGTAGATTGTAGAGATATTTATATGCTTCTATGTACCCTGTCGGCTATTTTACTCTTTATGTTTGTTTCATGTAATTTACCCATAGGTCTCTCCTCTATATAAAGAGCCTAGGGTTTCTAGAATAAACAAGTTCTTGATTTTTCCCAACATGGTATCAGAGCGACGGTCTTAGACCGGGGCTCTTGTGCCCTAACCCTACCCCCACGGTCCAGCCTCTGCGCCTCCAGCTCTCTTCCTCGCGTGCGGTGTATTTGCGCCTGCATGTTGGGCATGTGTGTTGCATCTGCACGTCTGCGCCTGTGTGCCTGCGTGCAACTACATGCGCCTGCGTGCAACGCAGTGCTCGTACCCGTGTGCGGCGCTGCTCATCAGCGTGCACCCGCGCGATTCAATGTGTCCCTGCGTGCGCTGCCTCGTGAAGGATTGCACCTGCATGCTGCGTTTTTTGCTTGGTTAATGGGGTTGGTTGTGCTCTGAGTCTACACACGCAACCACACCCCCTCATATCCATATAGACGATTGTTTTTCAGACTTCTATTAACCCTAGTCTTCCTTTATTGGCATCATGTCAGAAAGTAAGGTCGGTGTTCCCTCCACTTACGCATTCAGAGGTCCAACGCCTATTGTCAAGATGGATGGGATGAACTATGAGCTATGGGTAATGCAGTTCATGAGTCTCATGAAGTCGAGTAGTAAAAAGCATATTCTTACCAAAGAGGAACCGATGGAAAAGACTGGGGTGAACGCCTCTTGGGAGGCAGATGATGTATATGCCAAGGTCTGGCTTTCAGGAGTATTGACGACATAAATCGCCAATGATGTGTTGCATCAGCCTACTGTTAAGGCTATGTGGGACATTCTCTCATCTACATACTTTCAGGAGAAGAACGAAACTAAGATACTCTAAGCTTCAGTATGACATTTTCACTATCAAACAGAACGGACACTCTCTCCATTCGTTGTACACATCCTTGCGAGGGATGTTTGAGAAGCTTCATTGCTTCATACCACTCACGGCCACTCCGGAGCAGCAGAAGACGCATAGGAATGCCACTGTGGTTGGTGTATTCCTAGCAGCCCGGGATCCTGAATATGATGCTGCTCGCTCCCAGATCTTTGCAGATACTACTATTCCTCTCATGGAGGAAGCTTTTCGCAGGCTCATCAGGATTATTGTTCCATCTACTGTCACCAATCAGACCACTTCGGTTATAGCAGCCTTCCATGGCAAAGAAGGCTCTTTCTCTCGTGGGCGTGGACCTCGTGGTAGAGGAGGACGCATTCGTCAGCCCCGCACGTTTTGTCATCGTCATTGTCATACTGAGTAAACACGCTACTCTAAGTATGATTTCCCTGCATCAGCCCGTGTAGCAGAGCAGGTCGAGTCACCCGCTGCTCCTACTCCAGATGCGAGGTTTGACGACTTAGTAGCCAGACTGCGTGATATCATGCCTTCTTCATCTCCTGGAGGCCATTCAAATGTTGCAGCTTTAGCATCAGCAAGTACTTCTGCTACAACAAACAACTCAGGTAGCACTTTTGCATTTACATCATGTTATGGATCTCAGATTCCAGAGTGGATTATGGACTATGGGGTGACACATCATTTATACGGAAACAAAGGACAACTTATAGCCTACAGACAGGTTTCTCCAGGAAGAACTGTAGTGATAGCAAATGGGACTCATTCCCCAATCGTAGGACAAGGGGAGATTACTCTGACCCCCTCAATGCATATGAAGAACGTGTTGCATGCACCTGATTTTTCCATGAATTTGTTATCCATCAGTCAGATTACGAAGGATTTGCATTGTCGAGCTATATTTGACCCACCTTCGCTTGTTTTTCAGAACATACTTACATGCAAGGTGATTGGTTGTGGTTGTGAGCAGGGCGGTCTCTATCGACTGGTCCAAACTCCCTATGCAGGCGCATCCTCTATCTCTACATGATCAGTTTCTCCTTCATTTATCATTTACGTTTTGGTCATCTCCCTCTTCAGAAGATGAGGCATATTTTGCCGCAAATCTCTCCAGGATCTACATTCCAGCAAGGCTTGTCAGTTGGGGAAGCATCATCGTTCGACTTTCCCTAGTCGTCAGAGTCGGAGCAGTAGTTCCCCATTTGAGTTATTTCATGTTGATATATGGGGTCCTACTCATGTCCCTGATCATCAGGGGCACAGGTTTTATCTTGTTGCTGTAGATGATTTCTCTCATTTGTCGTGGATTTTCTTATTGAAAAATAAATCTGAGTCCAAAGATGTGATCAAAACGTTTATCAATGAAGTCCAGAATGTTTTTTCTTCGTCTGTGAAATTTGTGAGAATCGATAATGCCTTGGATTTTTGCACATGTAATCTATCCCATTTCTTATCATCTCGTGGCATTATTCATCAAACAACATGTCTTTATAGCTCTCAGCAAAATGGTGTTGCAGAAAGAAAGCATCAGCATTTACTTGAAATCACTCGAACACTTCTTATTCAGAGTAGTGCCCCCACATTCATTTTGGGGTGATGTTGTTCTTACGGCATGTTATCTAGTGAATCGCATGCCTTCGTCTGTCTTGGTTGAGAAGACTTCTTTTTCATTGTTTTTCCTAACAAGGATTTATTCTCACTTACCCCTTGTGTTTTTTGTTTGGTTGCGTTTGTACATCAGATGGCTCGAGGTCTTGATAAGCTCTCTCCTAGGGCTATCAAATGTATATTTGTTGGGTACTCAAAGACCCAGGATATCGGTGTTACGATCCATTGTGCAAAAAATATTATATCAGTGCAGATGTCACATTTTTTTGAGTCTGTGATGTTTTCTCATCTACAGGTAATAGAGTTGTTTCGTCAAATTCCGATGATGTGATTTATGTGCCACCTCCTCCCACAACTCAGTCTGTTTCTCCATCTGTGCCTATCGTCTCACCACCAACACCGCCGTCGCTGCCGCCCTCTACCCAGTCACATATTATTCCCCTCTTACCTAAATTCTATACTCTTCGACCGATGTTTGCTCATGGCCTTGGTCCTTCATCTAATGCGCCCCAAGTTTGTTCTGATAACATGATTTCTAATGATGGGTCTGACAGTGTCTCTATGCAGGAGGATAGCCATCAGATGGAGGAGGCTATGACCTGGATCCCCCTATTGCGGTTCGCAAGCAGAAGCGATCTTGTGCATCTTACCCCTTTGCTTCTCAGGTGTCCTTTCACCGTATAACAGGGGAGTTTCAGAGATTTGTTGTTGCCTTACCGTGGAGATTCCACGGAATAATCAAGAAGCATTGAAGGACAGTCGATGGCGTTTGGCCATGAAGGAAGAGATGGCCACGTTGCAATATCGTGGTACTTGGAGTTTGGAGTCTGCTCCTCCTGGGGCTTCTATAGTCAGTTGCAAATGGTGTTTACTGTTAAACATCATGCAGATGGCATCCTTGATCACTGCAAGGCAAGATTAGTGGCACGTAGCTTCACTCAGACATACGGCATGGATTACTTGGACACTTTTTCTCCAGTGGCTCGTAATGTATATGTATATATATATATATATGCATTAAATTCAAAATACACACTAAAGAATAATCAATTTATAATATCATTCTTATATATTTTATTAATTATATTATCTTATTTGAAAATTTTGATTTTGTATTTTGTTAGATCAACAACTTTTTTATTTAATCACATTTTATTGTTTATTTTATAATATTTTAAATTAAAATATTACAAACCGCATAGACTTCCGTATACTCCTATGCATATCCGTTTACTCGCTTTAGACCGCATGACCGAACGAATACCGCATACCGCATTTCTGAACCTTGGATCTAAAGGAGAAAGTCTACATGCAGCGACCTCTTGGGTTTGCTGCTGAGGGGGAGTGTGGGCGAGTCTGTAGACTTCATAAGGCTATATATGGCCTCAAGCAAAGTCCAAGGGCATGGTTCCAGAAGCTTTCAGATCTGATTGAGAACCAGGGGTTTAAGAGGTCTAATGCAGACCATTCACTCTTTGTGCAGAGGACACCGAAAGGTACAGTTGTCATAATGGTCTACGTTGATGATATTCTTGTTACATGAGATGATGTAGAGGGAATAAAGATGGCAAAAGAATTTCTAGGCCCCCAGTTTGTTACTAAAGATCTGGGCACCCTAAGGTACTTCTTAGGGTTGGAATTTGCTAGGAATGCTCAGAGTCTTGCGATGACCCAAAGAAAATATTTTACAGACATGCTTGTTGAGACAGCTATAATTGGGTGTCGACCCTTTACTTCTCCTATGGATCCTAGCATGAAATTATACGATGATGAAACATATGAAGTGGATAAGAGGAGATATAGAGAGATTGTGGGAAAGCTCATGTATGTTACCATTACCAGACCAGATATCGCATTTGCAGTAAGTCAAGTGAGTCAATTCATGGAACAACCTCGACAAGTACATATGGATGCTATATACATGATATTGAGGTATCTAAAATCTTCTCCAAGTACATGACCTTTTTTTTAAGGAGCAACTCTCAAGGTATCTGCATGTGCTGATGTTGTTTATGCAGGGTGTCCTAAATTCCTAATGATAGGAAGTCCACAACGGGCTTTGCGGTATTTATTGGTAGTTCTCTTGTTTCTTGGAAAAGCAAGAAATAAACAGTTGTGGCTAGATCAAGTGTCGAATCTGAGTATAGAGCTACAGCACAAGCAAGTACAGAAATGATGTGGATTCGAGCACTATTAGCACATTTACATGTAGATGTTCCACTACCCATGCAGTTACAATGTGATAATCAGGTCGCCTCGTTCATTGCAAACAACCCTGCATTCCATGAGCGAACTAAACATATTGAGGTAAACTGTCATTATACTAGAGATATGATCCCGAAGGGGTTGATCTCTACCTCGCATGTTAGTTCAGAAGAGCAAACAACAGGTATCTTTACCAAGGCATTACTCCAGGGGGGCATTCCAAAAATGTTCGTCCAAGCTGAGCATGATTAATATCTATGCTCCATCTTGAGGGGGAGTGTAGAGATATTTATATGCTTCTATATACCCTGTCGGCTATTTTATTTCTTTATGTCTATTTCATGTAATTTACCCATAGGTCTCTCCTCTATATAAGAGAGCCTAGGGTTTCTGGAATAAACAAGTTTTCTATTTTTCCCAACATAGATGATGAGTCTCTAATCTGATCTTTGTCTATATCAAATTCTCAAGTCTAGTGGATAGCATGTGGTCTTGGTTTGGGTATAACCTCATACTATGACTCTAAGGCGTGAGGAATACCTTAGGGTTGAGCAATACCTTAGGGTTGGCTAGCTTTTCCTGACATCTGTAGTGGTAGTTCTAAGATTTGATTAATTGTTGATTATTTTTGTGCCAAGCTCAACTATAGTCAAACTCAACTGCAACCCACTCTAATCTGCAACTCATCGCCAGGACCTATTGGCGGAATAATAACCAAAACTCAAGCGGTGAGGAAGCCTCCTAAGAGACTCTTCCGTCTCATCCTCTAAGTGGAAGTGCAGTCCAATAGAGAGCTAGGCCTACTCCAAAATTACGCCCCTGAGGCGGGTGGGAGACTTCCGGAAGAGTCCCTCCAAAAATCGGCCCGACCGATATGGGGAAAAAGCGTTAAAAATCAAAACTAAGGGTTCTCCAGCTTAGGCTTCCTAGTGAAACAAGGTCAGTGGAACTGGTCAAAAATATGGATTCCTAACGAAGCATAAAAATACTGCGAGCTCACGTAAAAACCGTAAAAAGGACTGGAATACTAGACCCACGCACTAGGCGGTCGTTTCCCCAACTGGACTTCTTATCTCCCGTCTAACTGAGGGTCACCGCACCCTTGCACAGTCAGGTGTAAGAGTCACCATGACCAACAGCTATCTATCATTATTGATTCTCAAATTTAGATTCTAACTTGCGGACATGCATGATGCATCCATTGCCATTAATACTTGAGCCCCATAGCATTAAATATTTTGTCACCTCTATTCCATTTGTATTGGAAAAAGCACCTTTTAGACAACCAGATTTCCCTATCTTCTACCCTTTATAATCTTGATATGCATATCATGAGCCTTTTCCTTTGGTACGAGCTACTGACATGATTTTTTTGGGGGGACTAGTTCACATGACACAAGTTGGTGACACTTGTTAATTATGCGATTATTTACGTTATTGTGAATGTCATTCGAAACGCAAAAAATTTTCCCTCATTTTCAGGTGATCTAATGCGATCAATTATGAATATAATATTGTAAATGTTGTGTAAACAAGTAATCTAGATCCGCAGGCGTGACAATTATATCCGATTTTCTCGGTCCAGAAAAGCGGTTTGACCGGTCTAACCAGTAAATTCAGCCATGTCGGATGTGTTCCAGTGTCAATAGGAATGATGATGTCATGCTGACATCATTGCTGATCCGATCGGTTTGAACCGGTGGTTCGATCCAATCAGACCGAACCGAAGAATTAACGGTTCAACGTCCAGTCCGATTTTTAAATCCTTGATTGCCGGTGTTGTAGATCGCGCATATGTGGTATAGGAGCTTGAGGGCGGCGAGGGGGTTGTAGTGCCAAGTGATGACGAAGAGGGAGGTGGTGCTGGAGTGGTGTTGAGACGACCTGAAAGAAGACACCGCGAGAGTGGTTACCGGAAGAAGGAAGGTCAGAGAGGTTTTATGTGAGCGTGGTGGGGATGTTGTTGAAAGATGTGGTCAGGAGGGAGGCATGTGTTAAGAATGTAAGAGTATTAGTACAATAAATCATTCTTAAATCAGACTGGTTTCAATAAATCATAGTATTGATGGCCAAACTAACACAGGGGCACAAATATTAACGGCCTAAGAAGATTGGGGGTACAGGTGATATTGCAAAAAGGAGGAGGCATAAAAGAAGTGGTTGACAAGTAGATGGCATACAAATTTCTTTCTATCCCCTGATCGGATATGGTCTGCCAACATGCTTCTAACAAATGTAAATACAAAATTATCTTGCTACATATTGCAACCTCCCCATGACAAAAGAAATCATCTACCTCTAAAATGAAAAGAACCAATGCATTAATTCTTGCATGCTCTCCCACGATTGTTTGGTATCATCTTATCTCCATTCATTATATCTCCATGCAGGTGCTTCCCAGTCAAAAGAATCACCATAGCGAAGCAGTGCTGCTGTATCGAACAAGGTTCGAAATCTCGATTTCGATCTCGTTTTGGTGAGCTGGAATACCGAAATTTCGGAAAATTTCGACAATTTCGGTGGAAATGTCGGAAAAGACTCAAAAATCTGATTTTTCCCAATTTTATTGTAAATTTCGATATTCCAAGTTATTAGAACAATAAATAACATATAAATACACAATTATTTCACACATATTGGTCATCTATACCCCTTATATAGACATGTCGGTCATATCGGCCATATCAATCATATCTGTCATATTGTAAAAATGTTAGATATTGCAAATGGACTTAATCTAAGTACTTCAAACAATGAAACAATAGATGTACACCTATAGGCTTACAAATACAGCATAGAGCATACATAGCAATCATCTTATCATCTATGAGTCTACGACTATGACAGTATGTCACAGTCACACACCATATCGAACATATCGTTGTTACTTGTTAATAGTTAATACATAATAACAACGTAATAGTCTTACAAGTTACAAGAAGTGAGAATTATTAAGAACATGCACATTAATGATCAATGCAATAAAAGATTAAAATATATTACCTGGTGACATGTTTGGTTCAGAATCAAGAGTTGTGTGGTGGATCTGAATGCCCCCCATCCTTGTTGCCTCTCATAACGCATCACAGATTAAATGAACTCGCAGTAGTTCTCCCATGTCATGTACGAGTACATGGCCTTGTAATCCATCAGATATTGCCTGTATTGGTGGTCATCGATGCCTATGAGTATCCCGAGATGAGGATAAGCAGCACTATGGCTTCGCCTTATTTCCATCAGGAGCAAAGGCATACCTCTAGCCAATGTCCCCACTGAAATCGCCCCTCTGATCATCAGAACTGTCAGATTCAGATCCAGAATCAGAATGTGTCATGGTGATGATCGTCGAAATCTGCGAGGAAATTCAAGAACAATCATTAAGTTGGCATACAATGCGACCACTTATGAATATGCAAATTATTTTATGTTTTAAATTTCGGAATTATTATATATTTAATTTTTCTAACACCTCATATTCCGATTTTCAGAAAAACAACTTTAGATTTATACATTAGGGTCTTAGATCTAGCAATTAGGGGACCATTTTCAAGAAAGACTACCTAAGTGACACAAAATATGTACAAAAATCTAAATATTTAACATATAATTTTCGGATTTTCTAATTTTTTAAATTTATTAATAAAAAAATCCGGATTATGATTTTTACTTCCATAACTTAAGATCCGAATTTATAATAACCCAACTCATTATCGTTCCACATTAAACCTCAAAAAAAGCCCCAATTTTCTCTTACATAGATCTAACAAAATGTTTTCAAACTATATTTTAGTTCATGTTAACTTTAGATCCGAGATACTGTGTTCATAGCTACCACTATTGTGCAATCAAAACACAAAAGCCCTAATTTTCGTCTCCAAATTTAAAGCTATATTTCGGAAATCTCTCAAAATAAACGCCATGCCAAGCTATATCAACATCCTAAGAGTGAAAGTCCTAAAAAAATTGAATTTGATGAAGAATTAGCCTAATTTGGCTTACCTCGAAGGAAGAAGAGCTTGGAAGAAGTTGGAGATGCTTCTGCCTGAACTCGATCGAAATGAGGTGCTTTCGACCAAAATTTCGACAGATATCGATATCTCGGTGAATATTTTAATGCAAGATTCCCTCTGTCGGCCGATATCTCGAGTTGAGCCGAAATCTCGCCAAGATCTCGCGAGATTTCGCTCGAAACCGTGGATATCGATATATATAGCAGTTTCGAAAGCCCAGACTCGTCGAAACCGATATTTCGACGAAATTTCGTCGAAATATCACGAAATTTGATTCATTGGTATGGAAGAATGAGTTTCGACTGGCAGCATATGCTATTCACACATTCCACAAAAGGCATTTTTTTGGTGCTCTACTACAGGAAGATGGTCTCCGTATTCGCTAAGAAGTAGCTACTTGGGAAAGAAGATCCTATACATACCGAAGAAAGCTGCTGTCAGCAACAATTGCACAACTCTTTGGCTTCATCATTGACATGATGAAAGAGCATGAAGTAGCAAGACGATGTCGATACCAGGATGCCACACAGATGAGTGCTGAAGAACTCTCTGTTAAAATTTTGCAGCAATTCAAGACAAAACTGTATATATGTTCTATCTATTTAGGAACAAAAATTAATGGAATTTCCCTGTTTTCCTTCATGTCACGAGACAGACAAGATACACTTTTCAAGGAATATGGATGCCAAGATCCTTGATATTCTGTTTCTAGACCTATCTCAAAAGACTTCCACAGGACTGGGGGGCAACAAAGTCAGGAAGAGTGCTTCACAATCGCTTACCTATCTGAGTGTGACAGTGATAATGCAAAAGAACAAAAAGATCGTGGGCTACAAAATCGAGGACGGCTACACATATTGGAACTTTCAATATGGTAATAAAGGTACAAGCAATCTTGGAGGAGAAAATGTACTAATTCAGGCAGGTTTGAATTAGAAGGGTTATCCCAGGAATATCCAGTAGAGTTCATCCTGTACTGGTTGGAATATTTCAAGTGGTTATCGGATGCAAAAAGGAGAATACATCGCCAAAAAGAATCCCTTCTTTTGGCATGCACATTTCTCCATCATGCTTGTCCCCACACGCATGGATGGGTCGACGACCAACGTATTACCTGCACGGGTTAAAGCAAGCAAGATACTGATAGTCGACTTTAAATAGCAGATAAGGTAATTCCTGTTTCTAATTATGTCAAATTGTCCCGTTAAAGGTGTTTGGTATTATAGATTCCTCAGAAAAAATGTGAAATTTACGGATATACTGAAACGTAAGCTCAATTACCGTTTGGAATTTACCTATTTCTGGACGTAAATTTTAAGCTCATTAATCCGTTCAAGAACAACATTTACATCTATCTGACATTGTCACTCAGTGGCTTAACTACCGCACAGGCTGACAATCAGGATAAACTCACTTACTCCATTTTCGTCAACTAATCCATACCATTATCTTGTTAATTCAGCAAAAAAAAGTGGTATTTTTCTCCTAAACATGAAAATAAATCTTTATATCCGAGTTAAAGGAGTCGAGAGGGAGGACTTTCTTAGCTCGCTTGCCTCATCACAGTAGAAAAGCTTGCTCGGTATCTTTCACTCACCCTCCTACCATCTCTCCCTTTACCTCCCGCTTTCACACTCAATGGTCTAGTATTGACTGCTTCCCTTGCGGTCTCTACCTGACGAGACCTTTACTTTGACCTTACTACTCTAATTCATCTAGTCCCCTATGGTCGGTCTTCCTTTAGGCGGGCGGGAATGTACCTTAGAAAGGCCTTTAGAATGTCGAGTCAAATGAGATGTGGCTTTCCAATTTTCAAGAGATGTACATCAATTAGACACGCAAACAATCGAATTTTAATATAGATGTTACCATATTTTTATCTATTTTTAAATACGAATACGGATGCTAATACAAATATTGATAGATATGAAAAAACTGATATGTGACAAATACATATAATATTAGCAATAAATGATATAATTTTCATAATAATTACATCAAATATAGTAAAATAACACATAAAATTATGTTATTGTTAAATTTAAATTGGAAAGTATATTTATAGATGAAAACAGATGTATCTGATTCAGATATTATAGTTTCACAGTGATATCCATATCAACATCAGCATCTATTTTAAAACGAATATGGATGTCCAGATATATATACATAGTAAATTGGATATATAGTTTCACAGTGCATCCATTTCAACTGGCAATATCACATCAAGAAATCACATGGCACAACCTGATTAGAACCTTGACAAGGAGTGGTGCTACATGCAAATAATTATCTCAGGAGATCGATGGAGTGGGAATTATACCAATAAATATACATATATGAGAGCAATTACATCAATTTTACAGACCAAATGGCAAAAACAAAGACATCAGAATCTTGGAAGAACTTTGTGAGTAAGCCTCAGGCTGATGTATCTTGTTTAATTTTGGGTATGCAGATTACGCTGATAACTGCCACCACGATAAAACCTTTGGAAGCTAGCTAAGATACAACAAGAACATTGCAACATCTATAGTTCATCATGCATGCGAGAAGCATGAACTGAAGGATTGGATATCACGCCTCCATGATTCTGTGCAAGAGGAGGGTCTCCAGCACCAGCCTTGTGGAACCCAAGTTTCAAGTCCGACAGTGTGCCGTCTTTGATGGCCTCGGTAAGCTTCCTTTGCAGTTTAAGGAGCCCGATACGCTTGGAGACAACATACAGCACGGCACAGGAGAAAAGGATGAAGCCAACGAGAACAATAACCCTGTTCAACATAAAAGCACATGCATCTTATTTAATAGTAAAGAGGCCAAAATTGTACAAGGGATAAAAAGCAATAAAAAAAGGTGGCAGCTGCTTTAATAAAAGAAAAGCCAACCCCGCATAACATGGCTCATTGAAACAAAGTGGCCTAAGTAAAGTATTCATTAAGACCATCAGGAGTAGAGATGCAAAAACTTTCATATACATATATGTGTGTGCGTGCGCGCACGTGTGCTTGTACGGATGTGTGTTACCATATGCTTGTCTGTATTGGCAGACATAAAAGCATGTTACTGTATCCTTAAAATTAGATTTGGACATAAAACCACGTACTCAATAGAATTACCGATATGGATATTTGTTGATATGATATCCTTAAATCAGATATTGATGTTAAAATCTGAATAAAATGAACACGATACTAGATCCAATGCAGATATATCCATACCCATTAGCATACCTAATCAAGGAGGGGGTATGGTATAAACTAATAATTTTTCCCAAGCGATCACTGCATTCTTGGATTACAGAGATCCGCCATTAATTCAACAATGCATGAAAAGAAATCGGCCGCGGACGGATCAAAACAAAAAGAAATGCTTCTCCCAAAGATGTGAATCTCCAAGTCCCTGGATAAAGAGAAAGATATAGAGGAATATAACCAGTGAAATATGGAGATGGAAAGATGTTTATTGTTGAAATAACAGAGTCGTAGATCTCTTTATCCACATTCTTTTGTTTTTTTCTAATGCTCCTACGTCCGTTTTCTATTTCTTCACCCCTTTCTTACATAGAGTAGGTCTTCAACCATTTTCGTAATAAACAAGTTGTTATATTTTCTCAACATGGTATAAAACAACGACCTTCAATTAGCGGCCGGATACCGTAGTCAGCTCCCAAACTCCACTTTTAGCAGTTAGAATCAAGCATTGGTTCATATCAAGTGGAAGAGAACGTACAGGACTGACCACCTGATTAGGGGAGAACAACGTTAGATGGAAGAGAGGATAAAAGAGGAAATGAACAACATAGATAACAAGGATAAAGAAAAACCGCATGTCACGGGGACTAAACCACATTGGCAAACAATTAACGATCTATCAGGATATCACTCTTTCTTAACGGATAAGCCAAAAACAGACTTGAAAGACAAAAAAGGACCACAAACCATCTCATCATGCAAATCCATTAATAGTAACTAATTCCAAAGCTTGATGGGCCAGATCGTCCCTCTCGTAGAATAACCCCAAATGGAGAAAGATCTAGAGAAGACCCAACAGAAATAACGAACAAAGTTTGGAATTATTCTCAGAGCACCGCAGAGGGATAGGAAATGCAGAGTCAACAACTGAGAGATTGAGTCAACATCCGGTGGAGTCGGTGGATGGCGATGGCATCAGCATCTTGCAGAGGAATCAACATCCAGTGAAGGTGGAGTAGGGCGAATGTTTCATGCTACTGCCAATGGATAGACAGGAGCACCAGTGACAGCACCTCGAGGAGATATCATCAACAATCAATGCAGGGAGGGGAGTCCGTGACTCGAGGACAAGGGACCTCAAGAGGAGAAGGGCCTTGGACTCCATCAATCGTCGAGGTCATCTGCCAAAGCCCAAGGCAATGGGCGGGCTTGGATGTATGCTATGGTTTTGGGCAAACGGTCGAAGAGTGGGAGGAAGGTTAGCAGAAGCGGTTAGAGGAATGCCTAAAGTTGAGTTATGCTTTGTCTTGAAGACACCTCTTTACTCCACTTAATCCCAATAAACAAGCCCTAACACCATCTTGGCACATGAGCATGTTTACAACACGTGCATAGCTGATTGACTCATTATCCTCAGATGATGTGTTAAGACTTTTCTCTAGATTTTATATATCAATTGGGCTCTTCTCCGAGAATACATCTTCCAATACAACAAAAACTTACCACAACCCATCATAAAGGAGATGGTGCCTTCTATGCACCAATCATCAAATCCAATGGGACGAACTATGACTTGTGGGATAAGAAGTTAAGAACATATTTGATGTTTTTAATGCATATAAAAGCAACATATTCCAAATGATACAATCTGTTCTTGTTCCCTAGATAGCCAATGAGGTGCTACATTATCCCACGACAAGAGGAATATCTGAGTCTCCGTGAATTACCTATTCACTGGCCAGGAATGCGCGAGCATACTACAACTCCAGATTGAGATTGCTCTTTTGAAACAGAAAGGACGCCAACTATCACAGATGACAGGAGCCTTTATGTGGTTACACACCTATGTACTCATATGCACAAACCTTCCTCATGTCCGCTTCCTAGCACATACACACTTTTTTGCCCTTGACCTTGCAACGGAGGTCTTCTGTAGTCAAATGTTGGTGCCACCAAACATGCCCACTAAGGAGTAGACATGCAGTGGGTTGATTTGGATGCCAATCATTTTGGTTAATATTCTGACTTGAAAACTACTTCGGCAACAGAAGTTTCACATGGATGCAAATGTGATCGTGGATGTAGTCCAAGAGGACGTAGCTTTTTGACTAGTGATTTTTGATCTACTAGGCAGTGCACCTATTGTGGCAAGCAAAGCTATATTGAGGATACTTGATAGCAAAAGCATATAAGCCATGTTTCTGTCAATCATGCCACTATTAAAGAATCTTGATGACATTCTTATGTTTTTTTTTCTGAAGTATGATGCAACCATCTTCAGAAGTAGAGGAGGCTTTGAAGGTTATGAGACCTGGGAAAGGTGTAGGACCGGATGACATCCCTGTAGAAGTATGGAGAGTTTTAGGTGAGCGCAGTTTGACTTGGCTTACGAATTTATTCAATGTTATTTAGCGAAGCAAGAAAATGCCTGAAGATTGGAGGAGTATCGTGGTGCCTCTTTATAAGAATAAAGGAGACGTTCAAAATTTTTCAAATTACAGAGGTATCAAGCTGATGAGTCACACTATGAAAATTTAAAAACGTGTTATCGAAAGAAGGCTGAGGAAAGTTTCCAACGTAAAAGAAAACCAATTCGGATTCATGCCAGGTCGCTCAACTATTGAAGCTAACCATTTGTTAAGGAGAATAATGAAGATTTATAGAGCTAAAAGGAAGAACCTCTATATGATCTTTATTGATTTGGAGAATGCCTATGATTCTGTCCCACGAGAGATATTGTGGAGAGCTTTGGAGAAGAGACAAGTGCATGTCCTATACATTAACCTCATAAAGAACTTGTATGATAAGGCTTTATCTTATGTAAGGACCCCGTCTGGAAAGACTGACTATTTTGACATCAACAGTGGTTTACATCAAGGTTCAGCTTTGAGTCCATTTCTTTTAACTTTGATTATGGACGAATTGACAAGTCACATTCAGGATGAGTTACCTTGATGTATGTTATGTTATTTGCTGATGATATTGTGTTGATTGACGAGACTATAGATGAAGTAAATGAGAAGCTTGAGGTCTGGAGACATGCATTGGAGACTAAAGGATTTCGTATAAGTAGGGCTAAGACGGAATATATGGAGTGCACCTTTGATGGAAGCAATGGTGAAGGAATTGAGGTGAAGATTGGTGACAATAACATTCGGAAGAGAGATTCTTATAGATATATGGGATCTATTTTGCAACAGGATATGGAAATTGATGGAGATGTTACTAATAGAATAAATGCAGGCTGGCTGAAGTGGAGAGGAGCCTTTGTTGTTCTCGGTGATAAGAAAATTCCTTTAAAAATTAAAGGAAAGTTTTACAAAGCAGTTGTGAGACCTGTTACGCTCTATGGATCTGAATGTTGGCATGTGAACCATAGACATGTGCAAAGAATGGTTGTAGCAGAAATGAAAATGCTGAGGTGGATGTGTGGACACACACGTAAAGATCGGATTCGTAATGGTGTAATCAGAAAGAAAGTTGGTGCAACTCCGATCGAGGATAAGATGCGAGAAAACCGCTTAAGATGGTTTGGTCATTTGCAAAGAAGATCAGCGGATGCACCAGTTAAGAGATGCGAGTGTTGGGAAGTTGAGCCGGCTAAGAGGGGGCGAGGACGGCCCAAGAAGTGTTGGAAAGAGACTATACGAATGGATCTTAGTTTTTTGGATATAAGCCACAGATTGACCCAAGATAGATCTGAATGGAGGCGGAGAATCCATGTAGCCGACCCTACTTAATTGTGGGAAAAGGCTTTGTTGTTGTATGATGCAACCATCCCATTTAGTCATCCTCTAGAGCAACATCATCTTTTACACTTGCCATTGCCAACATCGCTGCTTCTATTGAGGTTTCAACTGCTTATGACGATGAGACAAACTAGCAGGTTGATTCATGTACATCATGCCATCTCTATGGAGATGCCCAACGGTTCTCCTTGTTTTAGTTCACCCATGATTTTTTTATGAGAAAGAGGGTGAACTCCAGAGGTTGGAGTCACTGCGAGCACTTTATATTAATCAAAGAAATAAGATACAACTTACATTATCTGGACTCCCAGAAGCTTGTTAAAGCCCTACAAAATGACACCACATTTTTTGAGTAAAACGACTGATTTTTTAATATAAGACCATTCCTTGCTAACCAAATTGCCCATAGTGTCGCGAAAGGCTTTGCGACGTCATCCAACGAATTGCTTCCTACTTTCCTCACTGCTTCCCAAAACCTTGCTGAGCCACCACTATCAACCCACGGAATCTGGAGCTCCGCCCAAACCTGTGTGGAGGCGTCACACTTGAAAAAGAGGTGCTCCGAGTTTTTTGTGTGCACCGCACAAATATTACACGCTATCTTGTAGCCCAAAGATCCTTGCTCTCCTCTCTTTATCACATAACCTATTTCTCCGCAGGCACCACAGGAAGACTTTTATCCTGGTGGGAACCTTGCTGGCCCAAATGATTTTGACATCTTGGCATAGATCATGGTCTTCTCCTTTCGACCCACGCTTGAATTCCATGTGCAACTTTTTCACCGATAATTTTGCGTCAGTCCATCGATAGTGGTCTCTGTTCATATTAAAAGCCATCGGTTCTGGTATCATCGAGAGCATGGTGCCAAGTTCCTCTCTCCTATCAGAAAGTACCGCTGCAAAATCTAACATCCAATTCTCTGCCTGTGCCGCATCCCTTATGCTTATTTCTTTATTTGCCACCAAAGCAAAAAGTCTCGAGAATCTTCTCTCCAAAGGCCCCTCCCCCGTCTAGTTCTCCCTCCAAAATCTGAAGGTCCTTACGTCACCCATCACCGACCACATTTTGTGATTCATCAGCGTCAAAATCTCATGCACACCCTTCCATAGCGGTGATTCGAAGCGAGATGTCCCAATCATCAGGCCCCCTTTTACATCATAAATCTTCCGCAACAATCTCGTGGCCAAGTCGTCAGACTTGCCCCAGATCCGCACCACCCACTTAGCTAGCAAACCTTATTCATGCATGCAACATCCCGGACTCCTAAACCACCCTGATCTCTATCGCTGGTGTCCTCCTTCCAACCATGTAGACCCGCTTTAAGCTGTTTCTCATCTGACCAGAAGAATCTTCTCATTAGCGTTTCAATCTTCTTTCTAATCCCAACCGACATCAATCTGGTGGAGAAAAAGAAGATAGGTATTACAGACAGCACATGCTTCAGCAGCACCAACTTCCCTCCCTTCGAGAGTGTGACCGCTTTCCACCCAGCCAGCCTAAGCTCCATTTTCTGAACGACCGCTTCCCATTCCGAATTCTTTAGTCTGCCAGCCACCAGCGAGAGGCCGAGGTAGGTGAGAGGTAGGCCGCCAAGGGGGCAACCAAATCGCTCCGCCACATTGCCCCTTTCCTCCTCCATGCCAAAAGTGACGATCAATGATTTCTACTCATTTATCTTCAGTCCCGACAGGCAAGAAAAGATACTCAACAGTTGTGTCATTCTACTATGTGTTTCCTCCGCTCCACCAAGAAACAGGAGTGTGTCATCAGCATATTGCAAAATCAGGATCGAGATGTCCCTAAGCTTAAAACCTTCATACCATCCCCCCTCAACCGCTTGCTTGAACATTATCGCCAAAGCATATGCTACCAAGACAAACAACATTGGCGCTGAAGGGCACCCCTGGCGTACCCGTCTCCCCCCTCGAGTCTACCATTCACCAATACCGAAAATGACGACGTAGTGATGCATCTTTTCATCCAGTCTAGCCAGCACTCTGGGAAGCCTCTCCTTCTCAACGAAAGCCACAAGAAATTCCAGTCAACACAATCATAGGCCTTAGCGAAGTCAATTTTCAACAATACTCCCTTCGCATTCCTGCGTCTCCACTCTAAGCAGACCTCGAAAGCCATGACCAGGCCATCACCATTTGGCGACCCGGTATAAAAGCGGATTGCCCGTGCAGAATGAGAGTCCATCACAACTCTGAGACGGTTTTCCAGAACCTTCGCAATGATCAGGTAAACTCCGTTGGACAGAGCGATCTGTCTGTAGTCTTCTACCCTTAGCGGAATATCCTTCTTGGGAAGCAGGAATAACAAAGCCATGTTCACCTTCTCCAAGCCCATGTTCCCAACCCCGAATTCATCCATTACTTCCATTAAATCACCTTTGACTATGACCCAAAACTCCATGTAGAAGAACACTGGAAAGCCATCTGGCCCTGGCGCCCCATCCGCGTTCAACCCCTAAATAGCCTTCTTCACCTCCTCTTCCGTAAAGGGCACCACTAAGCCCTCCGACTGCTCTGGCGATAAAGTCTTCACCCCCTCCCCAACCAACCCCAACCGCCCCAACCACACGGTTGCCTCCTCCTTGATGCTTCCACAAAATAGCCTCTCTGTCCCACACCAATCTGCGCATCACTTGAGATCTTCTGCCCCCCCCCCACACACAGACACTTCGAGCTCATGAATGTGGTTCCTCCTCTTTCTGCCAGAAGCCACTGTGTGGAAAAATCTCGTATTAGCTTCCCCTTCTTTTAGCCATTTCTGCCTTGACCTCTGTCTTCACTCCACCTCCATCCTTCTATCCTCCAGCAATATCTCCTGTAAGAGTCCGGATCTCTCTAACTCTTCATCTTGATCTAGACCTCTCAGGTCATCGGTCCCGTCCAGCCGCACCACCTCATCTTGCGCTTTGGCTCTTTTCTCCCTTCTTTTCACCCTCAACTCCCTACCGTAGACCTGCAGGACCGACCTGAGCATTGACAGTTTGGTCGCCAAGCGACAAACTGCAGACCCCTCCGGCTAACAATCACGCCATAGGCCCGCTACCATGTCCTTGAAGCCGTCCTGCAACAAACACGACCGCTCAAAGCAAAATATGGACTTGCTTCTCCTTTCCTCCCCTAAAGACCAAATGATGAGCGTATGGTCTGAATGCGCCCAAGGAAGCGCCCAAGCCTGCGACAACGGAAAGAGTTCTACCCCCTCAGCAGAAATCAAGAATCTGTCAAGCTTTGACCTTGATCGCATACTTCTCCAAGTATACGCGTATCCCGCAGCATCCACGATTGTGAGACCCAAGGTGTGTACCAACTCCAGAAGAGCAGCATAACCGGTATCACGCCCCCTACCTCTGTGCGGGCGATAATCCGGTAATAGAGTAAGGTTAAAATCTCCCCCAATGATCCAAGCCCCCACAGTATGCCCTGCGCACGACAGTGAAAGATCTTACGCTAGCGACCCCGTCATTGTACCAGTTGGTCCATAAACATTTGTTACCGTTACACAACTTCCATCCTCACGACACTTGAGACGAACTGATTGCGAAAAAGTGGAGCCCCACTCTTCCAGAAGCTCAAGGTCGTCTTTCTTCCACCCTGTGATCATCCCGCCTGCCAACCCTTGGGACGCCAACTCTCTAAAAGCAAAGCTCCGCCCCATTCCCAAGTCTCGGCTGGAGTCTTCCATTGTTCTTGTCATCTTTGTTTCTTGTAGCAAAAAAATATCTGCTTTAGATTCTAAGATGAGATTCCCCACAGCTAGGCGTTTGTCGGGGCAGCCTAGACCCCTCACGTTCCACGACAGAGGCTTCATTTGGCGATAAATGCTGACCTTCTTAAATGTTGCGGCAGCACTACCCCCAGACAAACGGCGAACTCTCTGTCTAGGGGGCAGAAACGACTTGGCTCGCCCCACAAAGAGACATCGTCCCGTGGAGGAAATGGAAAATAGGATGAGCAGCTCGACTCACCCAAACATTTCGCCCTGCGCCACCTTCTACAAGATTTTAATGCATCCCCTTTTACAAAACACCGGTCATACCTTGGCCCTGTAGTGATCGGCATTGTGCTTTTCCCCCAGACTGCATGTCTGACGGGTGCACTCCCTGCACCGAATCTAGGTGCTCAAGATCCCCCAAGGCCCTGGTAGTGGTAGGCGACTCCTGGTGCTCGGGGTTCTCCTCCACATCCCTTCTATCCTTTCGGGGGCTATTTGTGTAGTGTTACAATTCTCCTCCTGGACCACCACATCCTGGCTATCCTCCTTGTCATGCTCAGGGAACTCTGCCACTCCAGGAGCAGACGGGTTGAGCTTGGAGCAGCTATACCCATTCCCATGAGATGTAACCATCACCTCTTCCCCTCCGCCAGCAAAGATCACCCACAGACTCTCCCCCTGCAGACGGTCCAAGGCATTGGGCTCCAGCACCCCTCTCGGATCTGCAACTGATTGATCGAGCATCACTTCCAATGGTATCGAATTCTCAAGGAAGAAGTGTGTAATCGGGACCGAATCCGCCCCTACCAACTGGTGACCTCCTGTTTCCGAGGCCGCCAACACCCGATGTGTCGGACTCTTCAACTCGGAGCTCCGACTACCTCTCTCCTGCTCCCCCCTCACTTGGCATGAGACATGTGCTCCCTGTGGTGAGAGCCTCCAGGTCTAAATCAGGCGCCCCGTCTTTTTCCACGCCGAGAATCGCAAGAGCCTTAGTGGTTCTGCACATTCCCTCCCCCACTACAAAATCTTCACTACCCCTTGGTTCCGCACCTGCCATTTTGTGATGGTCCCTCTTCTCATGACTTTTTGTTTTCCAACCGTGTTCACCCCCTTAGTTCACCCATGATGTACGGACAGTTATACGTGTTAATGGACAACATTCACTTTTACATTGAGATTGCTATTGTTGATCATTTTTATCATGTCTATTTTGATCCAAGATAGATGCACAAGATGTGTACTTGGATATTTCCCAGAAGAGAATGGTGTACATTACACGATACAATCTTTTTACACTTGACATGCCACCACTGCATCTGCATCTGATTTTCTATGGCATCTTCATTTTAGTTGTCCCTCTTTTTAGAAACTCAGATGGATTTGGCAATGAAGTTAGATGAATAGCGTAAGGTTCTCACTTGGTTCATGTGAGAGTCGGAAGCAACGGGAGCAAATATATTATTTCGCGGAGGAGAACATCAGTGTTGATCCTTTGGACGATGAGCAGGACCTGGTCAAAGACAGGATTCAAAGACAACGTCGTGCAGAAGATCATTGAGGAGAAAGATCAAAAGAGGGAGGTGGAGGAGAAGCATTTGTCAACAATGTTAAGTCAGAAGTAGCTGAAAGGAGACGCTAACATGTGATTCTTCCATGCCATGGCAAGTGGTCGATGTTGTCAGAATCATTTTTCCTGTTGCGGATGGCGGGGATGCTTTTTATGGGGAGGGCAAACGTGGCTAGGGCACTGACTGCTCACTTCCATGCAAGGTTCAGGAAAGCGATATGCGCATGTGTTCGGACAGGACACTATATAGTGATTAAGCAGTATGTTGGAGCATATGTGAGGTATATGTAGCTCTATGTGGTTTTCTAATTTTAAATTTAAAAATAAATAAATATCTAAAAAATATTATAGTTGACACATACAAGATATATAAAATGATATTTCTCATAAGAACACTTAACATTGACTAATTCTTTACTTTAATACATATCCAATAACTATTGAAGTATGCAAAAACTATTTCTTTACTTTAATATGCATATTCAAGAAGTGTATATCCAACAATTATTGATAGTAATATTAGATATGGGATTATATGCATATTCAACAAAAAAGCAACAATAAGTTCATACTATGCTTACAATTTAAGTTTTAATACATACGCAATATATATAGTTTCAACATTTGTTTATGATTTACATTTCAATGCATATAAGTTCAATTCATATATTCAGGAAGTTACAGGATTATAACTGAAGTACTACTTATATACGTAAAAAATAAGAATGATATAAGCCATGGGATTACCGAGCACAAGAGGCACTAGCGATCACCGAACAATGATTGGGAACCCAAGAGAAACACCAATGAGATGTTGATCCACATGGACCACATAGGAAGTGGAGCAGCGCAGCAAGGAAGGACATATCGATATCGACATCATATCGATACAATGTCGATACCGATATATCGCCGATATATCGGCGATATATCGACGCATATCGCTGACAACCTGTATCCATTGTTCTATTTTGAGATGTCGATACCCGATATATCCATATCGGCGATATATCGGTGACCTGTCGATACCGATATATCGCCGATATATCGACGATATATCGCGATATGGCGATCCCTAGCGCAGACGGGCAACAAGAAATCAGGGCATAATCGGGACATGCGTGGACATTATATGCTGAGGAGCGCATAATGGGATGATTCTGGAAATCGGTGCGATTTTCAGACCGCATGGGCATATACGACCACATACGCAGCTTATGCGGCCGATATCATGAACATTGCCTCTGTGTGGTCAGGAGGTGTGCCTCGTCTAGTGGGACTCAACTTGGTCACGGGCGTCTCGAATCTGATAGGAGGATATGGATGAGTTAGTTCATGATGTAGATTTACAAAAGGTGTGAAATGTTGAGTTTGATCTTAATGTTAATGGTTGTGCGCTAGTCCAGATGATTCCCATGTCTTCTTCTTCAACGAGTTTTGGGAGTTGGTCATTGACGACATTTTTGCCATGGTTGAGGAGTTCTCTTGAGGGATCGTGGTTTTGAACGTCTGAACAACTCATTCATCTTTCTACCAAAGAAGGAAGCAACTCGTAGGTGAAGGTTTTTCACCTTATTTTGTTGTCGAATGAGATCTATTTGATTATTGCAAAATTGCTGGATAACCGCCTAAGAGGGTATTTGGAAACATCATTTCCACGGGTCATAATGCCTTCTTGTCTGGAAGGCAGTTATTGGATAATGTGGTGATGAAAAGTGAGGCTATTACATTTTAGAAGAGGCACAAGGTTAAGGGGTTGCTTTAAAAGTAGGATTTCTTCAAAGTATATGATCGTGGACTAGCATTTTATATGGGCTTCCTTTCATCACAATAGCTTCCCTGATGTCTTGATTTCAAGGATAAAGCGATGTGCTACCACAACTTCTTGTGCGGTTCTCGTTAATGGGGCTTCTGTTGTGGTTTCTTTCGGCCACAGAGAGGAGTGAGGCATGGGTCTCTTAGCCATGCTCGTGTTTGTTTTGGCTGTTGATGCGTTGATAGTGTTGGAAGAAATGAGCAACTTGCTATTCAAGGGAACCCTAGCCTCTCTTATATAGGGAGATGCCTTATGGGTAAAATACATAGTAGTCCAGAGAACAATAAGAAAATATTAAAAGGTACACAACTCATAATAATAATACTCTCTACACTCCCCCTCAAGGTGGAGCATATATGTCGATCATGCTCAGCTTGGAAGAGCATCTCTGGAAGGGTCCTCTGAGCAACGGCTTCGTGAGTATGTCAGCAGTCTGATCCCATGAGCTCACATGAGATGTAGATATCAAGCCTCTCTGGATCAAGTCTCTAGTGTAGTGGCAGTCAACTTCTATATGCTTTGTTCTCTCATGGAATGTCGGATTGTTGGGAATAAACAATGATGCCTGATTGTCAACTGAAGCTGCATAGGTAAAGGTACGGCTACATGTAGATCCTCTAGCACAGATCGAACCCACATCATCTCCGTGTTTGCTTGCGCCATGGCCCTATATTCAGATTCTGCACTGGACCTTGCCACAACGGTTTGCTTCTTGCTTTTCCAAGAGACCAAAGAGCTCCCAACAAAAACGGCAAATCCTGAGGTTGACTTTCTATCCTTAGGGCATCCTGCATAATCGGCATCTACACATGCTGAAATAGATAGATATGTGCCTTTTCGGAATAGCAACCCTGAACCTGGAGAAGACTTTAGATACCTCAGTATCATGTATATGGCATCCATATGAACTTGTCTTAGCTGCTCCATAAATTGACTCACCCGGCTTACTGCAAAGGCAATATCAGGTCGAGTTATGGTAATACAAAAGAGCTTACCCACCATTTCTCTATATCTCGTCTTGTCTACTTCAGCAGTGCCATCATCATACAGCTTCATGCTTGGATCCATGGGAATACTCGATATTCTGCATCCAGCCATGCATGTTTCAGTCAAGAAATCTTTAATGTACTTCCTTTGGGTCATCACTAGACCCTGTGCATTCCTGGCAATTCCAACCCCAGAAAGTATCTTAGGGTTCCAAGATCCTTTGTCACGAACTGACGGCCTAGGAACGCTTTTGCCCTCTCTATTCCCTGAACATCATCTCCTGTAACCAGAATATCATCAACGTAAACCATGATGACAACCGTACCTGTAGAAGACTTCTGAATAAACAATGAGTGGTCTGCATTCGATCTCTTGAACCCCTGTCGTTCAATCAGATGGGAAAGTTTCTGGAACCACGCCCTTGGGCTCTGTTTAAGGCCATAAATTGCCTTGTGAAGTCCACACCATATGCTTCTCTCCCTCAGCAGTAAACCCTGGTGGCTGCTGCATGTAGACTTCCTCCTGCAGATCTCAATACAAGAATGCATTCTTGACATCAAGCTGAGATATAGTCTAGTGACGTACCACTGCAACTGAAAGGAGTATGCGAAGGGTAGAATGACGAGCCACCGGAGAAAATGTATCCATATAGTCCACACCATAGGTTTGTGTGAAATCTCGAGCGACCAACCGAGCCTTGTATCGATCTAGACTGCCATCTGCATGGTATTTAACTGTGAATACCCATTTACAGCTAACAATAGATGCATCAGGAGGAGCAGTAACCAAGCTCCATGTGCCACGAGACTGTAAGGCCCGCATCTCGTCTTCCATAGCCATTCGCCAGGAATCAATCTTCATAGCTTCCTGATAGGTCCGTGGTATGTCCACGGATGACAAAGCTGCAGCAAATCTCTGAAAGTTGTCTGTGAGGCGATGAAAAGACACCTGAGAAGCAAAGGGATAAGATGCACACGTCCTCTTTTGCTTCAGGATAGCAATAGGAATATCTAGGTCATCGTCCATTGTACTAGATGGTATAGTCTCCTCCTGCAATGATGAATCCTGCACATGTACCATATCTGACCCGTCAGTAGAAATGTCATCAGAACATACCTGAGGCGTGATGGATGTCGGACGTGTAGCCTGAGCAGGACCTGACCGACGCGTATAGAATTTTGGTAAAGGTGGAATAAGAGGTTGTAGAGGTGGTGGTGGCGGAGGTGGTGGTGGTGAAGAGGGCGTAGTAACTGGTGCAGGAGCAGACTCAGGTGAACCCCAACTAGGAGGTGGAGGGACATAGACATCATCATTGGTAGTGGATGGTACCAGCCTGTCACCTGCATGAGAGAAATTCAGCACTGACAAAGTATTTCTTGTTTATGGGGTCATATCAGCGATAGCCCTTCTGAGTCCGAGAGTAACCGACAAAGACACACTTGACAGCTCTAGGAGAGAGTTTGTCAAGTCCTGAAGTGAGAAGATGAACAAAGGCAACAGTACCGAAGACACGAAGAGTAAGTGAGAATAATTCCTTATCAGGAAAGAGGATAGACATAGGAATTTTCTCACCTAGGACAGATGACAGCATACGATTGACCAGGTAACAAGCTGTAAGAACAACATCCCCCCAGAAAGAGATAGGAGCACAACTCTGAATAAGAAGAGTTCGAGTAATGTCAAGAAGGTGACGATGCTTTCTTTCTGCCACGCCATTCTGCTGAGATGTGTAAGCACAAGTAGTTTGGTGAATAATGCCCTTTGACGAGAGAAACTGAGAGAGAGACCGTGTGCAGAATTCTAGATCATTATCTGTACGAACATATTTGACAGTAGAGGAAAAAACATTCTGCACTTCATTAATCAAATTTTTAATCACATCTCCTGCTTCAGATTTATTCTTTAAAAGAAAGACCCAAGATACACGAGAGAAATCATCCACTACAACTAGATAGAACATGTGTCCCTGATGATCAGGAACACGACTCAGACTCCAAATATCAATATGAAACAACTCGAACGGGGAGCAACTGCTCCGACTCTGAGGACTAGGAAAGCTGGACCTATGATGCTTTCCCAACTGACACGCTTCACAGCAAAAGGAAGAACTGGGAGAGATCTGAGGCAGAAGGTGTCGCATTTTCTAGAGCGGGAGATGATCAAAGCGAAGATGCCAGATGTACGGAGATACTGGTCCGGCGGAATAAGAAGAGACACCAGCATAAGAATTCCGGACCAGTCGATACAGACCATTCTGCTCAGAGCCACAGCCAATCACCCTGCCCATTAGTATGTCCTGAAAAATAAGAGAAGAGGGGTCAAATATAGCACGACAGTACAAATCCTTCGTAATCTGACTAATAGACAACAAATTCATGGAGAACTTGGGAGCATGCATAACATTCTGTAGATGCATGGAAGAAGATAGAACGACCTCCCCCGATCCAATAAGGGGGGAATGGGTACCATCTACGATCTGCACTGAACGGTCATGGGGAATGTCCCTGTAGGACTCAAGTCTCTCTCGATCTCGGCGGATGTGATGTGTGGCACAAGAATCTATAATCCAATCAGATATATCATGACAAGACATAAATGCAGTAGCACTACCTGAGGTACTAGCGACAGCCGAGGAACTGGCAGAGGCAGAGGCAGCAACATCAGAAGGTCCCTCAGAAGAACCAGCAGAAGATTGTGGCATAATATCACGTAGACGTGCCACAAGCTCCTCAAAACGGTTGTATGCATTGGATGCTGACTGGGGCAGAACATGCTCAGCTACACGCGCCGATGCTGGGAACCCATGCTTAGAGTAGCATGTATCCTCCGAGTGGCATGTGCGGTGACAGTACGAACAAGGGTGGCGAAAGCGACCACCCCTACCACCTCCACCTCCATGTCCACGACCAGAAGACTGAACACCTCTCCCACGCGATACTGCCATCGTCGATGGGGGTGGAGTAGACGAGCTGGAAGACACTGATATGCGACTGAGCCTCCGGTAAACATCCTCCATTGGAGGAATAACTGCATCAGCCAAAATCTGAGAGCGGGCAGCCTCGTACTCAGGGTCTAGGGCTGCAAGTAGAACGCCTACCATGGTGGCATTCCGAAACGTCTTCTGCTGCTCAGGGGTTGCTGTAAGTGGAATGGTACTGTATAGCTTCTCAAACATCCCTCTCAGGGACGTGTACAAGGAGTAAAGTGGCTTGTCGTTCTGCTTCATCGTGAATATATCATGCTGAAGCTGTAACATCTTGGTCTCATTCCGCACTTGTGAATATGTTGCAGCCAGAATATCCCACATCGCCTTGGCAGTGGGTTGATGGAGGACATCATTGGCAATCTCCGTCGACAATGTGCCTGACAGCCAAACCTTGTTATACGAATCATCAGCCTCCCACGAGGCATAAATCCCTGTCTTCTCTGCTGGCTCATCCTCGGTAAGAATGTGCTTCTTACCGTTTTACTTCATGAGACTCATGAACTGCATCGCCCAGAGCTCGTAGTTCGAACCATCCATCTTCACTATTGGCGTGGGACCTTTGAACGCACCTGTGGAGGGCATATCCACCTTGGATTCTGACATATCGCCACTGGAGAAGAACTAGGGTTTGTAGACAGAGTGACAAATATCTACAGAGACTGCATAGGATTTGAGTGCGTATGTAGACGTTACGCACCCAAATCCATAGATCCGGAGGACGAGCGGGCTACGATCAAGCCGACGGGAGGCGCAGTGGTAACGGCTAGGACGGGGCCGACTAGGGCACAGTCAAAGTTGAAGGCGGAGGCGAGATCCCGCAGCGGGATTGGGGTCGGGCTAGGGCACGGCGGTGGGGGGATCCCGGTGCGGCGTGGCTGGCGGAGGCGGGATCCCGACGCGGGGGCTGGAAGGTGGGATCCCGACGCGGGGGCTGGGAGCCGTACTGGGAACCGGCGAGAGGAGGGGGTCGGGCTGGGGACCGGCGAGAGGTGGAACCGACGAGAGGAGGGGTCGGCGAGAGGAGGGGGACGGGCTGAGACCGCGAGAAGAAGGGCGGCGGCAGCGGTGGCAGAACGAAAGAGAGAAGAGAGGGGGGGCGGGTGGCGGATGGGATGAGCCCTAGGGTTTAGGCTCTGATACCATGTTGGAAGAAATGAGCAACTTGTTATTCAAGAGAACCCTAGCCTCTCTTATATAGGGAGATGCCTTATGGGTAAAATACATAGTAGTCCAGAGAACAATAAGAAAATATTAAAAGGTACACAACTCATAATAATAATACTCTCTACAGATAGCGATGGTTGACATGACATGGCTATGAGTGTAAGTCTCCGTTCTAATTTTACAACGTAGGAGATCTCCACAAGTATTTTGCAGTATGTTGATGACTTTTTTTGGAGGGAGGCCGGGGGATACAACTGTAGAAGCACGTCATTGATCCTTGATTTCTTAGGCAAGATATCTGAATTGGAGATCAACATGGGTAAATATGTGTTTATGCCAATTGGATTAAGTCCTAAGGAGGTACCTTGTTGCGAGTCTTGGTTGATGACTCCCCTAGTTTCGCTTTAGTTATTGTTGAGGGAAATGAATAACTTGATTTATGAGAGGCCCTAGGGTTCTCTTATATAGGAGAGGAACATATTGCGCAAATTACAAGGAGAGGATAAAAGAAATAGAAAATAATAAAAAACAATAATAATAACAAATATCTCAACACTCCCCCTCAAGTTGGAGCGTAGATATCGATCAGACACAGCTTGGAACAACATCTCTGATATGGCCCTCTGGCTAGAGCCTTAGTAAGAACATTTGTTGTCTGATCTCCAGAGCTAACATGCGTAGTGGCGATAAGACCCTTTTGTATCATGTCACAAGTGTAGTGGCAATCCACCTCTATGTGCTTCATCCTCTCATGAAAGGCTAGATTGTTGGCAATAAAGAGAGCAGACTAATTGTCACATTGGAGGTGCATGGGAAGAGGCACCTCTAGAGTCAGGTCAGTAAGGACAGATCTGACCACCATCATCTCTGTGCTAGCATGCGCCATGGCCATGTCTTCTGACTCAGCACTTGATCTGGCAACCACAGTCTGCTTCTTGTTTTTCCATGAAATCAAGGAATTCCCTATTAACACAACAAAAGCTGATGTAGACTTCATATCCTTTGAACACCCAGCATAATCTGCATCTGCATATGCGGTGACTGAAAGAGATGTGCCTCTACTGAAAAGAATTCATGTACTAGGTGAAGTTTTCTGATATCTCAGAATCATATGTATTGCATCCATATGTGCATGTCTGGGTTGCTCCATAAACTGACTCACTTTGCTCACGGCAAAGTATATGTCGGTCCTGGTAATAATCACATATAGCATCTTGCCAACAAGCTCCTTGTACCTCTTCTTGTCAACCTCCTCAGTATCATCATTATAGAGTCATCAATAGGAGTAGTGGCAGGTCTACAATCTGTCATGTTTGTCTCTAAAAGAAGGTATGCAGCGTACTTCCTCTAGGTCATCACAAGACCACGCTGGTTCCTGGAAAACTCCAATCAAAGGAAGTAACATAAATGTCCAAGGTCCTTGGTCACAAACGACTGGCCTAGGAAGTCATTGAGACCCTGAATGCCCTGCTTGCCCTCTCCTATAACAATAATGTCATCAACACAAACAAGAATGACAATAGTACCTTTCTGAGTCCTCTGCACAAACAAGGAGTGATCAATAGTCGATCGTACAAACCCATGCTACTCTACCAAGTTCGAAAGCTTCTGGAACCATGCTCTTGGACTCTGCTTAAGGCCATAGATAGCCTTATGAAGCATGCACACCTTCTGACACTCCCCTCAGCAGCAAACCCAGGTGGTTGCTGCATGTAAACCTCCTCCTACAGATCACCATAGAGGAAGGCATTCTTCACATCTAGCTGGTAAAAAGGCCAATCTCGTGTCATAGCAACAGAAATGAGAATACACAGAGTAGAATGTCTGGCAACTGGAGAGAAAGTATCCTGATAGTCCACCCCATATGTTTGGGTGAACCCACGAGCCACAAGTCTCGTCTTATAATGATCTACACTGCCATCTGCATGATGTTTCACTGTGAACACTCATTTGCATCCCACAATGGATGCACTGCCTGGAGAAGAAACAAGATTCCACGTACTGTGTGACTGTAGCGTGGCCATTTCCTCTTCCATGGCTAACCTCCAATGATTGTCCTGAAGAGCCTCCTGATATGACCGCGGTATGTCCACGGCCGATAGTGCCACAGTAAATCACCTAAAATCCTCTAACCACCTGGTCAAGGACACCTGGGCTGCAAGAGGATAAGTAGCACACTTACATTGCGACTTACGAAGAGCAATCGGCACATCAAGATCATCTGCCAAGTTTATAACATGTAAGTTCCCCTCCTGAGAGGGCACCTACTCATCCTGTCTGGAATCCAGCTGCGCAAACAACTCAGTAGTGCCATCAGTAGAAACTATGTGCTCATTACATACCTGAAGCATGTTGGATGACGGGCAAGGCCTGTGAACAGGGGGAACAGAGCGAGACCTGCGAGTAAACACACGATGCAAAAACTATCACAGCAGGAGGAGCCACAGGAGCAGGTGTAGGTGATGGTGGTGGAGGAGGTAGTGGAGGAGGAGGAGGTGATGGTGGTGGTGGTATGACAGTAGGCGTAGGAGGCATATAGATCTCGGCATCAGAGTCAGACGAAGCAAGTCTATCACTTGTAGGAGAAAAATACATGGCATACCAAAAGAAAGTGACGCCACCACTGACATATTACTTCCGCCTAAGCAGATCAAAGCAGTGGTACCCTTTCTGGGTACGAGAGTAGCCGACAAAAATGCACTTGACAACTCTGGGAGAGAGCTTGTCATGACCAAGAGAGACATCATGAAAAGATCAACAGACTCAAAACACACGAGGAGTAAGGGAGAAAAGATCCTTCTCGGGAAACGCAATCGAGAAAGGAATCTTCTCTCCCGAGACAGATGTGGGCATGCGATTAACCAGATAGCAAGCAGTGAGGACAGCATCACCCCAGTAAGCATGAGGAGCACGACTCTGTATCAGCAAGGTTCTGGTTACATCAAGTGACAGTGTTTGCGCTTAGCAACACCGTTCTATTGGGAAGTATAAGCACACGAGGCCTGATGAACAATTCCCAGAGATCTAAGGAACTCAGAAAGTTGTAAAGTGCAGAACTCTAAAGCATTTTTAGAACGAAGGTATTTGACTTTGGCAGAAAAAATATTCATTATCTCTTTAATGAAATACTTTCTCACGGATGTAACCTCAGACTAATTTTTTAATAAAAAGACCCAGGACATTCTAGAAAAAGTATCGACGGCAACAAGATAAAAGCGGTGTCCCTAGTGATCAGGAACACGACTCGAACCCCAAATATCTAAATGCAGGAGCTCAAACAACTGAGAACTGCTACGACCCTGACGGGATGGAAAGGAGGAACGGTGATTCCTTCCAAGCTAGCATGCCTCACAGTGAAAAGAGGAACTCGTAGGCAAGGCTCTAAATGTTGGTTTCGATCACCATTTCGGTGATCGTCCGAAATTTCGATCATTTTTTGTACTAGGGCCCCCATTTTCGGTCATTTCAGACATTTCGGTCAAATTTTGATTTCGACTGGATATCGATATTCGACAGAAATTCGACCGAATTTTGCTGAAATTTGAGGCCATGCTCGTAGGAATCTGAGGGAGAACATGACACGGCTTCTGCAGAGGAAGGTGGCCAAACCGAAGGTGCCACACATATGGAGAGACTGGTCCAGTAGGTATAGTAGAAGCGCCGGCATGAGGTTGGATCAGTCTGTATAGCCCCCGTGCTCACGACCACATCCAATCACCATGCTCGTGAGTATGTCCTGAAACATAAGAGATGAGGGGTCAAAAATGGCATGGCAATGCAGATCCTTAGTAATCTGACTAATGGAAAGTAAATTCATCTAGTAAGTCAGGAGCATATAAAACATTCTGAAGATGCATAGACGGCGTCAAATGCACATTCCCCTATCATGTAATGGGTAAGTGGTCACCATTAGCAATGACAACCCATTTGCTAGGTGGTAGTCCAGTAGGACCTCAATTGTGCTCTGTCTCCACACAAGTGGTGTGAAGCACCAGAGTCTATAATCCACTCCGTCATATCTGCACCAGTACTACCAGTAAAAGCATACATGAGGAGCTCGAAGTGGCTCTAGTTGCGGTTGCAGTGTCTGTAGTGGTGGTTCCAGCGGTAAGAATCATGATCTCTCGAATACGAGAGACAATATCATATAGGCGAGGATCGGCCTGGGAAGCACGAGTCTCTGAAGGCTTAATGTGTTCTGCTACGTGACCCGAAACAGAATATCCATGCTTCTGGTAGCATGTATCATCTGCATATCCCGGTCGACGACAGGTGCAGGGACCACGTGGACGCCCACCTCTGGCACGAGGGGTGCGTCCTCTATACTGGGTCGGTCCTCCTCGACCACGAGAAGCAGCCATAGCAGAAGAGGACGGAGGAGTGACCGTACAAGGTATGATAATCCGGCTAAGATGGTTATGGGCCTCCTCCATGGGAGGTATAGTGGGCCCAGTGACAAGCTGTGTGCACGCTGCATCGTACTCTATATCAAGGTCAGCCATGAAAACCCCAACCATGGCGGAGTTCCTATAAGACTGCTGATGCTCTAAAGATGTCGTAATGGGCATATAGCTATGAAGCTTCTCGAACATGCCTCGGAGTGAAGAGTAGTACACGTACAGAGGACGGCCATTCTGTTTGGCATTATAGATATCAAACTGTAGCTGAAGAATCTTGGCCTCATTCTTCGCTTGAGCATGTGGAAGCCAAAGTGTCCCACATCGCCTTGGCAGTGGGTTAGTTCAGGATATCATTGATTATCTCTGTGGTGAGGGTCTCATATAGCCACACACACGCATACGCGTCATCTTGCTTCCAAGAAGCATTCGCCCCAGTCTTATCCGTTGGCTCTGGATCTGTCAGGATGTGCTCCTTATTGTTGCACTGCATGAGGGTGACGAATTGAGTGGACCATAACTCATAGTTGGTCCCATCTATCTTAGCGATGGGAGCCGAGCGTTTGAAGACTCCAGACGAGAAAATGTCACCCTTGTTCTCCGACATGATGAAAAAAACAGCCAAAGACGGGTACTCAACTGGGGAGTAGGCCGGTGTGAAGAAGTCTACACGAACATACAGAGCATTGGTTGTACGTATAGACTCATGCAACCATCCTCATCAATCGTCGCGCTCGCTAGGGCTGGAAAAACGCTATTTATGTGGCTGAAATCACGTTATCTGATCAAAATCAAACCACATATCGAACCTCAGAGGCGAACGAAGGTGCGTGGGAGGTCTGTCGGCGACCGAGGAGGGCAGGGACCGTTGTCGACGCTTGCCTGGATGGCCTGGGAAGGCTGGGCGGCACCCGCCAAAGGGCTGGGCTGCAGCCTGGACTGCCGCCTAGAGTACAGGAGGGTCAGGGTGGGGCTGGTTTGCCGCCAGGAGCCCGCAGGGGCCTGGGCTGCAGCCTTGGCGGCCGCCTGGATGATCGGAGAGGCCTTGGTTGCGGCCGGGGCTGCCGCCTGGAGGGCCGAAGAGGCCTGGGCTGTCGTGGCCCAAAGAGCTTGCGCAGCAGCGGTGGCAGTGGGGGGAGGGGGGGGGGGGCGGGAGGGGGTAAGTTTAGGGTTAGAGTGGGATACGGGAACTCCGGTCTAGGACTGTCGCTCCAATACCATGTTGAGGGAAATGAAGAACTTGACTTATGAGAGGCCCTAAGGTCTCTTATATAGGAGAGGAACCTATTGGGCAAATTACAAGAAGGAGATAAAAGAATTAGAAAATAAGAAACAATAATAATACCAACAAATATCTCAACAGTTATTTTATCTTGGGTTGCCACTTGTTAGTGACAGGCTTCGACAATATGATTGGCTCCCTCTAGTTGAGAAATTGGAGAAGATATCAGTTGGTTGAAAGTCCTTGTGCTTATCTAAAGATGGAAGATGGAGTGTTGCTCAAATATGTTCTCTCGACTATACATGTCTTATTTCTATCTTCCAGGATTGTTCCAATTAGTGTCAGAAATATTGGAATTCATAAAGTGTCTTTTTTTGGTCATCTTCAGGAGATTCCACTTATATCACCTTTGCAAGTTGGGAGACAATTACCTTGCAGAAGGAGGATGGTGGTCTCGGTACCTAGTTTTGCGGAAATATTACAATGCTCTTCTTCGTTGGGATCAATTTGTTGTGCTTTTTGATATGAAAGATTTATCAGGTTTCTTTTGGTCTTTATGATCCCCTGGTGATTAGAAATACCCTTTTGACGTTCTGAAGGGGTATCTTCTCGGTGCTACCAGATGTCTTACCTTTTATGCGATTGAATTTGGGAGACAGGTATCTTTCGATTCCAGTGCGATTATTGGATGAAGGACAGAGCCATAAGTAAGCGTTTCTGCTGATTTGTTGCTCTGACATATGAGCCTAATATCAAGGTAGCGAGAGCGTGGGATGATGAATCTTATGCCATGATATCTTAATCGGATCAATCAAATTAAAGATCAGTTGAACTTCAATGTATGATGGGCTCCTTAGCAGATTGTGTCTACTCGTATGATGAGTATGATCATCGGCTGTAGTGTGACGGTAGTTTCTCTGTCAAGCATAAGGCTTTGTATGGCGCGGTTGTTTTTTTTATCTAGGGGGATACATGTTGGTTTTGGAAGTAGATGATGATTTAGGTGAAGGTTTTCCTTTGCTAAGACATGAGAAAAAGGTGTAACGCTTTTTCGTGGACAACATTGAGATACAAGATGATATTAGACTTGCCTGGAATAATTTGGAGAAGCATAATACCGAATAGACTAAAGGTGTTCTTGTGGCTAGTCAAGCTTGGCAGAGTGCTTCTGAGGCTTTGGAGGGGTTCCCTCTGGTGGGGGCCCGGACCCTCCCTAGGGCGCAGTCGGACCACACGCCCTTGTTATGGTGCTCGGGGGAGACGGTCCGCCCACGCTCGTTTTTCCGTTTCGAGAGGGCTTGGGTGTTGGAAGAAGGATTCCAGGAGGTGGTGGCTGAGTTATGGACCCAATGCAGGGTGAAGGGGTCGACGACACGTAAATTTGCATGCAAGCTCTTGGCGCTTATGAGGTATATGTTGGATTTCCAGGGAGAATCGGATGTTGCGTGGGTCGCGGAGGCAGAAGGCGTTGGAGAGGTGCAAAGATTGGACAGGTTGGAGGATGAGAGGGCCTTATCTGTGGAGGAGGTGGCCTTGAGAGGCGATAATTTGGATGTATCTTTGGGAAGGACAAGAAAGGCAAAGGTCTCGTCAGAGATGGATAAAGAAAGGATATGTGAATACCATATTATTTCATGTCGTGGCCAATGGGAGAAGGCGTAGGAATTTCATTAACTCGGTGTCTGTTGGCGGGGAGGAGGCGGAGGGTGACCATGCGGTGGTCGTGGCGCTTAGATCGCATTTCCAGGGGTTTGGCCAGCGCGACGCCAGGGCAGTTGGGGATGGCAGGGAAAGGGGGTCTCCATGCTTTTGGATTATGTCGTAGCCTTGCTGGTGTGGGATTTCACGGAGGAGGAGACAAAGCGGGCATTGTTTGTGTTAAACGAGAATGGAGCACCAAGTATGGATGGATTCTTCGTTTGTTTCTATCGGGAATTCTGGGAGGTGATCAAGCAGGAGGTTCTGGAGGTGGTGGTAGAATTTCGGCAGGGTAACATTGGTTTGGAGAGGATGAACAAGGCTCTTATATTTCTGCTCCGGAAGGACTCGCCAATCAGGGTGGAGGATTATCGACCGATTGCATTGTCTAATGTTATATATCTAATTGTTGCTAAAATCCTTGCGAACCGTCTCAAGGGGGTGCTTGGTTCGATCATCTCCACAGAGCAGCCACCTTTTGCGCCTGGTCGTGCAATGGCAGACGGTATGGTGATGTTCTCAAAAATGGTGTCGGATTGGAAAAGGAAAAAAGTCAAGGGGCTCTTGTGGAAGGTGGACTTTTCTAAGGCTTATGACATTGTTGACTGGAGATTCTTGCAGGTGTCATTGGAGAAGAGGGGCTTCCCTACCATGTGGATTGCTTGGGTTAAGAGGTGCATCACAACGGCCTCTCATGCAGTGTTGGCTAATGGCAGGCCAGAAGGTGGCTTTTTTCAGCCGCAAAGGGGCATTAGACAGGGGTGTCCAACTCCGCTCATGCGGTGTTTGTTGTGGTGGTTGATGTGTTGGCAGTAATGTTGAGGTTGGCCGCCAGTGGGGGATGGTGCTCTGGATACGAGAAGGGGGATATCTCCATCTTCCCTGTTGCAATACGGGGATGACAGTCTCTTGTTCTCGAAGGCTGAAGACGAGTCGATGCAGCGGGCGACGCAGATTTTAGGCATCTTTTGGGATCTTTCTAGCCTTCAGATTAACCGTAGTAGATTTGTGGATCCTTTTGAGCAGGGGGAGGTGGAGATGTGGAGGGTGGCGGCGATTATCGGATGTCCAACGGCTACCTTACCGATCACCTACATGGGTTTGCCTTTGGTCGCTGTTAGGCTAGAGGTTAGGGACTGGAGGACCTTGATGGAGAGGTTGGAGGGAAGGTTGGTGGGGTGGAAGGCGGTGGTGTTGTCTGGGAAATTGGTTCTCCTGAAGCATGTTCTTTCGACCGTTCCGATCTTCTTCTGCTCCATGCAACTGCTTTCTGCAGGGGTGCACACGAGGATTGAGGTTCTGATGAGGAGGTTCGGATGGGAGGCAAGCAAGGAAGGGGATGCACTTGGTGGAGTGGGGCAAGGTGACGCAGGCAAAGAAGAAAGGTGGGTTGGGAGTTCTCCGGGTGGGAAAGATGAACAAGGCTTTCATGGCGAAGTGGGTGGTCCGCATATGGGGAAAGTCAGAGGATCTGGTATGTAGGCTGATGCGAAAGATATATGGTGTCTCTCAATCGTTGGCGGTCGCCCCGGGTCGGCTTCCATCGTCATTGTGGAAAGGGATAACAGGTGTGATTTCAGAGCTGAGTTAGAAACTATGCTCAGTTCTTGGTGATGGAACTGGCTTTCGTTTTTGGCCTGATGATTAGTCGGGGAATGGGCCTTTGGGTGATCGCTTCCCACGTCTCAAACAGTTCGCGGTCAACAGAGAGGCGAAGGTTTAACAAACTTGGCCGCAGGGGTCTTGGTCACCAACTTTCTCTTCAGTTTTGTCGAATCATAGGGTTGTGAAATTCTTGGAGATGCAGGCGGATTTGGCAAGGATGGAGGGGCTGACGGATGGCGGAGATCATTTTGTCTGGGGGGATAGGAGATTCTCCGTAAGGATTGCGTATCAATTTTTGGTGGAGGATGGGGCTAAGGTCAATAAGGAGGTTGATGCTGATAACTAGTTGATTTGGAGATACAAGGTGCCCAACCGCATCAAGATCTTTCTTTGGCTCCTTCGTCTTGGGAGACTTTCCACGCAGGCTCATCGGAGGCAGGTGCTGAGGGTGGAGGATGATCATTGCGTCCGATGCAGGGTGGTGGAGGAAGATGGGAACCACATGTTCTTCCTATGTCCTTCCCAGATCTTATGCAGATTGAACATCTCTTGGATTGATGGCATGGGGCACGACAGTTTTTGGCGTGCTTTCAGATCCGTATGCGGTTTTGGGCACGAGGATTGTGTGGTGCCTTTTGCGATTCTTTGGTCGATTTGGTGTGCGAGAAACGAGGCCATTTGGGGGGGGCAATTGTGTTATGCTGAGAATGTAATTGACCATTGTAAAGCGTTGTGCGCATCTTGGAGCTTGTAACGTGTTGTAAAACTTACTTTTTTTAGATTTAATTATAATTTGAGGTGGGTCCCAACTTGGGATACCACCCTCTTTTTCTTCAAAAAAAGAAGCGTGGGAGCCAGCTGTTGTGGGTGGAGGATCTTATCTGCGATAGGTGAAGGTTGGTGTCGAAAGATGTGGATTATTTGTTTTATATGTGCTGCCACTCCGTGGAGGTTTGGAGGAAGATTGATATCTCTTGGCTCGAGATGGATTGTGACACATCTTTTTATGGATCCATTAAAGTGGTAAGCAACGTTTTTATTCTGAAAATATTGTGTAACATTGTCGGGTGTTGTGCTCGGATTGGAATCTCGTAATCTGGATCTTTTAATAATTATATATTTTTGGCGATGGGTCCCATCTTAAGATGCCAAGCTCTTCTTATCAACGTTGAGATATTTGTATCTCGTATTATCTATTTCTAATTTCTATTTTATGTACCTCTCATGTAATTAACCCAGGGCTTTTCTCCTATATAAGAGAGCCCTAGGGTCTATTTTAATGCAGGCAATTCATTTACACGAACATGGTATCGGAGCAACGGTCCTAAACCAGGGTTCTCGTATCCCAGCAATCCTAACCATACACGCACCCCCACCCCCACGCGCCACCCCCACCCCGTGCGTCAGCCCCTCCGGTGCCACCCCGCCCCCGCGCACCCCCCCCCCACGCACGGCAACCCCTCCAACGTACACACGCAAGCCCTTGCCTCGCGCAGCACACGTGCGGCAACCCCTCCCACCCCATCATCGCCCAGCAGCTGTCCAGTAGCAGCCCACCTCCCGCCTGCGGTCGTGGTTGGTGATTCGGCCCTGCCCAGCACCAATTCGCTTCCCTCTTCGCAGGCCGACTGCAGTTTGCCGAGTACACAAGGAGCTACGTTCTGCTTTTGTTCGATTTTCGTGATTTTCAACATATAAATCACGTGGTCCGACTCTAAACTACAACATGAAGTGATGAAGATGGTTGTATGAGTCTACAGATACAACCAATCCTACATATGATAGTGTAGACTCACTCAGATCAGTCTACACCCCAATTTTGTTCTGGATATCGACGTTCTTGTTACCATGTTAGAGAATAAGGGTGATGTTTTCTCATCGTCCGATGTCTTCAAGGGCCCGGCTCCCATCGTAAAGATGGATGGGACCAACTACGAGTTGTGGTCCATGCAGTTTCGTACCATTATGCAGTGCTATAACAAGGAGCACATTATGACAAATTCAGAGCTAGCGGACAAAACTGGGGCTAATGCTTCTTGGAAGCAAGATGATGCATATGCTCCCATTTGGCTCTCCGGGACACTCACCATGGAGATTGACAATGATATTATCAATCAACCCACAGCAAAGGCTATGTGGGACATCTTAGCAGATACATATGGGCAGGCAAAGAATGAGCGCAAGATTCCTCAGCTGCAGTATAATATTTTTTCAACCAAGCAGAATGGTTGACCTCTTCATGCATACTTCTCGCATCTTAGAGGCATGTTTGAACATCTGCATAGCTTCATGCCTATTACTACCAGCACTAAGCAATATCAGGTATATCGGAATGCCACTATGACAGGAGTTTTTCTGTCATCTCTTGATTCTGAGTACGATGCAGCGCGTACTTAACTACTTACTGGAGAGACGATACCTCCAATGGAGGTCTACAAGAGGTTGAGCAGGATCACTACTTCATCTACTACTAAGACTCAAACTCCATGTGCTATAGCAGCTTCTAGTGGCAGAGGGGGTACTTCAAAGTTTCGTGACCGAGGACCACGTGGTCGAGGAGGAGGACGTCAGCATGGCCCATGTTCACATTGCCACCATCCCGGTCGCTCTGAGCAGACACGCTATCAGAAGCATGGGTATCTTGCGTCTGCCCGGGTTGCTGAGCAAACCGAGCCTACTTCTGTCCTTGTTCATGATGCGTGTTTTGATGATATTGTTTCCAGATTGCGAGAGATGATGACCATCACTACCACTTCAGCTGCAAGTTCTTCAGATGTAGCAGCTACTGCCAGAGCTTCTTCGAGTTCATCAGGTATTGATTATGCGCTTACCAGTTGTAGCAATTCAGATTTAACTGATTGGATTATGGACTCTGGAGCATCACATCATTATGTGTGGCGATCGGGCACAGTTTAGTTCTTACAGGCCTATCCACCCTGCCTGGTAGATCAGTGGTGATTACTAATGGGGTTCACCTACCCATTATTGGTCAGGGGAAAATTGTTCAAGCTCCTTCTATGCGTCTGCAAAATGTCTTACATGCTCCAGCATTTCAGATGAATATTTTGTCTATTAGTCAAATTACAAAAGATTTACATTGTCATGCCATATTTGATCCCTATTCTCTTGTGTTTCAGGACATACTCACGTGCAAGGTGATTAGATGTGGTCGTGAGCAGAGAGGACTGTACAGGCTTGTCCAACTACCGTATGTTGGGGCTGCTTTTATTCCTTCAGGATCTGTTTCTCCTTTCATGTGGCATCTTCGCTTTAGACACCTTCTCTGCAGAAGTTGTGTCATGTTCTACCTCAGATCTCTACTCGTGCTACCTTGGATTGTGAGGCTTGTCAGCTTGGGAAGCACCATCGTTCTTCTTTTCCGAGTCGTCTGAGTCGTCATAGTAGTCAGTCATTTGAGTTGTTTCATTTTGATATATGGGATCGTAGTCATGTTCCCGATCATCAGGGACATCGTTTTTATATGATTGATGTGGATGACTTTTCTAGATTATCTTGGGTGTTCTTATTGAAACATAAGTCTGAAGCGGTGCTATCATTAAATCATTTCTTATTGAAGTTAAGAATATTTTTTCTGTTGATGTGAAGTTTATTCGTACCGAGAATGCCTTGGAGTTTTCCACTTTACAACTATCTGATTTTCTCCGATCTCTTGCTATTGTTCATCAGACATCGTGTGCTTATACTTCACAGCTGAATAATGTTGCTGAACACAAACACCGTCATTTTATGGATGTCACGAGGACTCTTTTGATTCAAAGTCGAGCTCCTCGTTCGTTTTGGATTGATGTTGTTCTCACTGCTTACTACTTGGCGAACCGCATGTCGTCAACTATTCTAGGAGAAAAGGTTCCCTTCTTGATTGTGTTTCCCGAGAAGGACCTATTCTCCCTTACTCCCAGGGTTTTTGGGTCTATGGCATTTGTCCACAATTTCACTCCCGGTCGTGACAAGCTCTCACCTAGAGCTGTCAAATGTGTCTTTGTTGGTTATTCTTGTACCCAAAAAAGGTATAGATGTTTTGTTCATGTAGGAAGAAAATATTATGTTAGTGTTGATGTCGCATTTTTTGAGTCTATTATTTATTTTTCTCCTACATGTGACACGTTGTCCAACAATGATTCTGATGAGGATGTTTTTGTTCCTCCACCTCCGTTATCTCCATCATATGCACCCTATGTTGAGTCGCAGTCATCTCCACCTCCACTTTCTCCAACACCTCCACCACTGTCTATCCTGACGCAGTTCCTACCATGTTTTTACATTCGCGGGACTTCTACTCACCCCTCTGCTCATGTGTCGTCCCCATCATCCAGCACGCCTCGGGTATGTAATGAACACATTGTTTCTACTGATGGTACTGGAGATTTGAGTATTCCACAGGATATTGTACTGGAGAAAAAGTTGATACCAGATAACAGAGAGGTTGATGACCTGGATGTACCTATTGCCTTGAGGAAGACGCATCGCCATTGTGCCACTTATCCTCTAGCTATGCACATTTCATTGGACCATCTTTCAGAGGAGTACAAGAGGTTTGTTGGGGGACTCTCTGTTGTTACTATCCCACGACATACCAGGAGGCCGTACAGGATAGCATGTGGCGACTTGCAATGGAGCATTGTTCTTTCTCCTCCAGGTGCCTCTGTGGTGGGATGCAAATGGATCTTTACGGTCAAGCAATGGGCAAATAGCAGTGTGGATCGCTACAAGGCAAAGCCTGTAGCACGTGGAGTCACCCAAACTTATGGGGTGGACTATCAGGATACCTTTTCTCCAGTGGCCAGACACACGACGTTGCACATTCTTCTATCAGCAATTGTTTCACCGGACTGGTCTCTTTACCAACTTGATGTGAAGAATGCATTTCTATATGACGATCTACAGAAGGAGGTATATATGCAGCAACCACCAAGGTTTGCTACTGGAGGGGTCTCAGAAGGTGCGTAGGCTCCATAAGGAAATTTACGGCTTGAAGCAAAGTCTGAGAGCTTGGTACCATAAGTTATCAGAGTTGATAGAGCAACAGGGGTTTGTGAGGTCTACTGCGGATCGCTCACTTTTTGTTCAGAGGACACAGAGAGATATTGTTGATATTCTTGTCTATGTTGATGATATTATTGTCACGGGGGATGATGAGCAGGGCATCCAGGTTGGTAAGGAGTTCCTAAGTCAGCAGTTTATGACTAAGGACCTTGGCAATCTTTGATACTTCCTTGGACTAGAGTTCGCCAGGAACCAATGTGGTCTTGTGATGACCCAGAGGAAGTCTGTTATTGATCTTCTTCTAGAGACAGGTATGACTAGGTGCAAGCACGCTACTATTCCCATGGATCCAAGTATGACATTATATGATGATGACACTAAAGAGGTAGATAAGAGGAGATACATGGAGCTTGTTGGTACCGGTCTTATATTCAGCAGTGGTGCATCTCTTGAGGTGACAGCTTGTGCAGACGCAGATTATGCAGGATGTCCTACAGATAGGAAGTCCACTTCTGGCTTTGCCATTTTTGTTGATAGCTCACTCGTGTCATGGAAAAGCAAGAAACAGACAGTGGTTGCTAAATCTAGTGCAAAATCCGAGTACAAGGCCATGGCACGGGGAAGCACAGAGATGATGTGGGTTAGATCTGTCTTGATTGACCTTGTTGTTGAGGTTCCTCTTCCCATGCAGCTTTTATGTGATAATCAAGCAGCTCTATTTATTGCCAATAATCCTACATTTCATGAACGAACCAAGCATATAGAGGTGGATTGCCATTATACTAGAGACAAGATCCAGAAAGGTCTCATATCCACCACCCATGTTTCTACTGGAGATCAGACGGTTGATATTTTCACCAAGGCTCTTGCTAGAGGTCCATTTCAGAGGTGTTCCAAGCTAAGCATGATAGGCATATATGATCCATCTTGAGGGGAAGTGTTGAGATATTTGCATCTCTTATTATCTATTTCTAATTTTTATTTTCTTTATGTACCTCTCATGTAATTAACCCATGGCTTTTCTCCTATATAAGAGAGCTCTAGGGTCTCTTCTAATGCAGGCAATTCATTTACACCAATAATCAAAAAATAAAGAAATTGCTCTTCAATACACAACATGATCGTTGAATCGCGAGGACGATTCAAGGACCAAGCTCAAATACTCGTTGATATATAAGGAAAGGAGAAGACGCACCTTTAGAAATGTACATAGAGAGAGGAAGGAGGGATGAGAAGGGTGGAGAAAAACTCCAACTTCAATGCAACTCAAATTTGCCTCTAAATAATGCATAATAGCTCCTTTATACATAGAGGGTGGGATTACAAAATATACAAAAAAACCTAATAACTATAACTAGACTTCTAAAATGATGTCGACTAACCTAACCACTTGTATTTTAAAGATCTCATAGGATCCTTATTTATTTAAATTGAATAAGATAAAACTTTCTTCCTCATCATCATTTCTTCCTCATTGTGACCTCATCCCTTATTGGGCACTGGATCATTTCCGACGTTGCCCTTTGTCTCTAGACTCAAAGTTTTGACCTTATCTATATCCAACCATTGTTAGACACTTGGCTAAATATCGTCAGCATGTTGTTAGCAGGATCAAGACCAAGCCACTATTTACTCAATGGAAACTGATTGTGGCTTAGCCGTGGCCATGTTGGCTACCCATGCTTTAGGCTGTCTTAATCTCTACAACTGTCTAGATAACAATGGACATGGTTATGATAGGCGGCCAACTGCAAAGAAATGTGTATTGAGCATCAACATACACCTTATACGTTACAAAGTTCGTAAGATCTTCTTCAAATTACTAGCATTTTATTAGATCTCAATAAACTAGAAACTAAGAGATGTGTTCGTTCTGTATGCCGTTATGATGTTAGAATTGTCATCATCACAAAGTCAACCAGTTTTGAGAACTGATGGGACACATGGTTATGAAGGTTCCATAAGGGATTGGTTTCAGACCTTAGCATCCAACAGCAGAGGCAACACCCAGATCCAACGACCTAGGATGGCTTTTTCTGCTGTGTGGACAGATCTTAATCAATCAATATTACAATATTATTAGCTTTTCTTTTCCTCCAGGATGAAGCTGACTCTTAGAACTTGTTGTTATGTCCTATGTTTTGTGATTCAAGAGGTCGGAAGTAGACTGAAGAGGAGGATTCTTTACTGAAAATAATTCAAAATCTTGCCACATATATAAGCTCGAATTTTGGTTTTACCTCATGCTTTAGGCTGTCTTGATCTCTACAACTGTCTAGATAACAATGGACATGGTTATGACAGGCGGCCAACTGCAAAGAAATGTGTATTGGGCATCAACATATATAGGTTACAAAGTTCGTAAGATCTTCTCCAAAGTCCAAATTACTAGCATTTTATTAGACTCAATAAACTACAAACTACGAGATGGGTTCATTCTGTACACCGTTATGATGTTGGAATTGTCTTCACAGAGTCAACCAGTTTTGAGATCTGATGGGAGACATGGTTATGAAGGTTCCATAAGAGATTGGTTCCAGACCTTAGCATCCAACAGCAGAGGCAACACTCAGATCCAACGAACTAGGATGGTTTTTTCTGCTGTGTGGACAGATCTTCATCTATCAATATTACAATATTATTAGCTTTTCTTTTCCTCCAGGATGAAGCTGACTCTTAGATCATGTTGTTCTGTATATGTTTTGTGACAACTGGTGATGAGGTAAAACCAAGATTCAAGCTTAAATATGTGGCAAGATTTTGAATTACTTTCAGTAAAGAATCCTCCTCTTCAGTCTACTTCCAACCTCTTGAATCACAAAATCACTCTTCCTTATTCTCACCTCCAACTTTCCAATCTTATCAAACAATTCCAAAGGCCAAATTACTTAGAGAAAAAAATCAATAGGGCATTACTCTTTTACATGTAGTATATGAATGAAGAGGTGTTTATAGCAGAAATTTATATGAATTGACGAAGAGCAATTAAGAAATGCATCTTTCCTTTTCCATTAACAAAACAAATAAAAAGGCAATCTTGAGGTTTACCTGTCAAGGATATCTTGGCGTTGCATTGTGGAGAGCAAGTTCCGGGTACGTGATAACAGAGAACGATGACCTTTGTATTCACTTTCAGCTTTCTTCAACACACTTGTTGATTCATCTAAAGAATGAACCGAGCTCAGGATTATTTACCAAGAAACTGATAAACAAATCAGAATGTACAGTAATCATATTGTCCGTTTGCAAATAATGAATCTAATTGAAGTTCAGATGAAGATAAGTATATTTTAAGGTTCACCAAGACGAATAAACAACCCCATGCATCGACAACAACAACAAGGTCTTTTTCCCACATTAAGTAGGGTCGGCTACATGGGTTTTTTGCCTCCATTCAGATCTATCTTGGGTCAATCTCGGACTTAGATCTAAAAAATTAATATCCCTTCGTGTAGTCTCATTCCAACACGTCTTAGGCCTTCCGGGGCCTTTCTTAGCCAGCTCAACATCTCAAAACTCGCCTCCTAACTGGTAAATCAGCCGACCTCCTTTGCAAATGGTCAAACCACCTTAAGCAGTTTTCTCTCATCTTATCATCGATCGAAGCTACACCAACTTCCCTTCTGATTGCTTCATTCTGAATCCGATCTTTACGTCTATTTGTTTGCACATCCACTCTAGCATTTACATTTCTGCTACTGCCATTCTCTGTACGTGCCTTATCCCTACTTATACGAAATCCTTTAGGACTCGTTCATGCAGGGGGTTAACCCCCCCTTCTTCTTTTTTTGGGGGGGGGGATCCCCCAAAACCCATATTTTCCTCCCTCTTCATCTATTCTTACAAAAAAAATAATATATCATATCATCTTATCATCTAAAAAATATAAAATACTCAACTTATACTCACTTTTCCAAACTTCAATACAATCACATCACAATATCTACTCACATTTCCACATCACAATCACATCACAACAAACCCTCTCAACCCCAAACCCTCTATCCAAACACCAAAACACAAAAACGGGTTACCCTCCCCCAGGTTACCCCTCTATCCAAACGCACCCTTAGTCTCCAATACATGTCTCCAGATCTCAAGCTTCTCATTTACTCCATCTCTAGTCTCATCAATCAACACAATATCATCGGCAAATAACATACACCAAGGTATTTCATCCTGAATGTGACTCGTCAACTCATCCATAATCAAAGTAAAACGAAAGGACTCAAAGTTGAAACTTGATGTAAACTAATGTTGATGTCAAAATAATCAGTCTTACCAGACTGGATCCTTACATAAGATGAAGCCCTATCATACATATCCTTTATGAGGTTAATGTATAGGACAGGTACTTGTCTCTTCTCCAAAACTCTCCAGTGCTCCACAATATCTCCCATGGGACAGAATCATAAGCCGTATATAGAGGTTCTTCCTTTTAGCTCTATAAATCTCCATCGTTCTCCTCAACAAGTGGATGGCTTCAATAGTTGAGTAACCCGGCATTAATCTGAATTGGTTTTCTTTTACTTTGAAAACTTGCTTCAACCTTCTTTCAATTACACATTCCCAAATTTTCATAGCGTTACTCATCAGCTTGATACCTTTGCAATTTGAACAATTTCGAATGTCTCCTTTGTTCTTATAAAGAGGTACCACGATATTTATCCTCCAATCTTCAGGCATTTTCTTTCTTCACCATTTTTTTAAGAAAAGGGAGGGTGGTATCCCAAGATGGGACACACCACATCTTATATCAATAATAACTAAAACGTTTGCCTCACGAAGATGATCTCATTTCTGCCACACCAAATAGCTCACACTATTGCATAAGGATAGGAGATGTCCTCATGCCCGTTACCGCGAGTCAATCTAACGCATCTCCAGAAGGTGGAACAATCCTCCATGTCCAGCCACAGGATGTTGGCCATGCTCCACACTTGTCCCGAGCAGGGACACAAAAAGAAATGGTTTGCATCTTCCACCGCTAGTCCACACCTATCGCAGATGCCATCCTCAGTATTTAGCAATTGGCTTCGATGACTCTTGGTAAGAATCCTACCAAGTCTGAACAGCCAAAGAAAGATCTTGACTCTGTTCGGCACTCTGCTCCTCCAAATCATCCGTGTGACCATTCGCACATCATCCAGCACTTCCACCCCGTCCTCAACAAAGAAATTATAAGCTTGGTTTCAGCTTCCATGAACTCCTGAAACCATTCGGAGGATAAGCGAAAGAAGGATGTCATGTTTATCCTCCAAACGATATTCCAACCGATCCTCTCGTGAAACTCCTCCAAACCTCCGGCACATCCTTCTTGACCACATCTCAGAATTCCCTGTAGAAGAGGATTGGGAAATCATTCAGGCACGTCGCCCCATCGGCATTAATCTGGAAGAGTGCATGCTTGGTTTCAGCTTTCGTGAACTCCTCAACTAACGAGCCAGCATGTAACTTAGAAGATCCGCAAGACTCCTCTTCCCCACCATCCCCAACCTGCTCGCATGCCCTGCCTGCTAAAAGCTTGAAAATATGATCGCAAAGCCACTCCAATAGCATGATCACCCACCACAATTACGTTGCCAATGGATAGTACGTGTATAAGATTTCTGCGCCTTCTCCCGCTAGCCATGGCATGAAAGAAATGTGTATTTGCATCCCCCTCCCTCAACCACCGATGCCTGGATCTTTGTATCCATATCACTTCCTCCTTTTCGTCTTCCAAGTGAATCTCTTCCAAGTGTTTGCCTCTTCTTGGCTAGCTCCTCTGCTGTGCAGAATCACTCATCTTCAAGTCTATCTAGTTTGTGTACCTCATCTTGAACCCTCATCCTTCTGAAGCGATGTTGTACCCGATTACTTTTATTGAACTCCAACAAGTGTCTCCTGAGCGGCGCCAGTTTGTTATTGAACTCTAGTAAGTGTCTCCTAAGCGACGCCAGTTTGCTAGCAAGGCGACAGGTTGCCAACCCCTGGGGTCGGCAGCCATCCCATAAGGCAGCAACCGAATCACGAAAGCCATCCTCCAAAAGCCAAGCCCATTCGAAGTGAAAAAACATTCTAGGGAGCACATCCTCCCCAGAGGACCAAAGCAATGGTGTATGATCAGAGTCAGCTCTAGGCAGCACCGGTCCCCAGCCAGTGGGAAGGCCACCAATGCTTCGGACAACATCAAGAATCTGTCAAGGCGGGACCTGGATCTCAAATTCCGCCAAGTGTAGACACACCCTGAGGATCAATAACCTGAAGACCCAGCTCATCTACCATACCCAACAATTCTGTTGAACCAATATCAAGCCCCCAACGACCACCCGGATGATCATCTGGATGCAACGTGACGTCGAAATCCCCGACAATAATCCAAGCAGCAAGGAGGGATCCTGCCCGACCCAAAAACAATTCATCCACCAAGTGAGAAATGTTGGCGCTATTACATGGCTCATACACATTGGTAGCCACGATCCGGGTCCCATCGAACTTCCGCCGCATCATAACCATGAGTGAATGTCTGCCTTACAACCCATCATCCTCCACGTCAAATTTATTTCCATCCCATCCGATCATTAGGCCTCCAGACGTCCCTCCGAACCAATCGCTATGAAGTTTAGCAGCCTTTTGCCCCCGATTTCCTTCCAAACAGCATCGAATTCCCGCAAAATTTTTGTTTCCTGCAATATGACTAAATCCACACTACGCTCCATCAGCAATAACCGTACCGCGACCCTCTTCTCACGTCGTCACAGGCCTCAGACGTTCCAGGTGAGAAGGTTCATTTAAACACCTTGGAAACCCCATTTGGTGCCACCAGTCCCAGGCAGACCAAAACCTTCTCCTCCTCCAAGCATGCCCCCAACACGCCATCTGCAGCCACCAACGATTCCTCCTACCTTGATCCCCCCTCATCGACATTGCAACGCTGGGTCTGCACAGACGTTGCCCTATGTATCTCCGTTGCCTCAACCTGTTCGCAAACAAATCCGTCGGCCTGCACAACACTTCCCCCAAGAAACCCCTCATTGATAGGAGAGTTTTCCTGCATGAATCTCCGATCCTAGCCCTCGTCGAGCATACCCAACCTTCTCTATATCTCGAAACGTCGTCGTCGCCTCCGCTCCCTCATTCCGCAACGTGAATACCGCCACCAAAACCTCCATGCTACCGTCGAGTCACTCCATCGATGTGCCGTTGTAGACAAAGCATCAAAAGAGCCACACGAGAACCACATAACATCCGTGCAGGCCCCCTCCAACTGATGCTTAGTGCCCGCACCGGAAGAAGGCAACGACAACGATGCCTCGCCCTCGGGGGCACTAGGGTTTGCTTGCGCCACCTCCCGATTACCCGAATGCTTCTCTGAAAAAGCCACGCACCGGGAGCTTTCGCCCGATTCAACCATCGGGTCCAACTCTCTTATCCTCCCAAGGCCCATGGCAAGGCTTGGAGCCTCATGGGGATCCGCAAAAGAAAGGGATCTGACAAGCCTCGCTGGTCCGAAGGCACTGCTAACCGAACCATGCGCACAGTCTTTAAACGGGCCACGTGTGCCCAGGTCCACTTGCCCAGAAACCACTGCCGCGTAGGATGGCCCACCCCCGAATCGATCCATATCTACCTTGGGGTCTACACCGTTGCTTTTTCCCAAACATTCGCCTCGCCTTTCTGAAAATGTTGGTAGCGCTCGAAAAGTTGAAAAGGTGGTCTTTCCAATTCTGCTTGTGTCTTCCTCAACGGTTGGCTGGTGCTCCGAGCTCTCGCACCTCCAAATGCAGTGTGCATCCCTTGAAGCTCGTGTCAAAACACAACAGTAGAGGACGACCAACTTCCATTGCCATCGCCACCACCAAGGGTGGTTGCCTGCGATGAAACCCATCAGAAAGAATGCTTGAGATGTGCGCCATAGACGCAAGCAGCGCACGAACCACCTCCAGACTCTTCGAACTAGTGGCACAACTCTGATCGCCACACTCCTCGACTCTTGCACACCACATACCCTACCACGCGAGAGGGGGCTCGCTAGTGAACCTTCTCACTCGCATGCTGCGAGAACTCGAGCAGCTTTTGAGGCTCAGCTCCAGTGAGATCGTGCACGCAGATAACTAACCCCTCCAGCTTAACAACATCCCCCCCAAAGCTACAGCCCAATGCGGATCCAATGTCCTCCATCGCATCTGCCAACCCCATCTCCTCCCTCATGCACACTCTGACGAGCACCCGCCCAGATTCTTTCTCATTTGCAATACCACCTGGCTTCTTAGGGCTCCAAATCCGACCTCGAGCACACTGAAAATGATGATGCCCATTCTTCCCGCATGCAGAGCACTTCACTGGGTCACGGTACCCCGTCGCGCGGTGACCCCAGCCACCGCACCTCAAGCACTTCCCCTCGAAACGCGTCGCGTTGCCCTCCACCCTTTGCGCCACTAAGCTCCTCCGTGGAAGCCCCACGCGCCGGCCACACCTCTCTACCATCTTCCAGCCGCCCACATCGATACCTCTCATGAGTTCTCTTATCGTCCACCTTGCTTCGCCAAATAACATTGAATAAATTTGTAAGCCAAGTCAAAGCATGCTCAGCTAAAACTCTCCGTACTTCTATAGGAATCTTATCGTGTCATACATCTTTCCCAGGTCTCGTAACCTTCAAATCCTCCTCTACTTCCTTCATGTGTATTCGTCTATAGCATGCATGATTCAAGTAACTTTTGCTGCTATCTAGATCTCCCAAAGTGATCTCTCTATTTCCTTCCCCAATGAAAAGCTTATGGAAATATTGTGCCCATCTAGTCTCTATATCCTTCTGAGTAACAAGCACGTGACCTTCCTCATCCATAATGCATCTCACTTGAGAAAGGTCTGGTCTTTCTTTCTCTTGCTTTAGCCAACCTGAATATATCCTTCTGGCCCCTCCTTAGAATCGATATTTTTGTACAAAACTTCATAAGCTTTCGACTTAGCTTTGTTTACAGCCTTCTTTGCTTCATTCTTCGCAATTTTTTTAGTTTATGACAGTTAGTGACAAACATCCCCATGCATCCAAAAAGTCAATTGAAATTCATGAGGATGAACTAGAAGTATGTAACTTATCCATCTTCTACACAAAAATGCATAAGAAAAAGAATAAACACTCAAGACCAGTGGCAATCCTACTAAACAAATTAACCATCATGATGAAGGGGAGCATCATTCCACACCTACAAGAAAGATCACTAATTTAAAGAATCATGGACTCCCCTACATTCTCAACACTATATCTCTGGCCTTTGAAAGTAACATTTCTTTGCAAATATATTGCTAAACAGAGTGCCAAAGTAGTGGCACACTCCATCTTTACACAGTAAGCCCCTTCAAAGCTTCTTCAAGAATCTGCCGCCAAACCATAAGCAAAATGAGACTTCCCTATATGCATAAGTTTCTAACACGAAAAGACCCTTGAAAGTAAGATGTGCTTCCACTAGTACCTTCTATCTCGCTATCAACAAAATAGAGACGCTTTTTTCTTTTTGAAGCCAAAATAGAGACTCTTCACTTTCAGCAGAATGCTTGCCTTTCAAATCGGTTGGCACTCATTGGGGGAAATTCATTATGGAGAGGTACATGCAGCAACTTATATGCTTTCCTAATAAAAAAATCCATCAATTTCCCAAAACCACCCAGCAAACACACCGGGTTAACATTTTAAAGAAGATGTCCATCGGGTGATTACACTTGTTCTCAATTCCATCTGCTGAGAGGAGAGCATATGAATGTCTCCATTGGTCAAGGAGGATTTGAATATGAGGTGGTTGTTGATCACGTGGTATCGAAGAAATTGAAGGGTCATGGCAGCCAGCTGAAGACGGAAGGATGGTTTCATAATGTTGAAACAGAATGAAGACGAAGAGAAGTTTGGAATTGTTGATCATGATTTTTTTCAATATCTGAGACAGACGTCAACACTATTAGGTAATGACAATAGATATAAAATTCTGATAGATTTAAAGGGGATTTTCCCATAAAGAAGACGGTAGAATATTGGGTAGGGGAAAATCGAAGATAAAAGATGCATTGACATTATCAGATGACAACGGTGAAAGAAAGAGGAATCTAAGTAGGGAAGTAGGACAAATGAGGAAAATGAGGATTTCAGCCGGAGAATGAGAGACATGAACATAGCTATAATCGTGAGGAATGAGCTTGATTTAGAAGCATACTACAAATCTATGCACCACCACAGATTCAAGAAAGGTGGAGCAGAAACATTTCAATTACTTCAAGTTTATCTCAGTCTAGTCATTTTGGCTTGTTAGAAATGAAATTTTTATGGAGCCTTTGACTAGTAAACTTTAGATTTCTTTCAAGGCCATTGTCCATAACATAGAAGTATTTTGTCTTCCTTCAAGGATAACATAGAAGTATTTTGTCTTCCTTCAAGGACATGTTGGTTATACTTTTCTTGATGTAAGGCTTTAAGTTGTTGTAGCTTTCATGCATTCATTACACATCTTCGGAAATTGAATGAAAGAGGTTAACTGAAAGAAAAAACACCAATGGTATGGTTAATCCTTGCAAGACGAACTTATGATTGCATAAACACAATACTGATGGGAGTCGGACAGATTTGCAAAAGGTGTTGGCATCCACCAATCATGCTCAAAAACATATTGGCCATATTCTTCTTGGTGTAAAGCTTTAAGTTGCTTTCATTTTTGGGCTTTCATGTAAACTCACTACTGATCAAACATACTTGCGAAATGTACATCTGGAAAGAAAATAATGACTTTCTTATTCATGAGGTCTTAGGGTTCTCTTATATAGAGAGGATAAACATTGTTGGGAAAATTACATAATAGAGATGAAAAGAAACAAAATACATAAAACACTAAATGATAAAAATAACTCTCAACGCTCTCCCTCAAGATGGAGAATAGATGCCAATCATGCTCCGCTTGGAACACCTTTGAAATGGCCCTCTGGCTAAGCTTTGGTGAAAACATTGGTGTATGTTCCACTGAGAGTATGAGCTAATGTGGGAAGTAGAGATGAAGCCCTTTATGAATCATGTCATGTGTGTAGTGGACAATCTACCTCAATGTGATTGTTCTCTCATGGAAGACAGGGTCATTGGCAATGAAAACAGCAGCATGGTTATCGCATTATAGATGTATGGGAAGAGGCACGTTAATAGGTGGGTATGTCAGAATGGATCTAACCCACATCATCTCAATGCATCCTTGCGTCATGGCTCTGTATTCTGACTCTACACTAGATCTGGCAGCCACAGTCTGCTCTTGCTCTTCCATGACACCAAAGAACTCCATGTAAACATTTGAACGCCTAAGGTAGATGTCATGTCCTCCCTGCTAATCAGCATCTGCACATGCTATAATGGCGAGGGATGTCCCTCTGCTAAACAAGGTTTAAAAAAGAACGAGGCAGTTTGAGACGTTTTCTCGAAATGTGAAGCGAGGCATAAGCCTCGAGGCAGGCGAGGCGTAAGCCTCGATTTTTTGGAAAGAAAAAATAAAATTAAGCAAAATACATTAAAATAATATTATTAAGTATTGCCAAAAACACATTCAAAAACAATTTCACGCTAGTAAAAGATACAACACATAAGAAATGAAAGCATTGAAGTTTAGAAAAAACTAATATTAGGCCATTAATTTGTGGAACATCAAGTTCGAACTCCAACTTCCATGATTCTATATGAGTATTGAACCAAAGTCCACATTTAATATTAAAAGTGCAATAGACACCATAATTCTTAATGTTCAAAGTTAAAAAGTGTTGATATGCCGTGAATCCTAACCATTTGTCTTGTTGAACCTAGTTAGTTTCTTTTCAACCGTACTTCTTCATATATGTGATAACTATTTTAAGAACAAACAAATAACAACATCAAGTTGCAAACTTGTAACTAGTATAAAAATTTTATTACAATTCAAACACAATCATGTATGTTGTGTACCATAGAATTAGCATAAGTGGATGCAATATGATAAATTGAACATGATGTATACAAGATAATCAAGCTTCACTTGTTTCAAGCAATCTGTTCTCTTTGTATGGACCTATTTATAGAAATATGCAAGGTTTAACATGGAAACAAAACTACTAGCATTAAAATATATAATATTTAGGCAAAATAGGGTCGTATGCAAAGCACATAACCCAAAAGTTTAAAAAAAACTTCGCGTTTGAGGCTTACGCCTCTGCCTCACCTTGATCGTCTCATACGCCTCACAACACCCTGAGGCTTACGTCTCACAATTTCTGGGTGAGGTTTAAGCCTTGAGGCGTACCCTGAGGCTTACACCTCACAACTTCTGGATGAGGCTTAAGCCTCGAGGCGTTTTTGTCAAAAAAATACCTCAAGGCTTATGCCTTACCGTCTCGAGATGTGCTTTTTTAAAACAATGCTGCTAAAGAGCAATCTTATACCTGGAGATATCTTCAGAATCCATATAACTCAAAATCATGTGAACCACATCCATATGTGCCTATCTCGATTGCTCCATAGACTGGCTAACCTTACTCATGGCAAAGGAGATGTCTAACCTAATAATGGTCATATAGAGAAGCTTCCCTACAGGCTCCTTGTATCTCCTTTTGTCCACATCTTCAATATCATCATCATATAACTTCATGCTAGGATCCATGTGAGTAGTGGCAGGTCTGCAATATGCCATGCATATCTCAGAGAGGAGATCAGTAACATACTTCCTCTAAGTCACAAGACCCTGTTGGTTCTTGGAAAACTCAATCCCTAATAAGTATCGTAAATCGCCAAGGTCATTGGTGACAAACTGTTGTCCAAAGAACTCCTTAACTATACTAATACACTCTACATCATCTCCTATAACACTGATATCATCAACATAGACTAATATAACAACAACTCTTTTAGATATAGGGATCTATTTTGCAATGAGATGGAGGGAATCAATGAGATTTTACTCTTAGAAGAAATACAGGTTGGCTAAAGTGGAGAGGAGCATTTACTGTTCTTTGTGATAAGAAAATTCCTTTGAACATCAAATGAAAGTATTACAAAGCAACCGTGAGATCTGATATACTCTATGGATTTGAATGTTAGCCTGTGAACCATAGACATGTGCAAAAAATGACGGTAGCAAAAATGAAAATGCTAAGGTGGATGGGTAGTCATATATGAAAATATCGGATTCAGAATGACGTGATTAGAAGAAAAGTTAGTGTAGATCCGATAAAGGATAAGATGAGAGAAAACCGCTTATGATGGTTTGGCTATTTGCAAAGGAGGTTGATTGATGTACCTGTTAGAAGATGCAAGATTTGGGATGTTGAGCCGGCTAAGAGAGGGCGAGGAAGGCCCAAGAAGTGTTGGAATGAGACCATCCAAAGAGAACTCAGTTATTTGGATCTAACTCCGAGAATGATCCAAGATAGATCTGAATGGAGGTAAAGAATCCATGTAGTGGACCCTACTTAATGTGTGAGAAGGTTTTGTTGTTGTTGAGACTGCATAACAAAGATGCCACTCTCAGTCCTCCGAACAAACAATAAGTGATCTACAGTCGATCTCGTGAAGCCATGTTACTCTATCAAGTACGAGAGCTTCTAGAACCATTGGGACTCTGCTTAAGGTCATAGATATCCTTATGAAATATTCAAACCATCTGATAATTCCCCTCAACGGCAAACCCAAGTGGTTGTTGGATATAAACTTCCTCTTGCATGTCACCATATAAAAATGCACATTCTTCAAATCAAGTTGGGACAGGGGTCAGTCCCGTACCACTACAACTGAAAGAAGGATCATAAGTGTAGAATGGAGTGCCATGGGAGAGAATATGTCCTGATAATACATCCTATAAGTCTGGGTGAACCCACGAGCCACAAGCCTAGCCTTGTAGCAGTCAACGATGCCATATGTATGTGGTTTCACTGTAAATACCCATTTGCATCCAAACACAGAAGCCCCTGGAGGGAAACTGGGAAGTGACCAAGCTCCAAGTGCCACGTGACTGGCCATCGCCTCCTTCTTCCATGTCAAGACGTCACTGATTGTATTGCATACCCTCATGATGTGTTTGTGGAATCTCTACAGATGATAGACCCACAACAAACCTCATGAAACCCTCTGAAAGATGCATCATATAAACTTAAACAGTGAGAGGATACGTGGCACACCTACGCCTCTGCTTCCATAGAGCAATGGGCACATCAAAATCATATGTGCAATCGGTAACCTGTAAAGAAGCCTCCTGAGAAGGCACATGCTCGACTTGTAAAGTAACATATTGTATAGATAAATCATCAATACCATCAGCAGAAATAAAGTCCTCAGAATATACCTAGGGCATGCTAGATGATGGGGAAGGTTCGTGAGCAGGGGATACAGAAAGTGTCATGTGAAAGTATAAATGTGGCAAAAACGGGGCCTAAGTACCATGAGGTGGGAGCGGAGGAGCAACCACATTATGAGGTGGTGGAGGAGGAGTTGGCGGAGCCGTGTGTGGTGGTAGCGTAAAAGGAGGAAGCATGTAGACCTCCTCTCTAAAGTCAGACAGAGGTAACCTGTCAGGTGTAGGAGAAAATTACATGACCGATTAAGAAGGTGACATAAGTACTAACATAATATTTCCGTCTAACAGGATCAAAACACGGGTACCCCTTATGGGTTCGAGAGTAGCCCATAAAAACACTTGACAGCTATGGGAGAAAGCTTGTCATAGTCAAGAGTCAAACGATGCACAAATACCACGGAGCCGAAGACACGAGGTGGTAGTGAGAAAATATCTTTATCGAGAAATGCAATCGAAGAAGGAACCTTTTCACCTAACATGGAAGATGACATACGATTTACCATGTGACAAGCAGTGAGAACTGCATCACCCCAAGAAGAGTGGGGAGTGTGACTCTAGATCAGAAGGATCCTGGTTACATCAAGAAGATGATTGTATTTGCATTCAACGACACAGTTCTTCTGAGAAGTGTATGCACAAGAGGTCTGATGTATAATGTCAAGAGAGATGAAGAACTGAGACAATTGAATGGTACAAAACTCCAAGGCATTATCAGAGCAGACAAATGGTTGCGGAAATATGTTATTTACCTCATTAATGAAAGTTTGGATAACATTTAGAGAAAAAAACCCAAGAAAGTATGGAATAGTCGTCGTTGACGACAAGATAGGACATGTACCCCTGGTGGTCAGGAACATGACGGCGACCTCAGATATCAAAATGAACAAGCTCAAGTAAAGAATTGCTACTCCGACTCTGATGAGCACGAAAACTAGAGCCATGGCCTCAAATTTCAATAAAATTCTACTGAATTTCTCCGAAATTTCCATTTCTCTTGATCAACGAAATTAAAACGCTACATTATTTCTTTTTCCAGAATTTCAACGAAATATCATATAAATGTCAACGAAATTTCATGGAAATTGCACGTCATTTCGGCGAAACAACAAAGATAAGGGAATCTAACCTTCGCTTTCATCAAAATTTTCATATATTAAAGAATTTTCACTTATTATTCGTCGATGTGTCGAGTAGTTAGAGTATTTTACATTGCTTGAAAAAGTTTCTTTAGTTAGTTTCTAAATTTTAGATCTAAATCCAAACTAAATCAGTTAAACACAAGATTTAAAAGTTAAATGCAAGTTTTAACTAGAGGAATTTACTTTTTTTCTTTCTTTATTTTGATTATATGTTTTGATTAGTAGTTATTATGTGTCACATCATTCTTATTAAAGAGGTGATTATCATGTCTTTTGCTCCCAGCTTAGCATACAGTTCTGACTTTAGGCAACATGTTGCTCTATATATTAACATGTCTGTTGATTATGATGAGAATACTACTTCAAAACTTATATTTACAAGTCTATTTTACAATTAAGTGTGTATTTCTATTTTATTTATTTACTTAGGAATATTTCCAAGATTTCCGATGATTTCACCAAAATTCTCCGAATTTTCTCTTTCCGAACTTGGTGAAACAACACCAAAATCTGGATTTTAAGGCTTTGCTTTCTTGCAGCTTCTTTGTACTACAAGGCATGCGCCATGCGTGCAGCAGTACGAGTGCTAAGTTGTTAGCAACCATCCAAATCTTGTGACTGCAAGTATTTGCATACTATCGGTTTGGATGTAGATTATGCTTGTTAATTGATTTATTTGTGCCTTGTATAGCATATATTTTACAGTCAAAAGCTATGCAATGCATCTATTAGACATACATGTTAGAAAGTATGTGCGCATTTTTTTTGAAGCCAGAAAAAGGGGGAATACATAGTGGTGCCCGTCATTATCAAAAGGTTAAGTAAATTTTACATGTTACAAGAGCCAAGACCCAAGCAGACGCTTGAAGTGAAAGCAGACATTCTCACAGTAAAAACATTGCCCCGAAAAAATAACAGCATTATGGGCCACCCAAATGGCCCACACAACAGCCACCGAGGAGAGGACCTCCTCCCTGCATCGATCCTGCACCCCCGAGAAGGAAGACCAGAAGCAATCAAACGAATTGTGGCTTAGTCAAGGTAGACCTGCCTCAGACCAGACTGATGTAGAGACAGGGCAGCGAAAGAAAAGGTCTCCAGCATCTCAATCTCACTGTCATACATAGGACATCTGTTAGAAACCACTGTGAAAGGCTTACTACAACGATCCCTAGTCAAAATACGCTTCCATCTGAAGAGCCACATGAAGATTCCAATCCTTTCGGGAAGCCTAAGAGACCAAATCAACTTGCAGTCCCAGATCATACCATCAGAAGGAGAAGGGGGCGGCCTAGAAATGGTGCCATAAGCCCTTCTAACTGAGAACGGTTTGCATTTCCACTCCCAATAATCCTGGCCAGATGAAGTTCTACCCTGTTGCCCAAGAGATTCAAGAAGGCAGGGGAAATCCTCGAGTCGATGGTCGGAGAATGAGGTTCTGAAAGACAGCATCCAGTTACCATTGTCCCAGCAGTCGACCACACACGCATCAGGATTAGAAGCCAAAGCAAACAAGCGTAGAAATCTCGTACGAAGGGGCCCATCCCCCGTCCAATCATCCATCCAGAAACCGAACGTGGCACCATTCCCCACAACCGGCATGTAGAGTTCATGAAAACGAGGCAGAACCTTCAAAATCCCCTTCCAAAAAGCAGATTGCTTCGAATTCTGCCGCTGCAAGCCAGGGCCAGCCAAGGAAACACCATACAAATTGTGGATTATCTTACAACATAATCCCTCATCCTTACCCCAAATCTTGTTCACCCATTTAAGTAAAAGGGCCTTGTTTAGATTCTCCGGGCTCTTAATCCCCAAGCCACTGCAACTCTTAAGCGAAGTAATTGTTTCCCACTCCACTAAATGGATGCCCCAATCCCCCTGGTCGGAACCATTTCAAAGGAACCTCCGCATAAGTCGTTCCTCACACCCACCGGAAGCAGCCTAGCGGAGAAGAAAAACACTAGTATCGCAGATAAAACTGCCTTAATCAGCACCAGGCTACCAGTCGTCCCCCACGCGACAATAGGAACTCTTCCAACTGCTCAACTTTCTCTCCATCTTCTCAACCACCGGCAACCAGTCCGCGACCTTGATTCTGCCAGCCGTGAGAGGAAGAACAAGATAACGAATAGGGAGTGTGCCACAGGCCGTGCCTAGCTCCACGACGCAGGAAAGCGCCTCCTCATCAGTCATGCCAAAAGGGACTACAATTGACTTCCCATAATTCAGTCGGAATTCGGACATCTCCCCAAAGATCTCAAGAGTGATAGCCATACCGCCTGTCTCCTCCTTCCCACTTTCAATGAATAGGATCGTGTCGTTCGCATATTGTAGCAGGGGGATACGCATCTCCACGCACCTGTATCCCGAGAAGATCCTGCCCTCCTGGACCCGGTCTACCATGCACGCAAGAACATCTACCGCAAGAACAAAGAGCATGGGCGCAAGAGGGCACCCCTGCTTGACCCCCCTCTCAGGTTGGAAGAAGCCTCCCTCAGAACGACCATTCACAAGGACCGAGAACGATGCAATGGTGACGCAGCACTTCATCCAAGAAATCCAATTGTCTGGAAAACCCCTCCTAAACAGAGCCGCCCACAAAAAATGTCAGTCCAGCATATCATACGCCTTGGAAAAATCCACCTTCCAAAGCAAAGCATGCTTCCCAACGCGCGACCAGTCCGATATAATCTCAGATACTAACACCAAGTTTTCCCCAATCTGATGGCCCGAGACGAATGCCGATTGCACCGGTGAAACAAGGTATCCAAGGACTATGTTAAGACGAGCTGCGAGCACTTTCGTTATTATCAAATAAATGCCATTGGAGAGAGCAATCGGCCTATAATCCTCTAACCTCTCAGCCGAGCCCGTCTTGGGAAGAAGGAAGATCAGCGCTCTATTAAGCTTTTCGAACCCCGCATTGCACCTGGAGAACTTCTCCACAACCTCCACTCCACAACCTATCCACCCACCAAGTCCCAGAACTCCTTGTAGAAACTAATCGGGAAGCCGTCCGGAGCCGACGCCCCCTCCACATTCAAGTTCCACATGGCTGCCTTGACCTCCTCAACGGTGATCTGTAGGATCAAACTATCCGCATGCGTCTCAGAGAGACGAGACGCCCCAGCGTCGCTCCATCTCCAAGGTCTAGATGCATCCTGCCTCGAGAAATCACGAAATGGGTTGCTATCGAACGCAACAACTCCTTGCCCCCCTCAACCTTGCTACCATTGATAATCATAGATCTGAAAGCATTGGTCCTCCGTCTACCACTAGCAACCCTATGAAAAAAAGCCGTGTTTGCGTCTCCTTTTAGCCAGGTAAGCCGCGATCTTTGTTTCCACTCCATGATCCGCCTCATATCTTCTTCTTTGACCACGTTTTGTGCGGATGCCCTTTGCCCCAGTTCCTCTGTATCTAGTTGTCTATCATCCCCCAATCTGTCGAATCTCTGAACCTCCATCTCTGCAGTCAACCTCTGAGCTCTCCTAGATTCTCTGATCTCCTTCTTAAAAGCACAAAGGCACTGACGCAAACCTTTCAACTTTTCAGCAAATCTCGATGCCGCCGAACTAGTCACCGCCATAGAAGACCATTGAGAGCTGACCAGCTCCCTGAAAGACTCCTCAAGCAGCCAGGCACGTTCAAATCTGAAAAAACCCCTCGTCGAGGAAGGGTCCCCGGAGTCCCAGATCAGCGGTGTATGATACGACCTAGTGCATGATCTACACGAAGTGAAGGAAAGCGGGAACCTCTCCATCAAATCCGACGAGGCGAGGAATCTGTCAATGCGAGAGCGGGACCCTGAGCTACACCAAGTGTATTTTGTATCTGCAGCATCCAGAACCTCAAGCTCCAAGTCATCAATCAACACAGCAAAGTCAGATGAGCCATGATCCTGGCCCCCATGTAATCGAGGACGATCAGAGAAGACGAGACATTAAAGTCTCCCCCAACAAGACAAACACAAACCGGAAACGCATTCCTCGCTGCACGGATTTCGATCCATAGCTCATGCCACAACGTCGGTTGGCATGGGCCATACACTGAAGAGAAAGCATACAGGGTCGACGTAGTGGTGCATTCCAATAAAACTGAGAGGACGTGAGAGCCTTTCACCTCCGACCGAAACCGAAAGGAAGCATCCTTCCATGCTAAAATCTGGTCGCCCGAGCTCCCCATAGCGTCGGTTGTACGATAGTTGGACAGGCTTCCTGCCCCAAAAGAATTCCAAACACCCGCATCGCATGATTCGAGCTTAGACTCTTGAATAAGGACAACATCGCAGCCCCACTCCACAAACCTCCCGCCCATCGCCCTTCTTTTCTCTAGGTCACCCAGACCTCCAACATTCCATGCGAGGATCTTCATTTAGTGGTGGTTTACGCACCCACAACTCTTAAGGCTCCTGCTAGCGCTGCCACACGAGCCTTACGCTCGGAAACTATTTGTATTTCTCCAGCTTACTTCTTTTGTCTTCGCCTTCTTATATACCATTTCGGAGCTCCTCTACCATGAATCAAACAAGAGAAGCTACCTTCACAAAAGGGAGAGTTTTCCGTCTTCGTGTCCTCAACAGAAGAAGACGCAACACTCTTTGCAATTGCAGCATCCAACTCAACATTGATATCATCACGCAGAACCAAAGGGGTAGAGGAGGCAGCCAAGGAAGCAGAGAGGGTAGTCTCAGTGGTGGTATTCCACCCGGGCGTGTTCTCACGCAAGAGCAGTTGGCCAGGGGAACGCCTCGAGGAGAGCGGAGCGATTGTGATAGAATCAACCCAAAGGAAAATCAGCTCCAAAGCCACGGGCCCACCGCCAAAGCCCATAGCAAACGAGTTCCTGGGCAGCTCCTTTGAGAAAGAAAGCGGGTCGAGGGATAATGGAGCGAAGTCTCTAAGAAGAAGACTGGAAATTCAGAAACGGGTCCGAGGCGATCGGTCCATACCTCCTACCCGGAGGTGGCCCAAGATCCGTCGGGCCCTTGCAAAAACCCACCCGACTCATCCAATTGAAAACCTTGTACCAATCCAAAACCATTCCCACTGTACTAAGCACAGATGGAGGATCCATATGAGGGAGGGTCATCGTAAGACAAAAGGTATGATCCTTCTGTTCCCTCCCAAGACGACGCCTTGACTTCCGAGGTTTTCAAAAGGTCTGAAACGGCCGAGGAGGAAGCCGAAGGGTCCCCGGCCGAGAAATGTCGCGGCGGCAGCGACGGCGACAAGAACCGGACCGAGATAGGGAAGGTTTCACGGCCAACTTTTAGCACGATCTCCGGTGTAAGCTCCGAGTCAGCCAAACGGTAATCCATTAGCACAAGTGTAACCCGGGGTCCGATCCTGGCAAGCATCCATCCGCCAGTATTTTCTTCACGATCTCGATAGGCATGAGGGCCCCATCCAAAGCCCTGACATTTCTTAAATTGAAGGGAACGCCTTTCAGCTCAGCCACCTGCCTGTTGAGCGGTAACACACCCCCATCCGCAACACGCGGGAGCCGCCACAGGACGTCGTCCTTCCCAAATGGGTTCAACAGCCTGATCATTTGGGAGGGTGTCAGTCCTCGCATACAGCACTTTTTGCGTCCCAAAGCCACGATAAAAAAATCACCCGTAAAATTCTTCTCGAGGAGGAGCACGAATCCTGCCCAGATCGATCTAATAGACAAGGATTCTTTCTCCCAAACGCCTATCAACAAGCAATCCCTTGGTTCTACATCCAACTTTCTGCTCATGAAATCCACGAAGGACCAGCCCGACCTTACCAAATTTCCGCTAACCACGACCGAACTTTCGCCTGCGTTTTGTAGCTATGCCCGACCCGATCCCACTGTCACGTACGGTCAATATGCTCGGCAATGACTCATCCTCCAACAATTGAAACAGCGCGGCTTCTGATGACACTCCAATGCAACGTGGTCCGAGTCGCCACATCAGAAGCATTTACGGCCGCTTTTTCGATGGGAAAAGGTAATCCAACCTTCTCCCTCCTTGCTTGCGACTGAACCCTTACCATTACGTTGGTGCCACGCACGTAACCCCGTCGCGATCCGCCGACGCGTCAGTTCTCGTTGATGTGTTTTCCTTCCCCTGTCGCGACCCTCCATTGAAATCCTCAAAGGAAAGTTTTCGTGTGTGTCTTATTTTATTTCTAAAATTAAATATTTTCCTAAGTTGAAAGTATTTTGATTATATACAAGTTCCAAGTTATCATCTTGATCTTCAATTTCTTACATAAGATATTATTTTGTAGTACTCTTTGTTGGCCTATGTTTTTCTCTGTTATTATTGTGTGTATCATTATTTTCTTCATGTTCAAGACGTGAAACTAATGGCTTCTTAGTTCAAATCCAAATACGGTTCTGAGCAGCATACTACTTTTCTTACTGTTGGAGCGATTGGATGGAATTAAATGTAATATATCATGTTAATAGCTTACTATTAGCAAAAATGGTGTATTTCTATCTCATTTATTGAGTTAAAAATATTTTAGAAAAAAATGAGGATTCAAGTAATTTCCTTAATTTCTGACAATTTCACTGAAATTCCACCGAAATTTCCCTGAATTTCTCTTTCCAGGCTTACCGAACGAGAACGAAATCGAAATCCAACATTTAAGACCTTGACTAGAGCGGCGATGCTTCCCAAGCTGGCAAGCCTACACTAAAATATAGACTGAGGTAAGATCTGTGGGAGGACTTTTACACAGCTTCTGCATAGGAAGGTAATCGAATCGAAGGTGTCACATGCATGGAGAGACAGACCCAAAGGGAACGGAAGAGGCACTAGTATAAGGAGACTGGACCAATCCTTAGAGACCCCCTTGCTTACAGTCACATCCAATCACTCGACATGTTAGTATATCTTGAAACACAAGAGAAAAGGATTAAATATGACATGACAACACATATCATTGGTAATCTGACTAATAGATAATAATTTCATAGCAAAATCATGTGCATGAAGCACATTTTACAGAAGTATAGATGGTGTCGAATGGATCTCCCTTTGTCCTTTAATAGGGAAATGTGTCCCGTATGTGATAACAATGAATCTTCCAGAGGTATGGATATGTAGGACGTGAACTGAGCTCTATCTATGCACAGATGATGAGATGCGTCAGAATCCATAATCCACTTTGTCATGTCTGCCATGTAACAACTGGTAAGGGCATAAGCTGTACCGAAGGAGTTAGAATGAGCACTAGTAGTCGTGGTAGCATTAATAGATCGTCAAACTTCTGATTAGCGAATGTAGTGGGAGGCTCAACTCATTTGGTAACATGAGCAGAAACGGGATAACCATTCTTCAAGTAGCAGGTAACATCAGAGTGGCCAAAACGATGACAATAGGTACATGGCTGACGCGGGCACCTGCCTCCTCAGCTACGGACACTCCGTCCTCTAAACTGACATGGACCACTTCTGCCACGAGTTGTGGCTATCAAGAAGAGGTCTGAGTGGTAGACATAGAAGGAATCATGATCGTGTCGAGTCTATTGTAGGCCTCTTCCAAAGGAGGCAAAGATGCACTTGTAAGAAACCGAGTGTGTGTTTCATTCCTCGGCTAAGAGTAATTGGCTGTGAGGATGTCACACATTACCTTGGCAGTAGGTAGATGAAAGATGCCATTGGCTATCTATGTTGTTAGAGTATCTTATAGCAATTCACGCACATGTGTGTCATCTTGCTTCCATGAAGCATTCACCCTAGTCTTGTCGACAGGCTCAGTCTGCGTCAGGATGTGCTCCTTGTTATTGCACTCTGTGGTGGTCATAATCTGCATGAACCACAACTCATAGTTGCCTCCATGATAAAGGTAATGCCGACACATCCACCTCTATATTTGCATCAAAATACATTCACATCTATCTCTACATCCGTGCTGAAAGAAATGATGGTCAACTTATAATGGTTCACCTCCTTTCAGACCAACTTCGGCTCTAGATGAAGATTAAATCTGGATTATTCTTCTGAAATTAATTTAATAATGACTCTACCAGTCTTCAATAGAAGGAAATGTACACAGAATTTAAATGTGCATGACAATATCAATAGAAACAGGGTATGCCAAGAGAAAATAGCACATAAAAAAAAGCATCAATAGAATAAGCATCTTATACTCATCAACGTCAAAGGTCATAATTAAAAAAAAAGGGAAGTGGAAAAAACATACCAAATGTCACCAATGTGTTTGCGCTTCTTTCAACTTCCTATAATATGGTATAATATTAGATATTACAGATTGAAGGTGTGAAAATGCAATCAAGAGGACTTCTGCATATGGTAAAATGGTACAATACCAAAACAAACAGTAAATTTCAGAAACTTCCCTTTGTTGGAAGAACCCAGAACTGTCAGTATGGACAACCTTTGCTTCAAGTGACATAGTACATGATGCAGATTTTTAAAAGCAATGTTCATACCAGTCTATTTTTGTCCATCTTATGAAAACGTTTGCTAACAGAGGACCTCTAGATCAATATACATCCCAAATACAATTGAAGATTTTGCCTCAAGTGAGGAAGTATAAGATGCAATTTTTTTAAAAAGCAATCTTCTTGCCAAAAATGATACAAAGAGACTTCCCTCCAAACTGTTCACATCAAGAGTTTATTGTTGTCCATCTAATAAAACCATCAGTCAACAGACACCATTAGAGAACTACACAACTTAAATCCAATGAAAAAGGAAAACATTCGCATGCGTATGTCCACTGCAAGACATATTCTGACTTCTTTTAAAATGAAAACAGGCTGGCCCCTCTCCTTGAAAGGGGGCACACGCTGCCATTTATATGATAAATTTTTGACTTCTTTGGTGATGGTCCCAGGTTACTCAGACAAAAAAGGGGGAAAATGAAAGGCTGAAAATAGGCATAGATGATCGATCACCTGAACCATCAACTGGCGAGTGCGACGAAGACTTTCCGTAATACTTTCCGAAGAAGACACTATCCCAGCTTTTGTCCTGATAAAAAATTAGTTCTATGTAAATTGCTTTTGCTGGATTATAAATACGCAGTAGGTACAGAACAGCTCTGTAAAAAAACGTAGAAAATTAATCTTAAACACAGACACCAAAGTTACATGTATTTATAGAAAAATACAAACCTAAATTTAGCAGCTAACCAAACCAATCAAAATAGTCGTTGAAGGCTTTGAAAAAAAAGCTGGAATTTTCAACAAATTGAGTACCAAAATGGACATGAATAAAGATGCTAAAATGCTTTAAAGCTGTCTAAGGTGCAAGAGAAGCTCAAAATTAAAAGAGCATGCTTTAAAGCTATGTCTAAGGATAGAACAGAGAAAACTGTCACAAACTACAAAATAGCGAAGAAGGAAGCAAATAAAGCTGTAAACGAAGCTAAGTCAAAAGCTTATGAAGTTTTGTACAAAAATCCCGATTCTAAGGAGTGCCAGAAGGATATATTCAGGTTGGCCAAAGCAAGAGGAAAAAAATCAAAGACATTTCTCAAGTGAGATGCATTAAAGATGAGGAAGGTCACGTGTTTGTTACTCAGAAGGGTATTGAGACTAGATGGAAGCAGTATTTCCATAAGCTTTTCATTGGAGAAGGAAATAGAGAGGTCACTATGGGAGATCTAGCTAGTAGTGAAAGTTACTTGAATCGTGCAAGCTATAGACGAATACAAAGGAATGAAGTAAAGGAGGCTTGAAAGGAAGTAGAGGAGACTTTGAAGGTTATGAGACCTGATGGCATTCCTATGGAAGTATGGAATGTTTTGGGTGAGCGTGATTTGACTTGGCTTACAAATTTATTCAATGTTATTTGGCGAAACAGGAAAATGCCTGAAGATTGAGGGAGAAGCATCGTGGTGCCTCTTTATAAAAACAAAGGAGATTACTTCAAAAAAATAAAAATAAAGGAGACATTCAAAATTGTTTAAACTACAGAGATATCAAGCTGATGAAGCATGCTATGAAAATTTGGGACGTATGATCGAAAGAAGGTTGAGGGAAGTTTCCAAAGTAAAAGAAAACCAATCCGGAATCCGGATCATGCCAGGTCACTCAACTATTAAAGCCACCCACTTGCTGAGGAGAACGATGGAGATTTATAGATTTAAAAGGAAGAACCTCTATATAAGGCTTATGATTCTGTCCCACAGGAGATATTGTGGAAAGTGTTGGAGAAGAGACAAGTGTGTGTCCTATACAGTAACCTCATAATGGATATGTATGATAGGGCTTCATCTTGTGCAAGGATACAGTCAGGGAAGACTGGTTATTTTGACATCAACATTGGTATGCATCAAGGTTCAGCTTTGAATCCGTTCCTTTTTACTATGATTATGGATGGGTTGACAAGTAACATTCAGATTGAAATATCTTGGTGTATGTTATTCGTTGATGATATTGTGTTGATTGATGAGAGTATAGATGGAGTAAATGAGAAGCTTGAGTTCTGGAGACATGCATTGGAGACTAAAGGATTTCGCATAAGGCTAAGATTGAATATATAGAGTGTACTTTTGATGGATGCAATGGTGAAGGAATCGAAGTGAAGATCGGTGAGGATAACATTTAGAAGAGATATTCTTTTAGATACATGGGATCTTGATTACAACATGATGGGAAATTGAAGGAGATGATGCAGGTTGGTTGAAGTGGAGAGGAGCCCCTATTGTTCTCTTAGTAAGAAAATTCCTTTAAAAATCAAAGGAAAGTCTTTAAAGCCGTCGTGAGATCTGCTATGCTCTATAGATCTGAATGTTAGCATGTGAACCATAGACATGTACAGAGAATGGCAGTAGCAGAAATGAAAATGCTAGGATGGATGTGTGGACACACGTAAAGATCAGATTCGAAAATGATGCAATCAGAAGGAAAGTTAGTGTAGCTCCGATTGAGGATAAGATGCGAGAAAACCGTTGAATGTGGTTTGACCATTTACAAAGGAGGTCGACCGATGCATCAATTAGGATATGTGTGTTTTGGGATGTTGAGCCGGCTAAGAGAAGATGAGGAATGCCCAAGAAGTGTTGGAATGAGACTACACAAAGGATCTTAGTTTTTTTGTATCTAAGTCGAGATTGAACCAAGATAGATCTGAATGGAGGCAAAGAATCCATGTAACCGACTTAATAAGGGAAAAGGCTTTGTTGTTATTGTACAAGGATCCAATAAAGCATATAAATCTAGTCGGTCAGACCCCTCTTTCCTTATTTCCTATACAGCATCTTAATAATTTTTATTTTAAATTGTCATGCTTTTTTTGTAAAAGTTCATGCATATATAATTGACTTCTCTACGCAACAAAACCAGAAAGTTTATTCGGATACAACTTAGCTATAACCGTCGCATATAAATGTACAATTTATAAAGATAAAAGGTTTGGCATTCACCATAATAAAACTAATCAACAATCTGAAATTGAATATATACATACTGTAGATTGCGTCTGCGAATTGTAGACTCTTCGCCGCCGCCTAAAAGTAGCTCTCTCTACATCAAACAACAATTTCAGGATGCGAACAAGAAACTTGAACAGCATAATGAATAATAACAGAATAATAAAAGGAATGGAGTAAGTGTGGAGAGATGACAACTAGTACAACAATGATTTTACCACAGCAAGGACTTTCAGAAAAAAACACATCAAGACAGGTGACGATCAAAACATTTCTTGATAAATGAAATGGATAAACACATTAAGACAGGTGAAGATCAAAACATTTCATGATAAATGAAATGGATATTGAAAGAAAGAAAAGCTTGCTTATACATGGAATTGTTTCATTACATTCCTTCATCCCTTCAGATAAATTATCCAGTTATCAGTGCCAAGAACGGAACACGGTTAAAATACGAAGCCGTTGGGTAGATTTTATACGAAGCCAACATGCCCTACCTCAGACTTGCAGAGCGGGGATTTGATTTTAGTTTTTTCGAAAAGTGAGCATGAGACAACCACGGAAGAAAGCCGTGAAACCACCAGGGTTTGCCCTTGTGGGTACTATTTGAATGGGTGTTACAAATTGAAGTGTTGGAAAGGTCTCACCTCTTTCTGAGCAGCTTTCCTGATATTGGCCTTCGCTTGCAGATTGGCATTTCTCAGGCTTGAATGCACACTACACTACGCCGAACAAAGAGACTCAAGAAAATTGCAGCCAAAAAAATTATATCCTCACGTAATAGCAAAATAAACAACAAAAGAAATAAAGCTTATGAGTATTGTCGTGCAAAGGAATCAAACATTTGAGCACTGTTGGGAATATGAAGTCCAACTGCCATTTTCCGAAATAAAATGTATGGGGTGATTTAGTTTGTTTTTGTTGGTAAAACAGAGTAATCTATTATTCCATAAAACCCTAGGCTCTCTTATATAGAGAGGATCCATGGGTAAATTACATAGTAGTCCATCCGACAAACGAAAATAGAATAAACAATACATTGAATATATAATTATCTCTACAGCCCCCCTCAAGATGGAGCATAGATATCAATCATGCTCAGCTTGGAAGAACATTTCTGGAATGGTCTTCTGAGCAAGGGCTTGGTGAAGATGCCGGCAGTCTGCTCCCCTGAACTAACATGTGAAGTAGAAATCAGTCCCTTCTGAATCATATCTCTAGTGTAGCGGCAGTCTACCTCAATTTGTTTTGTTCTTTCATGAAAGGCTGGATAATTGGCAACAAGGTAGCTTGATTATCACATTGTAACTGCATGGGTAGAGGTACATTTATATGCAAGTCTTCCAGTACACCTCGAACCCACATCATCTTCGTGCTTGCTTGTGTCATCGCCCTATATTCAGATTCAACACTCGATCTAGCCACAACAGTTTGTTTCTTGCTTTTCCAAGAAACCAGAGAGCTGCCCACAAAAACTGGAAAGCCTGAAGTCGACTTTCTATCCTTGGGACATCCTGCATAGTCTGCATCTGCACATGCCGAAACGGGATAAATCTGTGTCCTTTTTAAATAGCAATCCCGGGCCAGGAGAAGACTTCAGATACCTTAGTATCACACATATGCCATCCATATGTATCTGTCTTGGCTGTTACATGAACCGGCTCACTCGACTCACTACAAAGGCAATATCATGTCGAGTTATAGTAACGTAAAGAAGCTTTCCCACCATCTCTATGTATCTTCTCTTATCAACCTCCTCGGTATCATTGTCATATAATTTCATACTTGGATCCATAGGAGTACTTGAGGGTCTACATCCAACCATGCCCGTTTCCACCAGTAAATCTGTACATGAAAAGACCCTATGCATTCTTGGCAAACTCTAGCCCCAAAAAGTATCTTAGGGTACCAAGATCCTCTGTAAGAAAGTGACGGCCCAAAAATGCTTTTACCATCTCTATCCCCTGAGCGTCATCTCCTGTAACCAAGATATCATCAACATATATCATGATGACAAACCATACCTCTAGAGGTCTTCTGAATGAACAACGAGTGATCCGCATTTGATCTTTTGAATCCATGTCGTTCAATTAGATGGGACAGCTTCTGGAACCACGTCCTTGGACTTTGTTTAAGGCCATATATCGCCTTGTGAAGTCTACACACCATATGATTCTCCCCTCAGCAGCAAACCCCGGTGGTTGCTGCATGTAGACTTCTTCCTGCAGATCACCATACAAGAATGCATTTTTGACATCAAGCTGAAAGATGGACCAGTCACGTACCACAACAACAGATAAAAGAATGCAAAGAGTAGAGTGACGAGCCACTGGAGAGAATGGTCCATATAGTCCACACCATAAGTCTGAGTGAAGCCCCTTGCCACCAGCCTTGCCTTGTATCGATCAAGGCTGCCATCTGCATGGTACTTGACTGTAAATACCCACTTGCAGCTAACAATAGATGCACTAGAGGGAGCGGGAACCAGGCTCCATGTACCCCGTGATTGTAAAGTTGTCATTTCTTCTTCCATAACCAACTGCTAGCAGTCTATCTTCATAGCATCCTGATAATTCCGTGGTATGTCCACGGAAGACAGAGCCGCAACAAATTTCTGGAAGTCTCCTGTGAGACGATGAAAGGAAACCTGGGAAGCAATGGGATTAGATGCACAAGTACGTTTCTGCTTCCGAATAGTAATGGGAACATCAAGATCATCATCCATTGCACTCGTCGGTGCACAGCCCTCCTGCAAAGTAGAATCCTAAACAGGCACATTATCTGACCCATCGTGAGTATCGGCATCCGAACATACCTGAGGCGTGATAGATGGTTGGCGTGCATCCTGAGCAGAGCATGATCGACGCGTGTAGTATTTAGGGAATGGCATTATAAGTGGTGGGTGGGTACTGAGGATGGCGTTGGCGTGACAACCGTGTTAGGAATGGACAGGGGTGGACTAACACTAGGAGGAGGAGGAGGAACATATACATCGGTATTGGATGTGGAGGAGAAGTCAACCTATCACCTACATGAGAGAAGTACATAACAAACTCAAAAAATGTCACATCAGCACTGACGAAATATTTCTTGTTGATTGGATCATAACAACGGTACCCCTTCTAGGTTCGAGAGTAGCCCACGAAAACACACTTGACTGCTCTAGGAGAGAGTTTGTCAAGTCCAGGAGACAACTGGTGAACAAAAGCAACAGCACCAAATACACTGTGTGCAAGAGAAAATAGATCCTTATCTGGAAAAAGGATTGAAATTGGTATTTTCTCACCGAGTACAGAGGACGGCATACGATTCACAAGGTAACATGCCGTAAGAACTGCCTCACCCCAAAAGGAGATAGGCGCACAACTTTGGACAAGCAGGGTACGAGTAATATCAAGAAGATGACGATGTTTTCGCTCTGCCACTCCATTCTGTTGAAATGTGTAAGCACATGTGGTTTGGTGAATATTCCCCTGGACGACAAGAAACGGGAGAGAGAACGATTGCAAAATTCCAATGCATTGTCTGTACGAACATATTTCACATAAGAGGAAAAAACATTATGCACTTCTATAATAAGATTGCGAATAACATCTCCTGCTTCAGATTTGTTCGTTAATAGAAAAAACCATGACACACGAGAAAAATCATCAACAACACAAGATAGAACATGTGTCCTTGATGATCAGGAACACGATTAGGATCCCAAATATCAACATGGAACAACTCAAAAGGGGAGTTACTGCTCCGACACTGACGACTAGGAAAGCTAGCTCGATGGTGTTTTCCCAACTGACAGGCTTCACACTGAAAAGACGAACTTGGAGGAATCTGAGGCAATAGATGATGCATCTTCTGAAGCGGGAGATGGACAAAACGAAGATGTCAGGTGTACGGGGAGACGGATCCGGCTGAACATCAGGAGACGCCAGCATAGAAGGCCGGACCAGACGATATAGGCCATTTTGCTCAGAACCACAGCCAATCACCTTGTCCATTAGTATGTCTTGAAAAATAAGAGAGGATGGCTCAAATATAGCCCGACAGTGCAAATCTTTCGCAATATGACTGATGGATAGTAGATTCATGGGAAAATGAGGAGCATAAAGAACAATTCTGTAGATGCATGGAAGATGACAGGATAATCTCCCCCTGTCCAACGATGGGTGAATGAGTACCATCAGCAATGACCACTGACCGTCCTGGTGGAATGTCTCTGTATGACTCAAGTCTATCTCTGTCCCCGGCAAAGATGATGGGTTGCACCAGAATCCATAATCCAATCTGAAATAGTATGACCGGATGTAAAAGCTGAAATACTACCTGAGGTGCTAGCGGAGGCAGAAGTACTGGCAGATGCTGAGGCCGCAATGTCTGAAGAGGCTCCTGGGGAATCTGTAGATGCTTGAGGCATAATATCTCTCAATCGCGCCACAAGCTCCTCAAACCTATGATCTGACGTGGACGTCGATGGAAATGCAGCATGCTCAGCTACGTGTGCCGATGCTGGAAACCATGCTTTGAATAGCATGTATCCTCAGAGTGACCTGTGCGATGGCAGAAAGTGCATGGTTGGCGAAAATGACCTCCTCGACCACGAGGACCACGTCCACGGAAAGAAGACATACCACCTCTCCCTCGCGACACAGCTATCGCCGAAGGAGGGGGTGTAGTAGTATTAGAAGAGACCGAGATACGGCTGAGCCTCCGATATACTTCTTCCATAGGAGGAATAGTAGCATCTGCAAGTATCTGAGATCTGGCAGCATCATACTCAGGATCGAGAGTCTGGAGCATAGCATTTCGAAAAACCTTTTGCTGCTCAGGGGTAGTCGTGAGAGGTATATTGCTGTAGAGCTTCTCAAACATCCCCCGTAGGGATGTATACAAGGAATGTAATGGCAGGCCATTCTGCTTCATAGTGAATATGTCATGCTGAAGCTGCAACATTTTAGTCTCACTTCGCACCTACGAATAAGTAGCCGCCAGGATGTCCCACATCGTCTTAGCAGTGGGTTGATGGAGAACATCGTTCGCAATCTCCATCATCAACGTGCCTGAAAGCCAGACCTTGGCATATGAATCGTCAGCTCCCAGGAGGCATAGATCCCAGTCTTCGCTGCCGGTTCTTCTTTCGTAAGAATATGTTTCTTACCATTGGACTTCATGAGGCTCATGAACTGCGTCGCCCAGAGCTCGTAATTCGTCCCATCCATCTTGAATATTGGCGCAGGACCTTTGAATGCGCCTATGGAGGGCATATCAACTTTTTTATCTGGCATGATGCCGGAGACGAAGAACTAGGATCCGTAGACCAATGAAGAGGTGTCTACATAAACTGGATGGGATTTGAGTACATATGTAGACTTACGCACTCAAATCCATGGAGAGGAAGAGGGCCCTACGAAGGAGGACGCCGGCGTCGGGGAGAGGCCGGGCGGTGGAAGCCCCGACGATGGGCGGTGGAGGCAGCGGTGGAGGCCCCGACGGTGGGCGGTTGAGGCCTCGGCGGTGGGAGAGCAGGGCAGCGGCAGGAGAGGAGGCGGCGCCGAAGGTGGGGCGGCGGAAGGAGGGGGAGGCGGGGGGGCGGGGGAAGGGATTAGGGTTAGGTTTCCTGCTCTGATACCATGTTGGTAAAACAGAGCAATCTATTATTCCATAGAACCCTAGGCGCTCTTATATAGAGATAACCCATGGGTAAATTACATATTAGTCCATTCGATAAATGAAAATAGAATAAACAATACATTTAATATATATTATATAATTTTCTCTACAGTTTTCCGTGGAGGCGGATATCTAAGTTTTCTTTTTGTGCAAAATATGAGATATTTAAATTTACTTTTATGAAGACATTCTTAGATAAATAAATATATTTTAAATAGCATAAGTTATACAGTACAGTACAAAGTTACAGGATAGATGAAAATTAAAAGTGAAAATGAATGAAATGCGAAGTTATTGCTTCAAGGTTTGAGTTCCCGCTACTTACATGGAGATTATGTTTCCAAAACCTCTTCACCGTTGCTTTTGTATCAAAGAACTCCGAAAGGTAACAATATGAGTATTCAATATTGTAGAGGGAAAAGAATTCATTACTTTATGAGAGGCCCTAGGGTTCTCTTATATAGGAGAGAAACTTATGGGGCAAATTACAAAAAGAAGAAGAAAAAAATAGAAAATAAGACAACGATAGTAAAAATAACTAATATCTCAACACTCCCCCTTAAGTTGGAGCGTAGATTCGATCAGACTCAGCTTGGAACAACATCTCTGATAAAGTCCTCTGGCTAGGGCCTTTGTAAGTACATCTGTTGTCTAGTCTCCAGAGCTGACATGCGTAGTGGCGATAAGACCCTTCTGTATCATGTCACGAGTGTAGTGACAGTCCACTTCTATGTGCTTCGTCCTCTCATGAAAGGTTGGGTTGTTGGCAATGAAAAGAGCAACATGATTATCACATTGGAGGAGCATGGGATGAGGCACCTCTATAGTCAAGTCAGTAAGTACAGATCTAACCCACATCATCTCTATGCTAGCCTGCGCCATGGCCCTGTATTCCGACTCAGCACTTGATCTGGCAACCACAGTTTGCTTCTTACTCTTCCATGAAACAAGAGAATTCCCTATAAACACAACAAAGCCTGATGTAGACTTTCTATCCTTTAGACACCCAGCATAATCTGCATCTGCACATGTTGTAACTGAGAGAGATGTGCCTCTGTTGAAAAGAAGTCTCGTTTCAGGTAAAGTCTTCAGGTATCTCAGAACCATATGGACTGCATCCATATGCGTTTGTCTAGGTTGCTCCATAAACTGACTCACTTTGCTCATAGCAAAGGATATGTCGGGCCTGGTAATAGTCACATATACTAGCTTGCCAACAAGCTCTTTGTACCTCCCTATTGTCAACCTCCTCAGTATCATCATCATAGAGCTTCATGCTTGGGTCAATAGGAGTAGTGGCAGGTCTGCAATATGGCATGCCTGTGTCTGAAAGAAGATCTGTAACGTACTTCCTCTGGGTCATCACAAGACCCCGCTGGTTCCTGGCAAACTCCAGTCTAAGGAAGTAATGTAAGTGTCCAAGGTCCTTGGTCATAAACTGCTGACCTAGAAAGTCCTTGGCACCCTGAATGCCCTGCTCGCCATCCTCTGTAACAATAATATCATCAACGTAAACAAGAATGATAATAGTACCTCTCTGGGTCCCTCTGCACAAACAAGGAGTGATCGGCAGTCGATCTCACAAACCCTTGTTGCTCTATCAAGTCCGAGAGCTTCCGGAAACATGCTCTTGGACTCTACTTAAGGCCATAGATAGCCTTGTGTAGCCTGCAAACCTTCTGACACTCCCTCTCAGCGGCAAACCCAGGTGGTTGCTGCATGTAGACCTCCTTCCTCTAAATCACCATAGAGGAAGGCATTCTTCACATCAAGTTGATACAGGGGCCAATCGCGTATCACAGCAACAGAAAGTAGAACACGTAGAGTAGAATGTCTGGCAACTGGAGGGAAAGTATCATGATAGTCCACCCCATATGTCTGGGTGAACCCACGTGCTACAAGTCTCGCCTTATAGTGATCCACGATGCCATCTGCATGGTGTTTCACAGTGAACACCCATTTGCATCCGACAACAGATGCATCGATTGGAGCAGAAACAAGACTCCATGTGTCATGTGACTGTAATATGGGGGTCCTAGTACAAAAAATGACCGAAATAACCGAAATTCCGGTCGAAATTCCACCGAAATTCCATCGAGATTCTGGTTTGGTCGATACCGAAATGGCGACCGAAACCGACATTTGGGGCCATGGAGAAAAGATCCTTCTCGAGAAACGCAATCGAGAAAGGAATCTTCTCTCCCAACACAGACGAGGGCATGCGGTTCACCAAATAGCATTCAGTAAGGACAGCATCACCCCAGTAAGAGTGAGGAGCATGACTCTGTATCAACAAGGTTCTGGTCACATCAAGTAAGTGACGATGTTTGCGCTCGGCAACACCGTTCTGCTGAGAAGTGTAGGCACATGAGGTCTGGTGAACAATGCCAAGAGATCTAAAAAACTCAGAAAGCTGTAAGGTGCAGAATTCTAAGGCATTCTAAATCACGGGAAGGCCTGGTCGGCCCAAGCGGGGGCCTAGCACGACAGGAGCCGCAGCATGGAGGCCTAGGGCTGCGGCCTGGGCTGGTCGGGCGGCGGCCTGGAGGCCGGGCGACGGCCTGGAGGTCTAGGGCTGCGGACTAGAGGATGGGGCGGCAGGTAGGGTTAGGGTTTTGTAGAGTACGGGAACTTTGGTCTAGGACCGTCGCTCTGATACCATGTAGAGGGAAAAGAATTCATTACTTTATGAGAGGCCCTAGGGTTCTCTTATATAGGAGAGAAACCTATGGGGCAAATTACAAAAAGAAGAAGAAAGAAATAGAAAATAAGACAACAGTAATCAAAATAGCTAATATCTCAACAAATATCTATGATCATCTTCGTATTAAGGATCTTCTACAATGCCTTGCTAGTTGCTACAAATGTCACATGATCAATGTGGACCCACGAAGAGAAACAACCCTAAGATCCACACTTCCAAACATAGACCCAGAAATTCCTGAACACCAATTTTCTCTTGTCTAAGCACAAGTATCGAAAAAAGATGTATGAAGTGCTCGAGCTGACCTATGCCCATAAAGAATTTGCCCCTGGATGGACCACCCCCTCATAATTCTAATAGAAACACAAGAATAGAAGATCGCATTGTGCATTATGACTCTGACAGATGGTTGGTGTCTGCACTGCCACACAGAAGAGTCAGGTTATATCAGAAATCCATGCCCCACTTTTATATTCAACATGCAATAGATTTCCACAGTAGACGCCAATCCTTCAAAAATAAATGGTCAAGTTGGTCTATGCTGTCATAACAAGAAAATCTTTTGAGAAGCACCACTCTGAAGATGAGGTTGTGGCATCCTCTATCTATCTGTAAACTTCACGAGCTTCTTTTGTGTAGCTATCATCTCGTTCCAAAACATGATTCAAATCCCGTCGAATTTTAACCCTAGTGTTTGACATTGATGCAAAATACGCGATCCAATAATAAACCACAAGCACCACATCGTTTCTCATAGACAAGCAATAATCACCATCGTTCTATCTAACGATCCGTAATCACCGCAACAAAAACAGAAAGTGAAAGTCGCCACCCAACCTTTGGTACTGATCGTTCCAGGACTTGAGGGTAGAGTTGGCGGCGTGCACCCCGTCAGCGGTGGGCATCTGCTGCGCGAGGAGGTCGAGCCTGAAGAGCAGCGACCTAAGGAGGGCGAGGTTGTCCTGCGCGGATCCGTTGAGCCTCGGGAGGGAGTTGGCCTCCTCGGTGCCCTCGCTGCCGCAGGCCTCGATGGACTTGATGAGCTCACGCGTGCTGGATATAGCCTCCTCCCACTCCGCCTCGGCCTTCTCCACCTCGTCTTTCATTTCCCCCTTCCTTGCTTCGTCTCTCCCTTGCCTCCCTCCGCTCGGCTCGCCTCGCCTCGCCTCGCCGGGATGGTTTTGGGTACGTTATTTTATTTTATTTAAGGGTTAAAAAAGAGTAAATTTCAATCAAAAACATCCGAAGTGTACACCCATTTAGAATGTCACCATGAACTTTAAACAGTAACGATATTGTTTCAATTTCATTTTGAGCTAATGTTATTTAAGGTCAGAACGAAAAAAAATGATCAATTTCATTCTTGTAATTTTAGACAATATCTAAATACGTGTTAAAAACCATATACCATCTTGCTATTTTTTGAAGGTATAGATATGATAGCGCAATTGGATGTATTATTCATGTACGTTTCTGTAATTTACTCAAAAAATGGTTTGAGCCTCTCAAAATCTTATGCATCATGTTTGACATGACATATCCACAATAACGTAAGAGTACCTCTACAACCATATAGGATCATCATACATTGAAACTTGTTGCATCTCTACGTACGATGTGATAGTATATGACAATCACCATGTCATAATTTGGTTTTTATTTATAGCATAGATAACATAATATTAGTTTAGGGGCCTACAATTTATTTAACTCAAACACATGATAGGTCTTTAAACTAACTTTCTATGGTCATGTTTGGTTGGAGAATAGGCCCTGAAATAAGGAGTCAATTCTCCTCCCGGCACGATTCCCAGTGGTACAACTATTCCACATTATTCCATCTTATTTCACTCTTATTCATATCTTTATCCCACCTTACCTACCTTTATTTCACTTTATTCTCCTTATTCTTATCCTCCAGCTGAACGGAGAATAGACCATTATTCCCCTTATTCTCCATCCTTATTCCTGCTTATTCTCCTACCGAACGGGCCCTATGAGTTAAGGATGTGTCAGATTTTAATTTTTGATTATTGTATAACATGATCAGCATATTACCGATTTAGGGACCTACCATATATTTAGTCTGAATTCATTGCACGTTTTAGAACTAACCTACCAAGAGTAAGGGACATGTCATATTTATAAGAAGTCCCAAGAGACATGTCGTATAACTAGTGTATTATGAGGGTGGGTGTTTAGATATCTACCATATTATTAGTTCGTTAAAATAACATGTTTCAAGCCAACAACATGTTTCAAGCCAACACACCATCACAACCCACAATCGCCACCACCATCTTCTATTGTCACCCCCCCCCACATGCCACTACCATTGTCAATGCCACTACGCCACCATCGCAACACTACCGCCATCACTGCACACTAGTTTTGCTTGCTCGCACCATGTGTCATCATCGTTGCTCACTTGTATCGTCGTGACAACATTGCGCGAAGCGTTGCGCCACCTTGCACTATTAAACCACCTAGAATTGAGATGTGAGGTTGTCATCTTCCTCTTGAATAGAGAATATGTTTAATTTTTATAAAAAGTTTTCATAATTTTAAGATTTTTAGGTCTTAAATTGAGGTAAAAATAGGAAGAATATATGTAAAAATAAAGGAAATACTTTTAGGTTTGTGGTTTTGAAAGATATTTTTGGATTTGTTTTTAAGGTTTTTAAGGTAATTTCAAAACTGAAAAGGAAAGTAAAGATTACTTTACTAAATATAAGGGGAAGAAAATATGATTTAAATTAAGAAATGGTGTTATAAATACCTGGGGTAATTTCAATAAAGAATTGAAACACTACATATGGGCATGTGTTTCTCTATTTTTAAAATTGTGGATTACAATATAAATAATGGAAGGTTTTTTATGTTTTTGACTTTTTAAGAAAAGTATAGAGAATTTTCCAAATCTTTTTTGTGGACTTGCCTATCTACAAGAGGTACCACACTTTCCATTTTTCCATAATTGTTGACAAGAAATTTGATTAAAATGAATTTCATAATGAAAAGCGTTTGATTTTTAAAGATGCCAAACTATAATATTTTTGCAAATCAAAGTTTGAGGTTATAGAATAGTAGTAGAGAAATATAGTGTCAAAAGGAAATTGCTAGATCTTACAATTGTAGACTTAGAAAAATTAAAAAAATTAAAACATAAAGGTTTTTAAAATTTCGTGGGGTTATTTTTGCAAAAATAGGAAAGGTTTTTGTTCATTAAATGATGGAGCCTATGATGATTTTCCCAACTTAAGCAATTATATATAGAAGCCTAAAATGAAATTTTAGTCAAAAACCTTGAATTTCACAAGATAAAATGCAATAAAATGAAACTACATCCAAAAGTCCTAAAAGTTATGCCAAAATTCAATATCACGAAAACTGGAAAAATAAAAATATAAAAATGAATTAAAAATAGATAGAAAAATAAAAATAAAAATAAAAATTCTCGTAAAAATACATATAAGCCAAAAAATGCAAAAATGCCATTACAAGAACTTGTGTTGGATACATAACCCTACTAATCGAGTCGCTCATTGCACACATGTAGGTAGTTCCAAGTATGCCTCCTTGAGTTCGACTCTAGGGATTGCGCAAGTAAATCTACATAACCTATCACTTACATATCTTTTATTTTGATACTGAAGTCCTCATAAAAAATGTCATCTTTGCATGGGAGGCATGACTACCTTGGGTAGTTTAGTGACTTAGCCATTAGGAGTAATTTTTTTGATTCATATGATCCTAGTTTTTATTTTCTATCTTTATATAGTTTGTGTTATTGCATTTGAACTAACTACTTGCTTGCTAGGAGCGTGTGACTTGGTTGGTTTCCTCAAATTTTGAGCAAACCAAGCTGCATATGTATCACTTTGGTCTTCCGGCAGATCAACTGAGAGGAGTGGAGGATAGTTGCATAAGAGCTTAGTTTAGCAAGTTTAATTGTAGTTTACTTCGTCATTTTACTCTTGTATTCATTTGTAATAACTTAGCTTACTATGTCTGTAATAACTTAACACTCGACACTTTGAAGTCTATTTTAACTCCCCAACTGAGTGGAGCCAAAACTCATGGCAATTTTATTTGCCCTTAGTTTTATTTATTTTTTGAGTTTTCCGCATTCATTGATATTTCTTTGTTGTAAGTGATTGGAGCACCTAGATCATTTATTCTAATTGGTCGTGCACGAAGTTTTAGATCCAAATCCCTAATGCACCTCTTGTACCTATAGTATTCGATTGGACTTGATTAAATCAAATTCTTGGATGCTAATAGGAATTTATGCTTAGGATGACTTGTGCTTGCATTTGCGTACGAGTGTAACTTTAAATTCTTGTCTAGCATCGCACATGAAGAGCATTGGAGAACAAGGTGAGCATTCCTAACTAAGCATCCATCAACTTTTTTACTACATTGCATTGCCAGTTTTTTCCTTCATTTTCAACCACTTAGAATAGAAAGGGCATTGAGAATTTGGTAAATTTTTTTAATAATATCTAAAAAAGTGAAAACTTGCTAATCTTAAAAAAAAAGAATGTTAACAAAAAATTAAGCCTAAAATAAAAATCATAAGTATTCATTGTCTTGGGTTCACAACACCCTCATTGTGCACAGGCACTTTCACTTGAGAGAGGCATAATACACATAAGGATTAGTGCCCTAAACCCTGCCTAATTGCTTGCATATGGTGATGTAAGAACCCTCATTTAGGAATGTGAATTAGAAATATACTTATCACCATTGACAAAGAGAAGAAATTCCCCACAAGTGTGTTGGATTTTCAGAAGTAACAAGGTGCATTCAACATCCAATCAGAGATGTGCCCCCTTCGGCATTTACTACTCAAAGAATAGGATGCAGCACGTACCTTATCATCGAAACATCGATGAAGGCTGTCATTCGATGCACTCTTGGGTTTGGGATATGTCATATTGTCAGGTAAAATAGATTGAGAGTAGTTAATCATATAGGACTCTTTGTTGTCACCATGCAGCACACAACTTGAAACTGCATAGTGTACAATATATATAATCCTCAAAAAATCTAAGTATACCTCGACCACTTATCACTTCAAGATCTCTATGATATACATTTAAAAGGATTGCTTTACTAAAAAACTTATTAAATAGAAAAGATAAAAAGTAGGACTTTTATGGTACTCCCATGTCTGTCAAGCAACATGAGTTTTTGCCTTGTGTTTGCTTTGTGTGTGTGAGTACTTTCTGCGGCTTTCACGTTTTGCTCTTGTATCTTGGACTACATCATCCCCACCTTCATTACTTTTTGCTATCGGAGATAAGAATTCAATCTGATTCAGTGATCCCTCGATTCTTCACTTCATGTTCCTACATCTTCATCAGATCAAGACAAGAGAACCGAAAGTATACCCACAGCTATTTCGAATTGGTCAGCCCTGAGCCAATTCAAATACACATCCTAATTTCGACGTTGATTCTCAATTCAAAGGTCATGTCTCACAACCTCTATTCCTGACTGATAATAAGCCCATTTTTGTTTCATCGGAATCTTCAAGTTCATCAAGTTGATAAAATCCGAGGTGGGAGATCAAGCCACGAACAACTCCAAGGATGTACAAGAGATGTTGAGATTGATGAATGCAATCCTAAGCCATAACAAATGAAGCACTCATCGCTAAGTTGAACAGACAAAGAGTAGAGACGAGTGAATAAACTATATGCATGTGTATAACCATTATATGTAAGGTGTACAATCCTGGAGTTGATATGTGGAACTTTAAACATTTAGAATGTGAGTCAAGAATTAATACGCATGCGGGCCTTTCCCATCGGCTTGGAAGACAAAGTTACCCACTAGCTTAAGTATTTGGGAGGAGAAATCTCTGCATGGGAAGACTTGAGACACATTCCTAAAATAGTTCTATCTCATGGGGTGCAACAATCAGATGCGGGCCCAAACTTTATCTTTCTCCCACCTCACCCATGAGGTGATGCATGGGAGAGGTTCAAGGAATTTTTAGATAGATGCCCGGACCATGAGCTCCCACCTTATTACCGATTTAGACTTTCTTAGGGGATTAAACTTGGAGATAAAGGACTGACTAGTGCTACATGTGGCAATGGCTATCTAAGCAAGGGAGCTGGGGACGGAGATAGGGGCAAGTGGGGACTAAGCATTCCCCCCACCCATTAAATTTACATATATTATGTTTATTTCATAAGTCAAAGAAAATTCAAAAATCGTTATTATAGCATTCCATAAGGTAAAAAAAATGGAGATGGAGATAACCGTTGTGCCTTTTTAATGCATGCATGCATGCATGCGATGTTTGATTTCCTCAACTCCGATTGGATCGACTCCCTTGTATCCTCTCATTATTTATATTAATATACCCATAATACCCATTCTCTCTTCTCCGTTAAGTTTATGATCACATATCTCCATCACACTTTCATCTTGCATCACTTGCTAGTTAGCAATTGATATCATCATAGTCGAAACTCCCCGTCCCGTCCTGGTGATGAATCCTCACTTCATCACCTTTATTCTTTCATTTTAACCTTAAATCCCTAGCAAAATGCATGTATATATCATTAATTTACCAAAATAAAAATTATGAAAATTGTACAAAATATCGTATAATTATTGTATTTAATTCTAAAATAAAAGAATAAAGGAAGAGAAGAAAAAGAAATGAAGTGTCAAATACACTGAGTGACCCTAGATCCTGAGACGCAGTCATCATGATGACTTGGTCGACGGGGAATAAAGTAGGGAGAGACATGGTAGAGAAATTGTACAGAAAATACAAAGAAAACCACCCACAAAACCCTAATTTAATTGCCCAAATATTGCTTTTTGGCACCTATTTTATTTTATTATTCTTATACTTCAAATAATAAAACCATCAACATGAATATTGTAGATAAAAATACAACGAAAATACAAAATTGAGTTCACAAAAAAATAATGCACAGTGTGCTCGGGGCACACAAAATAAAAAGCCAAAATAAAAACTTCACAGACCTATATCTTCTCCCAACTATATCAAAATTGACCAAAATCACTTAATTGTATATAACTTTTAATAAGCTATTTAATGAGATGGTTTCATTCAATTTAGAGTTAAGATGCAAAAGTTAGGTTCCGGGCCCCATTATGCAATATACATGTATATTATATTCAATATATTTATTCTTTATATTTTTTATATTTTTTATTTTTATAAAATTGTAAATATTATTTGAATCGCATATCCATAATTAAAATGAAATAAAACCATTAAAATAAAATCAATTCATCCTATACATAAATGGAATATACATATATATACCTATAAAGAATACATACATACTTAGTTAGATGTGTAAATAAACTCATAGAAATATAACAAAAAATACCTAAATATGTAACTAAATAAATTAAAAATATATAAAATACTTGTATATATTATAAAATACACAATGCGAATTAAAAATAAAATGCTTCATGTACATGTATATTTACCTATAGTGATACATGTAAATATGAACTCGTAATAAATCACCTTAAAAAATAAATAAAAATATGTATAAAATACAACATAAAACTAGAAACATTTTTTATTTTATAACCTAAAATTATTTAATTCATTTAGCGTTTATTGTTGATTTAATTAATATTTTTGCCCTTGGTATTTTCTGGTTGGTCCACGTGGACCAATCAGAAGCTCCCATTAGTTGATCACAGGTCAACTGTAACGGCCAGACACGCAACCCCTGTCAAACTCACGGGTCCCCTATTTTCTCCCATTTTCATGCTTCATCCATCGACTCCTTCGTCTCAAGCCCTTCACCTTCACACAGCCCTCACCTCTGACACCCTCACCCGTCTTCAAATCTTCACCTACTCATACTCCCTTGCACGCAAACTAGTCTCGAAGTCAACCTGTCCACCCTTTATAAAACTCCACCTCCTCCGCAAAATTTGCCCATGATCCCTCTCCTCTGGTCTTTAGTCCCTCAGACCTTGTGTGCAGCATTCATCTAGTGACAGGAGGTGTTTTTGGAGTTATGTAGCGAGGAGAAATCGAGGAGGAGGTCTAAGACATCTCCGACGCTCCATTGTGAGGTCTAGCCTCCGTGGTCTTCGGCCCGCATAGAGGCCTTTTATTCATGCTTTACAAGTACTTTAGATCATAGGATTAGTTCTATGCATTTAGTTTCATGTTTTAGGCAGTAGATTAGGTTATTAGATCATCCTAATTTGACATGAATCTTCTCTGTTTCTGACAGTAACCCCGCCCGTTCTCCGTCTCACATCGATCCTCTTCGAGTTCTCCATCTTTTCCTTGTTGTGACCAACCCGAATCCATCTATGGTTTGGCAAATCAAAGTTCGCCCTCTTACATCTCATCGAAACCTCACCGCCATACCATCCCTCCCATCGTTTTGCTTCGAGGATTGGCTGAGGGAGTAGCCCATGTGCCTCTTGACATTTTGGTGCAGGTCATGGGGTCTGTGGACCCTTCTGGAGCCCATAAGAAACCTAGAAGAGCTCGAAGTCACCTGGAGCTATTCTGAGCACCAGGTCACCATTTGATCCACCTCCGTCCCATTTGAGGCTCCCTGCACGTGCAGAATACCCTCTGCTTCGTGAAGCCGCCGTCGCCTTGAAGAACAACCGATGGAGTTTGTCGAGATTGAAGGACGAAGTTCACTAGAGGTGGAGCTCATCCGCATTCTTGCAAGCGTCGTCCTAGTCATTAGATCAAGAACACAGCCCAGATCTAATCTAGGTCATTCGTTCTAATCGAAACGGTCCATCCCCTCAACCGGGCGATCTTCCACACGTCAAGCAAGCGATGACCCGATCAGTGGGGGATAAGTGGGGTAATTTGCACTAAATCCCCTACGCATTTTTGTATTTTATAAAAAGTCTTATAAATATTTTTAATGTTCAAAACTATGTGAGAAAATTGCAACAAAGCCCTTATAACTATTTGTAATTGCAAGTAGGTCCAATGCTAGCTCATCTCACGTAGCCCCCACGTGAGTTGGGTATTTTGTGATTGTACCCCTCCAGTTTTACATATTTCATTTTAATAAAAAAAATCAATTTTCAGTTCAAAAATCCTGGGTAATTTGCATGTAACCTCTTGTATTTATTTTTTGTTACAAAAATACCCCTACCAGCTTAGTAATTTTTGTATTTGTTTTTCTATTTTTCATAAATAGTAACCGTGCTCCAAAAATCATGAAAACATAGATGCATGTGCATGATGTTATTCACGCTATATAATTTATTTTGCATTTCGTCTGCATTTTCTATTTATTAAAAATCAAAAGAGAACGTTTTATTCATTGTTTACCTTAGAAACTACAAAAAATCATAACTAAAAATTCCAAAAAAAAAGCTTACCGATTATTAGTTTATTTTACTATTACATACCAAAAATCACGAAAACTATTAAAAAATCCAAAAATTAGCACACCCTTTCTGACCTAAAGAAATTGCAAAATATTTCAAAAAATGCAAAAGGTAGTTTTTTGCCATGTATTTTTCATTTATACATATTACTATATATGAAAATTAGTTTTGAGACATTTTAAGCTTATTTAGTATTTTTTAATCCCAAAAATAATCCTGCCTATTAAAAAATCTCTGATTTTGTATCTTTTAGACTTTTAAAATACCTAAAAATTAGCAAAAATAACAAAAAATCATAAAATTAGAAGAAAATATAAAAAACCCAAAAACATTTTTTTACTGATTTTTCACTATATATAACTATATTTATCAATATATTACCCTATATTGTATTATATACTTATATTTAGTTATATATAATATATATTATTATTTATTATTATAAATACCTTATAAATATTTTCATATCCTTTAAAAAATAAAAAGGACTATACTTTTTGGTTTTTTCTGATTTTTGTATATTTATCGTATATTTTATATTCTATATAACATATATTACATATTCTACGTTATATGCATGCACATAATGATATATATATCCTTTCTTATATATTAAAAAAATTAATAAAAAATATAAAAATAAAAAAAATTAAAATTATAAAATAAAATAAAATAAAAAATTACTAATTGATTAAAACCTACAAAAACATTAATTAATTAAGAGAGTAATATGTTTACAAATATATATATATACACATTATTAATTATTCATTATTTATTTATAAATAATAATCCCTGCTGCATCGACTTGTTCCCTGAGTTTGACATCCTACTTTGCTTGTCATTATACACACATTTATTGTATTGTAGGGTTACAATAAATTTTGATTCACACTTGTTTTGATTGATTGACTATTATTGTGTGGGTTGATTGTTGAATTTCATCGCCGGCTTTCGCGAGCGGCCGTCATAACGATTGTCGGTTTCGTCTCGTGTGGATCGCATGATTGCCTCTTCGATATTTGATGATATTTCAAATGGAATCTTTACCGAGGAGCAACATAGTGTAGTGCATAGTTGTACATTTTTGTATATTATTCCTCTTTTATTTATGTTATTTATTTTTTTATAATTATTTGATTGTCTCTGAACCATATTTCTTTGTTGCTTTTCTTGCGAGGGATCGTGTTACGACGACTGCTTTCTTAGGAGGTGGATGTATTCGAGCCACGAGGAGGTTGGAGGTTCTATTTGTGAGTCAACCAGGAGAGAGGAAGAGAGAAGCAGAGAGAGAGAGAGAAGGAGAAGAGCAGGCAACAACATAGCTTTTTATTTTTATTTTGTGAGGGGAGTGTTTTATTTTATCTGTGTACATTAATTTGTAATAACTTGGACACTACCACACTAATGATGTCCATTGCCCGGGTGTTTGCTCACTTGGGGCCTCGTCGTGAGTTTTTGTATTTTATCGCATTTCTTTTGTTTTATTTCACGAAGTTTTGAGTTTTCCGCATTTTTCTTTGTTTTATGTGATTGAGCTCCTAGATATAGGTTTGATTGACTCGGTAGCTAGGTCCACAACCTAATTATACTCATGTGCATATAGTTTACTTCGCTTGGACTTAGTCAAAAATTAATTGTTAGTTGCTTGAATTTGGAACCGCGTGCCGTGAGGGACCCCATACAACGCTTGCAGGACCCGTTGTGACGGACACCGAAGAGTCTCCAAGATCGGACACTTGGAGCTATTTTTGAGTGATTAGCATTTGATTCTTCCCGATAATGGCAATTCTCGTTTAGGACGCTTTATAAAAATTTAAAAATATATAAAAATTAAAAATCAAATAGATTTTATAAAAAATGTAAACCGACATACACTAAATATAGGTATAACATGAAATCGATTAAAAAACAAAAACAAATAATAGTGGATTAAAAACAAAGTGTGACTTTCTGATTTGAGTTAGTTCTTAGTGCCTTTTAGTGTTTGACCAAGAGCACACTTTTCTTGTAAATAAGATGCGTTTTAAAGAGATGTTTTTGATTGATTACTTTTGGTTGAGTGCTACAACAGATATACATTGCATGTAAATCTTGGGCGATCAATGGATGACCTCTTCTATCGTGACATCATCTTCAATTTAAAAATAACAACACTAAAACATATATATATATATATATATATATATATATATATAATCAATTACGAGACAATGAATGTGTATTTATATTTAGAAATCCAAAATGAGGAATGATTTAAATGACCTATATTGAAATGATTCAAAATAAAGTTCATAGTTTCACAGCGTTGAATGTTGTCCAGAATAATAACATTGTTCAGACTAAATTTGAACCATATTCTTTTGTTGGAAATATCTCTCTCCAATGTTGTCATGGATAGGTGAACTTCTCTCTCCAATAGATGTGAAAAATCTCGCAATACACGAAGAAATATTCGGTCATTGTTTGGATCGGATATGCTCATATTTTTCGATAAAATAAAACCAAATCTTGGTGTTATAATCCATTTCCTACCCAAAATGAATCGACTAAAATCATCTTAAACATCAAATCATCGATGTGTAGAGGACTTTCTAAGTATTTTTATCTTGTACTCTGATATGGACCATTGTCGAGATCATCATCAATGTGATTCGATTGTTCTCCTTGTCCCTCGAAATTGCTCCATCCTATAATCTTGTCAGCGATGATTCACTGTTTATAACTTTTTATTGGGAATGTAAATCATATGTTGTACCTGACATGCCAATGCGAATAACTCCAATTCTTGCAATATCGTATGACTCTTATTTAACGGGCCCATGCCTATCAATTCTAGATCCATAACCTTCTTTGAAAACATCAAACTAGTCGCACTTAAATAAGATGTCGACAGAAAGTCTGTACAATATTTTTGATATGTCCGTAATTAGACCTGACCAAAGTCCGGATCAAGTCGGGCCGAGGTTTTAAAACCCTCTGTCCAAGGCCTGGCTCGGCCCGGTCCACGGGTCATACTTCAAGGCTCAAGCCCGGCCTAGGTCTGGGCCGGGCCGGCCCATGGATCGAATGTTTAACACTACAAGAGAAATGAGATGTAGTGACGAAACTATACCAACTAAATCATGTGATGACGAAATGTTGGACCCCACAGGAAGAAAATATCATATTAACCCTTGTTTTTTAACCTTATATTGTTGAGACCCCCTCTCAAGAAAAGAACTTAGGGAATGGTTTTCCAAAACTGTATATAAAGCCATTTTGACGTTCCCAATCGGAACACTTCCTCGTATATTTCGTCGGAGGAGGCAGAAAAGGGTCTAGGGCGAGAACGAAACTCGTCAGGTAGATTGCGCTGGCGGTGGACGTTGGGGGGATCGTGTCGGCGATCGGCGCCGGGTGGATCACGTTGATGGTGGGCGAGGGCATCGGATTATGCCGAATGCGACGGGAGGCATGCGAGGGTGGCGGGGAGGGGATGATCAATGGGTTGAGCGTGATAAGTACTTCAGTAGAAGATGAGGGCCCTAGGCAACGGGCGAAGCATGAAGGTTTTGTACTATGGCAGAGCAATAGCCGCCGACATCCGCCATTGCGTGGCTGAAGGACCACCAATGTCGGCCCTCGAGGATCACCACATCTCGATGACATCTGTGGCGGCAGAGAGGTTACTATAGCTATGGCTTCATATGCGACCAGCGCGGAGAGTCGCAACGGGAAGGGGCTCAACAGATCTCCTCCAAGAGAAGGTGAAGGTCGGTGGACTTGGCCAATGTAGGTGGATGGGATCGCTAGCGGCGGATGTCATGGGGCGTTAGTGGTCCATGAGTGGCAACGAGCATTGGGATCGGGAGCCTTGTGTGCGACATTGCTTCATCCTTTTCTGGTAAATCTATTTTGTTGCTTGCATATATATATGTTGAACTATTTTAATAGTTTGATGTCTTTAATATCATTTTTAATTAATTCCAAATATTTTCCTAAACCTTGTTTTTATATTGTTGATTGCATATGCATGTTTGCCTACTTAATCCCATCTTCTTAGATAATCAAATAATCAAGCAGCGCTGCTTAACAATCCAGGGGCCCAATTATTCAGAAGTTGGATCCTGATGAGGATGGAGTCTAGCTGAATCTGTTAATTATGTCAGTCAAGTTCACATTGGAGAGCACCACACATCCGGAGAACCTCGCATTCTGCATCATAATGAAAAAACAGAAGGTCTGAATGATATAGAATGTGGTGGTTATTTTATTTTTGTGCTGATATGGAGATTTTGTTTCTTGACTTGTGCATTTTACAGATGTCGGTAAGAACAACCACATGCAGTATATGAATAATCGTACTAGTGCTGTCCCCAATATTGCACAACCACAATGAAGTGCCTATGTCTTAAGAAACAACTGTTGTTTTTCTCGTGATCACTAGATTGTATGAGAGTTTATGGGATGATGGTGGTGTTCTTAGTTGAAGTCCATCATTGGTGTGTCTTTAAGTTCAAGTTTTACATTTTTATTTTATTGTCTAAATTCAAATACATGTGGGAATTTTTTTTAAAAAATAATTTAGCTAACTAATCACATGAACATGTAAATGATCCATTGAGTCTTCTCTGTTATAAAATTATTCTTTGGCAGACATAAACCATTCCACGTCTTCCCTTCTGTTGGATAAAACAGAGATAATTTCCATTTAAAACTCAAAATATAGGCATGCGATTATTATACATGCTTGTCACACCATTTCTCCAACAATACATCTATATCTGGCACAATACATCCACAATTACTGAATTTTCATTTGAGTCTCCATTTCTTCTAAATGTGTATATATCCTTACTTCGCTTGCAAAGTTGGCTCAAGTTGTGTCTCATTGGATTATCTACCTTTTAGGCCTAATCGTAGAAGAACGAAGACAGAAACACGTACACTATGACAATATGATGTATGCACAAATAGATTCAGTTTATTTTGCAATAAAAGCTACGGAGCATAAAGACATGGATGCAAAGATGGACATCAAAGGAATATCAGGATGAACCCACTACTATTCCATAGAATGTTGACACCTTCAGTGGTAACTTGATGGAGAGAATGCTGACACTGTCAAAGCAGTAGCAATTCCTCATCTGCTCCTTCGGGTGCTTCTTTAGGCTCCTTGTCAATGGAATCTGTGAGGTGTGTGGGTTCTGCCGTTGCTTGATCCTAATCTAAAGTCCCTAGAAATCGGGTTTCCATTTCTGTGCAACATATCTCTCCGTTTTAATTTCATTAATATGTATATAACTGCCTACAATTCAGGTAACGCTCTCAATCTAATATTTTTTCGTGCAGGTAACGCTCTCAATCTAATATTTTTTCGTGCTTTCTTGGTGACATAGAAATCTTTGTCATGTTATAGAATGTGATTGACACATTGTTCTCACTTGCTTCTCTTGCAGCTATGGCCGGTACTTCACGTTTGTGCAAGGGTTCGTGTACAAGCCCTCTTATACCTTCATCGCTTCAGCATCGAGAAGATGGTGAAACCTTGGAAGATGTATGTAAAGCTTTGGGCAGTCCTGATAGGTTCCCATGGCCTCGCAAAGGGATCTTTGACTTTCCTAAACTATTCTGCACAGCTCATGTTCAAGTCCACAAAGGTGAGGCAATTAGAAACCCCTGCTGCAACGATTCTATGTTTGTGGTCCCATGCTATGGTGTATTTAACTCTAATCTCCAAATTAAATGCCAATTAATTTACTTGGACCATTAACATGACATGATCACATTTGTTTCAGTTTTTTAAATTTCCTAACATGGAACAAAGAATAGTTATATGTTGAAGATGTGCCTCTCGCGACTGTCCTTTTTTCACTTTTTTGACAACAATATGCTCTTTCAGGTTTTGTATGGGATATATTATTGTTGATAATCTTTTCTACTCAGTTGATTACGGTAAAAAAATCAATATTTAACTCTTTGGTTACCAACTTCTTCCTATTTATGATAATGTGGGTATTCATCCCTAGACTTAGGTGGAAATATCCAGCTCACGAATATGTCTCTGCGGTGCTTCTGATCTTGTTCACTTTGGTTGATGCTCACTCTTTTCCCAATTTCAGTTTCATTGGAGTTTTGATGGTCTTTGGTGCTCTTGTGATGGACTTATTCCTAGGGACCTTGCAGGAGGCCATCTTCACGGTCAATCCATAGACGATGCAGGTACTTGTTTTATTAATGCTAGATAATCAAATACATTTTGTAATTTATGCATTCTGGATTCCTTAAGTTGTTTTATTAAGAACATGATGCCTGTGAATCTTTCCACTCTTCACACCAGGAAGCGAGAATTGCTTTATCTACTGCAATTTCACAACTTATCTATGGTTTGTTTTATTCTGTTTTTATGTTTTATATGGTGGAGATGCTCTTTTGTTTGACTGTTAATGTTGGTTTGTCACATCATTTTTCTCTCATATGTTTGTGCGTGCACACATGCATTTTATGTATACTTCCATCATCTGTGGTGATTACTCTTTCTAAAAATAATGTTGTGGTTCCCGTAGAAATGGGTTTAGAGGCATATGTAGCAAGAATAAAAAAGATATGTGGATATGCATAAGGTAGGAATGATCAATCCACAAAGATATTCGAACTTCTTTTATATATGTTGCGAGGTATTTTTTCACTGTGTAATCATACATTAATTATTGTTGTTGTCACTGAATACCATGACTAAAGGATTCAATTTTTCTGACAAAATTATGGCGGACATACATCTTTTATGAATATGTTGATGAAATCCAGTGGATTCTGTAGGACCCCGATTATATCCCTCACCCATCTATATCTAACATTGAAATGACTTGATGCTATGGTTGTTCTCTTGTTACTAGCAATGCTATGTGCTTTATCAAGATTCAAGGATACAAGAAGTTCTTTGAAAGATTGGCTAAGTAAACTTCTAATGTCTGTTTTGTTTATATCTCTGGTATGTGTGTTTTGCTTATATTACACTTTTATTGTCATTCAAGGTGGTGGGTTAACTATTGGATACTTACTGGAATGCTATTGGGCAACAAAATGTGTATATTGAACGGAATTTGTCGGTAGATCGTCTGTTATTAAATATATTGCGACAAATATTATTTGTCGCAAAGTCACAGAATGCGCATGAAATTCACGGCAAACCGATATCCATTGATATACTAATAACAATGGTTAATATAATAGCGGTTCCCTGTTGTCATTCTAATAAAAATTTATTGCAGAGATTATCGCTGAGAATGTGCTTCCCAATTACCAACGTCTTTGTTACAAAACTAATGGTCTCCATTATTGCAGGTCCATGCCTACGAGAGATCAAATAGGGTGTACAACTACAATCTCGATCCATGCGGCCACGTCCACATCGTCGTCGGAGATGGAGGGAATCGTGAGAACATGGCCATAGGCTTACGCTGACGAGCCCGGGAACTGCTTGGACCTGTCCGAGACGCGCAACAGGTTGTGATTGCGTGGGAATGCAAACCATGGGGGCTGCAATTGTTTGTTACATGATTTTTTTTACTATGGGTACTGCTAATTTATCTTTAATCATAGTTCTGCATATTTTTATAGGAAGGCAATCTAATTAAAGGGCAAGCAGCAAGGCTGAAGGTTTGATGGGGAAGGATGCTCATTCTAGTACATGATTTGGTCGAGGCAAAAGAGATGGTCCAAAAATTGTTTGGCTATCTTTGAGGAGTACTGACTGAGTTGCTTATTTGTGTAATGTTCTTTTTTTAATGTACGTGTAAATTTGTATGTAAGAGTGACACTATTATATATACATACTTATTGACATAATCTATTTGCATATTTATTGATGTTTATATAGTTCCTCCCAGCCAAAATATATTCCATTTTAATAAAAAAATCCAGATACTTAAGGTTGTGGTGACAGACCAATTCGGTCATTACAACTATCTTCCTTTCATTCCTGTGGTGACAAAATAAGCGTCACAATAACGATTGCAACAAACTTGTCGTCATCACAAATTGTAGTGACCCAGCTTTTGGAGATGATTTAGTAGTGACGAATTGGCTGTCCTAATAGCCATTTTTGTCACTACAAATCATCATTCCGTCACCACAGTTTTGACACCAGAAGACCATTTTGTTGTAGTGTAAGTACTTTTTAATTATTATTTTTAATCAAATTTATGGAGATAATTAAGTTTTTTTAGCATCATCTAATCTTTCTAAATCCAAGTAACCATAATATGTGTTACTTTGCATGTAAACTATAAAATAAGATGTAATATTGATAGTGTAAAATAAAAACTTGAAGTATATTATATTAAATGCATCTAAAATATAGTTTTTAAACATATATATTTTTATATGTGTGGGCCGGGCCGGGCCGGATTTTATGGCACATGCCCACGGCCCGCCCAATTGACGGACATACCAAAGAACGGGCCGTGCCGGGCTGGCCCATTCCCAAAATCTCTTGCCCAAGCCCGGCCCATGCACGGGCTGGGCGAGCGGGCCCCCGACCCATTGGCCAGGTCTATCCGTAATTATCCTTCATAACCGTTAATAGAATCTGCCTAGGCAAGAATCTTTCAATTTTGTGTAAACTTATCATGGACAACATCCCGTTCTCAAAACCTAAATCCATTAACAATATAGTTGGAATGATATCGTGTATATAACAATATAGTTGGAGAGTGATCTACGTAAGATCACTCCAAAGTTTCTAAGTCACAAACCTAACGTAAGAGCCATATAATAAAATCATAGGAACATCTCTACAAACTCGTGACGTTATTGTACTCGTTGAAGAATATATCGAGACATGAAATCTTCTTAAGAATGTATAGATGTCCACCGACCCTCAGATTTCAAGAATTATCTTCTAGAAACGATGAATATAGAATCTGAATCTGAATCATCTTCATTGTCAAGCTGTCATGCTTATTTCTTTCAAGCTGGTGAAAGTGTTATTTCGGTTCCTCGATATATCGAGCAAAAGTTTATACACTCCTCGACGAGATAGTCTTCCACAATTAAACACTCAGGTTTTTCTTTGTTGAAGACGTAATATTTAATTTTCTAGAGATAACATTCAAATGGATACTTCCGTATATACTGACTAAACATCTCATTATTGCTTCTTCTGCAATATGCATCATGACGAATGTTATGACGATCTTAATGAGTGTTATGACCATCTATTTATCCCAATATGTTAACACATTGTCATCGAGTGTTTATGAACAAATTTCTCTAAAAACCGGCTCAACTAAATTACGACATTTACTACTACTGCATGCATGACTTCGTGATCACCAAGGGATAAAAATAGTTCGCATAAAAAATGCAAGACACGACTCTTGATTCTCAGAATCATCTTTACCGTTTATGTAATGAGAGAGACAAGATGAGTAAGTATTTGGAACTTTTTATAGTATTTGCAGATCGAATACACTCGGGGGATAGAGCATGGCAAATTAAAACTTTTTCGTGGAAGCAGAAGCCAAGCAATCAGTTCGGTCAGAGACAACACTCCAATAATTACACTATACAATATGTTAACATGGAAATCCAAACAAATGAAAACCATGACTCAAGCCTTTTGGACCTAGAATTTTCGATTAACCATGCTGACCAATTTTTTGACTATTTCCTGAGAAATTTTGATGCATATCTCAAACGATTACAAGCATGAAGCTTATAACCTTGGATCAATTGTATGAAAAACACCGAAGTCACCACTACAACTGGGCTATCTACAACAACGCTCGAGGCTTCACCTCGAACTTCTTGCAGAGAGAATTCCAAGAGTATCTGCACAACAACGTTAGCTTGAACAAGATAAAATATATACCTCTATTAGATTAACATAGAGAATATATAAACAAGATATACAAAGACGTGATTCAAACAAATTATCTCTAACACAAATGAAAGTTGTATCATTTCAAAAATATCACGGGATTATTTTAAGTTGCTTGAAGAAAAGTTCTGATTACACACAAAGAGCTTGAGAAGCTTGCTAAGATAGGAACTAGCTTTCAGCTTATACATAGTTCTGTTCTAATAACGTTGCAAAAGGAAATGAATTACATACTTGTGACCTTTCCTTGACTTCTAATTTACTAAATAAGCAACTATATTCATAACTAAACAACATTGCGATACTTGTGAATTTTATAATTAATAAGTAAATTTCTGCCTACCTAATTAGTTATGTGTCATTTTTGTTATATATACTATCACTGAACTTTAGATGCATATGGTGTATGTTATAGCAACAACAAAGACATTCTATCTATAACATCTGTTACTGAGAGCACCACCAACAACCATGAGTTTATTTTTATCACCCACGTTCCAAATTAATTTTCCCTAAAAAATTATTGTAAATGACCTTTAGGTAAGCAACTCATGTCTGCTTCTCTTTTACCTTCGCCGCAATGACAACCCTCCTCAGTACCCCCTTCCCCGTAATACCGAGTACGGTCATGGTCTCCCACTGCATCGCATGTGGTCTGCACAAGGAATACCTCTTGCAGAGTGAAGAGGTGACCCATCCCCATTAGCTCCTCTCTTATGCATCCCAGAAACATAGGAGACACAAATTAGACTCACTAATCCGAGATTAGACCCACAGTTGGAAGAGCATAATCCAAAATCGACTTTTGCTTAGAAATTATCTAATCAGATCATTGCATGCCTAATAGAGATACAAACGGTCGGATACATATATGAATATGGGTCATATCATATCCTTATTCGTTTTTGAATTCGAATATGGATACACATACGAATGTTATACGAATGCATGGATCATGGAAACATATGCTTACAAATGGATACGAATGTAAAATAGATGTTAAAAATTCAGATACGAATTTTCAACAAATGAATACGGATTATCCTACGAATGTTTTGACTTATATTTTACGAAAAATGCTTATAACGACTATACAAAAACATTCAAATTCACTTCTACGACAAACATCAGAAAAGGTAATTAAATAAAAAATCAACATGCATGTCTTATTTGTCTTAATAAGTAGGAATGGCGTACCTCAAGCTTCCATGTTGCATATGTTTGTTATCTTGGATTCAGCAACAAATCAAAATAGAATATACCACAAGATATGATCTTTTAATTTTTAAATCAACTCAACATAGTCATGTAATTAATAAGGTGCACAATATGATCATAATCACAAAAAACATACATATTCATACATCGCTTGAAAAGAATATCACACTCTGATCGAATGATCTTGTCGCAATCAGATAAAATACAATTAGATAATAATACAACATCCATAAAGGAAATAGACATCAAAGAATAACATAAACAAAATAACTTAACGTACAATGATGCTAAAAAATAAAAGAAATTTTAAAAAGTTGCATAATTTTTACAATGAAGGAAAGCAATATAGTTGTTTATGGCAGTCAAATATAATAATAAGAGTATGATAACGAAAAAGTTATGATGCATGATCCTTTTTAGTGTGTCATCACCTGTATATTAAAAAGTGAGTATTTTAATAAAAAATAATATCACTACAAAAATATTTATAATTACAAAAACAAATATCACATATACAATTTAAACGTATATGACATACCATAGGTTATGATCCATATTAGGAACTTCACACCCACCTTCTAATTCATTCTCCTCATTATCTATTGTTTAATAAATAAAAATAAAAATGTAAAAAATCAAAATCAAAATAACATGTTAAATATTGTATAACATCAAATAAAATATCACATACTGTAGATGGTTCCAGTTATACCACATCTTCAACTTCTTCATCCACATTAGTGGGATCTATTGAAGCATTAATTATAGCTAGAATTTAAAAAACTTCATCAAGATCTATTATGATGTGATATGTAAAGAGAATGGAATAATAAATAAATAAATTCTTACCATTGGATTCGCTCTTCAACCAATCTTGAGTGCATATCGATATCTCCACCATATCAGGATTTAGTCTATTACAATATGCATTGACTATCCTTCCACCAACGCTAAAAGTAGATTCTAATGCAACTGTGGATACTGGAACTTCAAGAATATCTTTAGCCATTTTACCAAGAATAGGGAACCTTCCAAAATTTTGCTTGCATGGTCCCAAAATATCAAACTTACTTCCCCAACATCCTTCCATCGCAGATATTTTTCTTCTAAATATTCATCCAACTCAATTTTCAATGGTTGAATATCTTCGTCATCCATTAATTCAACAAATCTCTTATTTTTTAATGGATTCGAGGGAAGATTTGAAGTGGGTGTCACATTTAATGCTTTTTTGGGAATCTGTTTAAGTGAAGCGTAACAATGAAAAAGATTTTTAATTATATCAGGAAAGCCATTCACTTTTTCTTCTCCATCCCTCTGATATATATCTTTATAGTATATATCATCTGCCTTCATCTTGTAACGAAGATCCGAAACAAAAATAGCTATAAGTCGATTGCACATGTCTCGGCATTTGTCAAACTTTCTTTTTATTGCAGTAGCCATGGACACAATGATATCATTGATGTTTTTCAACCATTCAATAAAGAGGAATCAAATTTCAAAAATTCAATGAAGAAAAGGTTTGATGTCACATAATTGTAGCCATACAGTAGCTCCGTAGCATCATAAATGTTTCAAACATTCTTCTAATTTTAAATATAGCCTCAGTCGCCTAGCCCATAAATATAGTTGACATCTATGGATCCAAATCTCTTAAATACATCGTTGTACTCAAAAGACATCGCAAACATAAGGTGAATTCCATCGCGTACAACATGTTGGAATTTAATTCTAACGATGGACTTATATGTATACATATATAATCGATAATACTGTCAAGTGTCCCAATAAAATAAAAAAAAGGTGATCAAATAAAGTTCAAGAATTTATTTGGGCATAAGTGTATTTTTTTTGGTTACATGTGGATTGCTTATGTAGAGACCAAGGGAGAATTTCCAAATCTATGATGGGTAGATTCGAAAATTCTCAAGGAAGTTATAGAAATGGTCATGGTCCCCAAAGATAACCCACTATCTCTGTTTCCCTATTTGAATCCCATCTCAATAGGGAAGTTGCGAAAGGGTGTTCTCTCTTCTCTCCTTCCATTGTTTCTGTTCTCTCTCTTGAGAAGGCTTTGGAAGAAAGGAGTCTTGAGGAAAGGGGTTATCTTTGGAAGATCATCATCTCTTTTCTTTTCAATGGCTACATCACTTTCAGGTACATATTTTTCCTCTTTTACATCCTTAAAGCATTGACGGTACGATGCCTCTTTCATGTCATGTTCTTGCTTGTTTGGACATATACTTGTACCCTTTGTTGTACGTACATATTGTTTCCTCTTTTATATCCTTGAAACTTTGATAGTAAAATGCCTCTCTTATGTCTTGTTCTTAATTGTATAAACTTATACGTGTACCTCTTATAAAAAAAATCCTTTTTTTATTGACAATATGTATACACGGTATACACGTTAACATCTTTTGTTTGATGTTGTACTTTTCTTCATATTGTTGAATTATGGCATGTGATATTTCATGATTTCAAAACACTAAGTGGAAGTTGAATACTCTTTTAAAAGAATCCGTTGATTGCAGAATCCGTTGACTGATTTTGTATAGGTGTGTGTTTCGACACGGAAGTTGATTACTCTTTTAAAAGAACTTCATTTATACTGTTCACGCCGTTGTATCATCATACATCCTATTATTATCATGTTGTTATCTTTCGATAATTCCCATCAAGTTGAGAGATCAACAATGGGTTATGGGCCCACAGTTTCCCATTAGGGCATTTTTGTTGTTAAAATTTAACAACGGTATTGAATATATGGATGGTTTTTTTTACATATTTCGATATACATTTGTTTAAACAATATGTCACCAAAGTGGCCAATGTTGTTGAAATTAATGTGTGATGAAATATAAACGGCTATGCATTATTAATTTTTTATGGATGATATTTACCCAAAGGAAAATTGATATCCATTAGAAATTATGCATATGGTTTAGTATTAAATATGTGATGATTATTTGGTTATCGTGCAAATATTAAATCCACCCAAAGGTAGATTTCTATTTGGTACGTTATTATCATTAATATTTATTACTAAGTCAAGATATCGCTCACAAGTTATATTTTTGTCCAAAGATAAAACTATAATGGAGTGGTAGATATCTTGAGATGGGATTATACCTATATTCATTTTTTTTTGCAGTTATGTGAGCATTTATGTTATTTTTTTTCAGATATGAATTCCTCCAATATAACTGCTACCATCAATTCGATTCCAATGTTAAATTGCTCTAATTTTAAGTCATGGCAGGAGAACTTGTTGATATTTCTCGGGGTCATGGATCTTGACCTTGCGATAAGAATTGACTCTCCTCCACCACTTACGGATAAGAGTACCTCTGATGAAAAAAGGAATAAAGAAAAGTGGGAGAGATCAAATCGCATGTGCATGATGATAATGAAAAGAGCCATTCCGGAAGCATTCAGGGGCACTATGTCTGAGAAAATAAGTACTGCTAAAGAATTCCTTGCCGATATTGAAAAACGATTTGCCAAGAATGAAAAGGCTGAAATTGGTACACTCTTGGCTAGTCTGATTTCAATGCGGTATAAGGGAAAAGGTAACATCAGGGAGTACATCATGGAGATGTCTCATCTTGCTTCTAAGTTAAAAGCACTCAAACTTGAACTCTCTGAGGACTTGTTGGTGCATTTGGTTCTGATATCTCTTCCCCCTTCATTCAACCAGTTTAAGGTGAGCTATAACTGTCAGAAAGAGACTTGGTCTCTGAATGAGCTCATCTCATACTGTGTTCAGGAAGAGGAAAGGCTAAAGCAAGATAAGACAGAAAGTGCTCATCTTGCCTCCACCTCTAAAGGAAAGGGCAAGAAAAGGAAGCAGAAAAAGGAAGCTGCAGTCACAGTACCTCATAAGAAACAACAAAATAAGGAACCATCTGCTACGGGTTGTTTCTTTTGTGGAGCTGAAGGACACAGGAAGAAGCAGTGCACAAATTATCACGCTTGGCGTGCTAAGAAAGGTACGCTTCATAGTTTGGTTTGTTCAGAAATTAATTTGACTTCGGTACCACAGTATACTTGGTGGCTAGATTCTGGAGCTACTACTCATGTTAGTGTCTCCATGCAGGGCTGCCTGAGCTACCGAAAACCCAGTCAAGCTGAAAAGTACCTCTACGTGGGGAATGGTGAATCAGTAGATGTCGAAGCAATAGGAAAATTCAGATTATTGCTGAAGAGTGGCTTTTATCTTGATCTAGATGGAACTTTTGTTGCTCCTTCTTTTCGTAGAAATTTAATTTCAGTTTATCTTTTGGACAAAGCTGGTTATTCTGTTTCTTTTGGTGATGGAAAACTTAGTCTATTTCAAAATTCTATCCTCGTTGGTTCTGGTTTCTTATCTGAATTTGCTCGTCTTTATTGCTTGAATACTATTGCCTCTTATAGTGAATCATTTCTTTCTACAACACGAGGTATGGAAAGAAAATCTACAGATACAGATTCAGCATCATTATGGCACAAACGATTAGGGCACATATCCAGGTCAAGGATAGAAAGGCTTGTGTCAACTGAAATTCTAAGTTCCTTAGATTTCACAGATTTTGATATATGCGTGAACTGCATAAAAGGAAAGCAAACCAATAAAAGGAGATTTGAAGCCAATAGGTCATTAGACGTCTTAGAACTTATACATACAGATATTTGTGGTCCATTCCCTACGGTTGCTTGGAATGGACAACAATATTTTATAACGTTCATAGACGATTTTTCTAGATATGGCTACATATATCTCATTCATGAAAAATCTCAATCCTTGGATGTGTTCAAAAATTTTAAGGCCGAAGTTGAGAATCAACTCGGTAAAAGGATTAAAAGCGTTAGATCTGACCGTGGTGGTGAATACTATGGCAGATATGACGGTTCAGGTGAACAACGTCCAGGACCATTTGCAAGATACCTCGAAGAATGCGGTATCGTCCCACAGTATACCATGCCAGGGTCACCGACCATGAATGGTGTAGCTGAAAGACGAAACAGAACACTTAAGGATATGGTGAGGAGTATGATTTGTCATTCTACCTTACCTGAATCTCTTTGGGGAGAAGCACTCAAGACTGCAGCATATATCCTAAATAGAGTTCCAACTAAGGCAACTAATAGAACCCCATATGAACTTTGGACGGGCAGGAAGCTCAGTCTAAACCATTTTCATGTTTGGGGATGTCCAGCTGAGGCAAGGCCTTACAAGCCAAATGAAAAGAAACTGGATGCAAGAACAATTAGTTGTTATTTTATTGGATACTCTGAAAGATCAAGGGGGTACAAATTTTATGATCCCACAATTAAGTTCATTTTTGAGTCTGGTAATGCTATATTTTTTGAGGATGTTGAGTTTGCGAGGGGAGATAAAGGTAAAGACTTTGTCTTGGAAGAGGAATATGTTGACATTCCCTCAGGTGTTGTTAGAATTGATAGGGATCACATTCCTATCATTTCTGACGGCACAAATATTCAAGACAATGTTACTGAATCAATGATGAATACCCATTCATCACTCTTTATTCTTATATTTTAGCTACAAAAACTTATGCAAATGCATGTAGATATGTGCAAATAGGATTATTTAGCAAAAGCATGCATCTTTGTAAAAATAGATAATTAGCATGTTTTTGTGCAAAAATAAAAGAATAAAGAGTAAAAAGAAAAAGAGGGAAATATTTAGAATAAATATTGAGCAACCTAACCCAATGGAGGGCTCAGCTTGGGCCTGACCGCATAAAAGCCAAGTAGAGGGAGATAGGGGCTCACATATGTATATATTTGTAAATAAATAAAACTATATATTTTCCTCACCTAAAAATATGTTGTAAATATTTGTATATATTTTGTAAAAGCTATTAAATACAAAATAAAAATTAAAAAATCAAAAATCCAAAAATATCTTTTTACCATGTACATATACCACCTTCCTTAGCTATTTCACCTTGTAAATAAATTTATTTATTTCTAAAACTTTTTGTAAATATTCTAGATTATATTTTGTAAATAAAATAAATAAAAAGAAACAAAACAAAAATCAAATAAAAATTACAAAATTAAAAATACAAAAACATCTTGTACACATACCTATGTATAGACCTATAATGTACATACCTTATTCTTATTTCCAAAAATTAATTAAAAATCACCAAAAAATAGAAAAAAATAAAAGAAAAATATTTCATGTTTTAAGTTTTTCTTAATTCGGCCATTTTCTGTCTTAAAATAAATAAACAAAAAAATCAACTACGTGGCAGCTCCTGAATGGTCCACGGGGGATTGTTGACCCCGGTCAACTCCCCCGCGGACTCTTTCCTTTTGGGGAGACCCGCGCCCGACCCGACTTCGCCGATTTCTCCACGCGTCTCCAGCTTGTCGCCTCCGCAAATCCCGTGCCCGGATCCTTCGCCAATCATCCGACATCCTCGCCGGATCCTTCGCCGAAGGATCCACGCCTTCCATAGCCGTCTCCACCCAACCCTAATCGGCCCTGCCTCCATATATATCTCGACCTCCGCCGCCTCCGCGCCTTATCTTTGGACCTTCCCCTTCTTCCCAGTGAACTCCAGAGGCACCGTGAGAGTGACAGCAAGCGATCGCCCCTGTTGCAGCGAGGCGAGGAGGTGAAACCACTGATCCGGCGTGTGTCGCCGCCGTTGCTCCGCCACTAGCGTGAGCACCGAGCCTCGGGCCGAGACGACCCTTGAGGCTAAGACCAGGAGCACCCCCTGCTCTTCCCCAGTCTCTCCGACCACCCAGGTAGATCTCTTAGGCCGTAGATTAGCGTAGCTTTCGATTTTTAGCTTACTGGTAGCGTAGCTCCGCCGCCATCGCCAGCCACCTCCGATCTCCCATCTGCCATTCCGACTCGACCATCATCTTCACCAGACTTCTCCGCATCTTCTTCACCCATTCACCCAACCCAGATCGCACAGGATCTGGGAATCGAGCTCCTCCGCCGACCACCTTCGCCGGAGCTCTCCATTCCGACGCACCATGCATCTTCACCACGCCTAACAGGGTCGAGGCACTTTGCCCTCGACCCGCGAGTTTGCTGGGATACTTTGCAGGTCTATCCAAGCCCATCTGAGGGCTTGGACCACTTGAACCAGCTGCTCCACCTCCGCCGACCTCACCGGACCTCCCAGAGGATCGGTTGGGCCATCGGAGGGCTCCATTAGACGCGGAGGGATCGCACCTTCCTTATCCAACCTTCAGCGAGCGTCCACGAGGAGACCAGCGCCGTCACGAGTCCGGCGAAGTTCGCCGGAGCCCTGTTCGTCCATCACCCTCCTCCGCCGTCCGATTGACCCACGAGCTCCAGATCCAATCACGTACGTCCATTCGAGGAGCAGCTTCAACCGTCAGATCCTTCCGAGGGTCGATCTCCACCGTCGATCCAGCGCAGCTCAGCCTCGTCGTCCGCCCACCGTTCGATCTGCAATGTGGCAGCACCTGGACCGTCGGATCACAGTCGAGGACCGGAGACCTGGGCGCCACCCCCTTCTCAGTCGTCCATCTATCCACGTGGCGCTCATCCATCGGTTCGACTTAATAAAAGGGGTAAATTACCTTAGGCCCCCTCGTAGTTTTTGTGTTACATTTCAGTCCTGTAAATATTTTGAGTATTTTGTTTACGTTGGGTTATTTGCACATTAGACCTCGAGCTTTTCAGTATTTGCATTTATGCCCCTGTTTGTGTGAGACACGTGCATCGACACGTGATATTTTGGGTTATTTGCGACTTAAGCCCTGTAGTTCTGGATGTTATCGGATTAAATAAAAAGTTTTCTTTATTTGCATTTATGCCCCTGTGCGTGATTTAATTCCCCATGTGCGTTTTATTTTGGGTATTTTGCAGATAAGCCCCTGGACTTTTGGTACTTGTTACCAATAAGCCCTCGGAACTTATTTTTCTTACATTTAGGTCCCTGAGTGCCCCAGGCACGCGCCTCGCACGTGATTTCTTGGGTATTTTGCACCAGGACCCCAGAACTTTTGGGTATTTGCACTTAGGTCCCTGTGCACTGTGCCCCTCCTTTATTTTTGATTAAAATATCAAATCACCTCCAAATTCAATGAAAATTTGACACATGGCTCCTGCCATGGTGTAGAATTTTTATGAATTTTTGAGGACATTTTTGATTTCATTTGCTATTTTTAAAAATTCAAAAACCCCTATTTTTGCTACTGTTTAACTTGAAAAATCACAAAAAAATATAAAATCACCCCCAAAAATTCTAAAAATTTTAGTTACTGTTGTTTGTGTGTTGTTTGATTTTCTGGCCAATTTTGGCTATTTTTCATTGCGTAAAAACCCTAAAAACTTAAAAACCCTTAAAAACCCATAAAAATTATAATAAATAATCTAAAAATCCAAAAGCAATAATTCTGGTGCCTAAATTTTCCTTATTTTATTTAGAATATAGGAAAATTACCTCTAGAGCCTTTTGTGATCCTTAGATATTTTATTTAAGGGTTTTGGTTCTGGCTGGACAGTACCATGTCTTTCTCTCACTTTTTGATTTTTAGAAAATAAAATATACCAAAGAAAATTACCAAAAATTCACCAAAAACACTTAAAAACTTAAAAAACATAAAAACCTTTTTTCTTGAATTTTTGCTTTATTTTTGGTGTGTGAAATAAATTGTAGAAGTGTGTTGATATTTACTTTCTTTTATTTTCTTCACATATTAAAAATTCAAAAAAAATATATAAATTATTAAAAATCACTAAAAATATCTTCTCTGTGTTTTATTTCATTTTGACTACTTCGTAGGCCTTTGGCCAATTCGTGCTCCTTGTGTTCGACCCTGGGTGCTATACCAGGTTAATCTCATAGCGAGACCGCTCTCTTTTGTGCTTGATTAGTTTTACATGTCCTGAGTGGTTGATTTTTCTTGATTGACTTAGTCTGAGTGATTGAGGTCGCAACGACCTATTTTTCTACACCTTTACCTTAGTCATTCGGGCGGTCATCAGAATGGCGCCGTTGCCGGGGAGCACGGCTTAGTAGTTACTTTTGACTTTCTTTTCATTTTTGTTTTCGCGGTTTTTCGCGGCTCTTCGGAGCTCGCGGCTTTTCGCGGCTTTTGTTCATAGTTCCTTTTTGATTTATTTTGTTTTATTTTGATTTTCTTTCGTTTTTATTTTTGTTTTATTTTGTGTGATTATTTTGTTTTCCATTTTTGCACATATACCCTTGCTTTTATTTTCATTTATTATTTGATTGGTCTGACCACTCTTCCTGTTTTCTTGCGAGGGCCCGAGGACCGCGGAGGCGACTTTCGAGGAGCCGGTGCAGCCGCGGCATTCGGAGGCGGCTTTTCTTTCTCTACGAAGCCGCAGGAGAGAGCGAGAGGAGAGAGTTGAGTGGAGTGAGGCAGTAGGATAGAATTTTATTCATTTATTATTAATTGTAATAATACAGGACTCTGAGACTGTTTGGACTGATAGACTTAGACCGTAGCGGGTCTGTTTCGCCGAGCACCGGCGTGCTCGGGGGACCCATTAGGACCCCTCGGCTTTTTCGCGGCTTTTTACGCGGTTTTCTTTTTCTTTTCTTACTGTCATTTTCCGGATTTTTCGCGGTTTTTGCTCGAGCCCCTAGACATAGGATTTTTGTTGGTTGTGACGTAAGATTTTTAAGGCCCAACACTTAATAGAATATCTGTTCCTATAGAACGTAATTGGACCTTACTAAAATTCACTAAAAAAGTTAGTTTAATTGGATTTGAGACCACGTGCCGTTAGGAGTCACATACAGCGCTGGCAAGACCCGTTGTGGCGGGCACCGAGTGACTCCCAAGATCGGACTCCGGACTCGATTCGGTTAACTAACTATTATTCTTTACGATCAATAGAAGTTGCTTGTCTTAGGACTCGGCTTTTTATCGTTGCATCATATAGCTTAGTTTACTTTTCCGTCTTTATTTTATGCGCGGATCACTCTGCATGTAGAGAGCTGGAGGCAGGTACACTTTTCTGACTTTGCATGCATCATTGATTTCGCGTGCATCGGCTTTTTCGACTTCTTCCCCCGTTTTTGACTTAATAATCAGGAGAATCGGAAAATTCGTTAGGCCGCTTGTATTTATTTTGAGAAAAAATTAAAAAGAAAAAATAAAAAAATTGGGACTGGATAACACTATTGACCCTAAAAGACACTCACATTAAAAAAATTTTTCTTGGGGAGAGCAACCCCCTCATTGTATGGTTTGGATGCGCGAGAGAGTGACCCGCACCCTAGGTAGAGCCCTCCGGTGCTATTTCTAGCTGACTACCGACTCTTCCGTGCGGGCCAGTCGGTTGGAGTAGCATCGGGTATCCTAACAGGTCACGTAAGCGCTCTGATATTCTGTATGTTCACCAAACAAAATTGACAAGATAAATTGACCGAGCTTTCACGGTCTTCAGATTGTGTTGCGTTGGTGAACCGGGGGTTTGCTTTGCGATCATATTTTCTCCAGATCCCATCCGCCTAACTCGTCAGATCAAGATGATGGGTAGACGATCTCTTAGGCAGCCTTTGGCTGCACCGCTTTCAGGCGCGTCTACTTCACCATCTAGGTTGGCCCGTAAAAGTCGAGACCAGCTCTACGGGCCCGAGTACGATTCCACCCTGTTCCCCCTCGATGCCCTTTCTTTTGCTACTGAGAGACATGAGCCCGAGGAAAGACGAATTGATTTGACAGAACCTGAATTGGGCTCATCTGATTTTGCAGACGTCACTATGGCCGGAGCCGGCAGTTCAGATGATCGCCAACCCGAACATTTTGTACTAGACCAGGGAGCGATCAACTCCACCCTGATCGCGTCATTAGAGACAGTACAGAAGCAGCTACGCGATCAGGGAGCTTTCATGATTGAGATGAGAAGGGAGCTGGAGCGACTCAGAGAAGTGAGAGATCAGAGCGAGCCTGAGGACATTCCTGATGCTGATGCCGAGGCAGCAGCCGCCGCAGCAGCTGCCGCAGCGGCAGCCGCCGCAGCAGCGGGACCACCGAGACCGATGCGGGAGTTACACAACCCCGGATCTACACTGATGCACCATTGGGTGGTGGTACCTGCCATCGTGGGGGATTTCAAGTTCCCTCCAAACACCCTGCAGATGCTTCCTCATTTTCACGGACTTGCCACTGAGGAGCCCCACCTCCATCTCCAGGAGTTTTTGATGATCTGCAGCACTGTCCACGACCGTCATGTGGACCAAGATACGATTCGGATGATGGCCTTCCCTTTTTCACTGGCAGATAGAGCAGCCGCCTGGCTGAAGCATTTAGGGAAGTTTGTTTACACCTGGGAGCAGCTCCGCACCGAGTACTTGAACAAGTACTATCCACTCGGGCGGACGAATGCAGCGAGGGCCCTGATCAACAACTTCTCCATGCTCCCTAACGAGCAGTTTCACGAGGCATGGGAGAGGTTTAGAGAGCTTCTGGATAGATGCCCACACCACGACATTTCCAAGCCGAACCTAGTTCAGAGCTTCTTTAGTGGGATGACGCCAGAGCTTCAGGGTCTGGTGAATGCTTCTTGCGGCGGGTCCTACTTTGCCAAGGACCACGACCAAGTCTGGGCCATTTACGAGGAGATGGCCGAAAATTACATGGTGATGTCACAGACTCGGTTGTACACACAGAGATCTCAGCAGCCGCCAGGACCCGTGCAGTACCAGCGGATAGCACGGGTTGATGCAGGTTCATCCAGTTCGTCCACAGTTGCAGCCGCACAGGCAGAGTCGGCCGCTGCGGACATGGGGATTATCAGCGAGAAATTGGACCGCATGGAAATAATAGAGAAGAAGCAGTGCCAGGGCATAACTCAGATGGAGCAGATGGCACAAACTCTGAGCGACATGAAGACCCATCTCTTGTGTCTTCAGGAGGCACAGACGGCTTCTCAGCCCCGTCTTCAGTCGCGAGGCGATTCCGGCAGCAGCCGCAGCTCGTCCCAGCGCTCCAGCTCCTTGCAGCAGCCTAGACAAGTTCGCCTTGTACAGGCGGAGCCGTACCAGCAGCAGCAGCCCTCTTACCAGTCACCACCATCTCCAGACTTACAGATGGTGGTATATTAGCCGGATCAGCCTCTGGCAGTACTGCCGCCAGACCCCTTCGATGCAGAGCTGTTGATGGATGTCAACGGGATTTGGTATGACCGTCCTCAACCTGGAATCCGACGAGACCATCCCGGATTCAGGTGGGGGAATGGGGGTAACCAGTTCCAACAGCAGCCAGCCGGTCAGGGAGGGCATTACTCCCAGCAGAGAGATCACCAGCAACCCCCAGCATACCAGCCACACCAGCCATCATCCTTCGTACCTCGTCCCTACCAGCAGCAGGGACAGAATTGGAGACGTGAGCAGCAAGCTCACCAGCAGCAGCATCCTTCCTCTTACCCCTCTCAGCCGCAACAGCACCAGGTCCAGCAGCCTCATTTCCAGAGAGGCAACCCGTCGGGCTCCCATGAGAGCCCCGCCTTGGATGATCTAGCCCGCATCTTCACAGAGCAGCATGCTACATTTAGACGGGAGATGGACGAGTTCCGCCAGGAGATGCGGGACCTGATGAGAGGGAAGGCCACCATCCCTGCACAGATCGAGCCTAATTCGAATAGCTTGAAGAGGAAGTCTGAGCAGGTAGTTCACACTGAGCCTACCACTCCTAGTGACTCATTTGATGATATGTCGTCGGATCTATTTGATGCTGATTTTGTTACACTTAGGAGCGGTAGAAGACCAGCAGGCGGCGCCTCATCTGAGCGACAACGCGAGGATCCATCCAGAGCGCCAGATGAGGAAGAGGAGAGCGGTACTGAAGCCGCACATGATGATGACGGTGGTACTGATGCCACCCGAGATGCTGATTCCACCGGCGGTACTGAGGCCGCCGCTTCACCATATCGAGGAGGTGGTACTGACGCCACCAGCAGAGCCGAGCCAGCCCGCGGTACTGAGGCCGCAAGACGTCTAGTTGTAGAGCCAGCTAGAGGTGGTACTGAGGCCACCATTATTCATTTTGATGGAGATGTTGTCTTTCCTCGTATGAATGTATCTCAGGACTCTATTTTGAATAAAGGAAAAGGTTTAGTTTCTTCTGATCCCACTGTGGTGAATGATGTATGTGAGGATCCGGTCATCGAACCGTCTAGGCCTATTCCTAGTCCTTCATCTGAGAAGGACCCTGTGATCCCCTTTCCTAGAGCCCTTGAGTTGGGGAAGGGGAAGAAAAGAGAAAAAGATCCAAAAAAGAGAGAGCAGGAGGAGTTCAGCCAGAGCATGATAGACCGATTTCACATCCAGCTGACCCTCCATGAGGCTTTGCAGCACATCCCTCTTCTTCAGCGATCCTTGAGAGACAGGACCACAGTCAGGAGGAAGAAGAGGAACAACACCGCAGAGATTCATGTGTTGACAAAAGCCACGTGTTACGCGATCCAGAACCATCTGCCTACCAAGAGGCTGGATTTAGGAGCCCCATATGTCAGATGTCAGATTAGTGAGCAGAGGTTCGACCGTACTCTATTAGATAGCGGATCGTCGATCAACCTTCTTCCGGCAGCCCTTCTCAACCACTTAGAGTTGGGCACTCTTAGACAGAGCAGGACATACCTTCAGTTTGCTGATCGGTCTGTCAAGAGGCCAAAGGGGTTGTTGCGAGACGTTGTCGTCACGATTCAGGGTTTGCAATTCCCCGTGGACTTCGTAGTGCTGGACATGGAGACCCCTGACTCGTTGACCGATTCCCCCATCATCCTCGGTCGCCCGTTCTTGGCCACAGCCAAGGCGGTGACTGACCATGACAGTGGGAAGGTATTCTTTCGCGTCCAGGGCGAGAGTATACAAATAGAGACGGTTAAGGATCACAGAGCCAGAGATAGATCCCGCTCAGAGGGCAGTACAGATTCAGAACATCTGACAGATACAGAGCCAGACATTCACCAGGACTGTGATTTTGTGATCACAGATGATGAGGCAGCTTGGGCAGATCCTGCAGCACAGACCATCCTCTCATATTCAGACACAGTTGATGCACAGATGATAGCAGAGGATAGCCTGGAGAGCACATCCCTGGTTCAGGATATTATTGAGTCAGCAGAGTCGGACCTTGATCGCGACACAATTTTCAGTGATGGTGGTACTGAGGCCACCCTACTCTACGGTGGTACTGATGCCACCGCAGTTGATACAGATCCCTCGGATTCAGAATCTGATTGGGCAGATTGTGATGATCAGATACCAGACCTGGATCCACTTGAGCCTACAGATGAGGAGGAGGTAGAGGCAGAGCAGATCAGAGACAATGCAGAGGACCCGCCTCCTCCAGATCCAGTTTGTGAGAGTTCTTTATCATTTTCCCAGGCAGATTTGGCAGAATTGTCAGCATACACACATCTTCTTCAGAAGCCAGATTTGCCAGCACCCAGCTGTCCAGAGCTAAAGCCGCTCCCTACTTCGCTAAAGTATCGATTCCTTGCGGGAGAGTCTGAGATGTACCCAGTCATCATCTCTGCCGATCTGACTGGAGAACAAGAATCCCGTCTGATGGGGGTTCTTGAAAAGAACCGCAAGGCAATTGGATGGAGCGTAGCAGATCTCCACGGGATTAGTCCCTCGTTGTTCTCCCACCATATCTATCTCGAGGAAGGGGCAAAGCCGTCGCGTGAGTTCCAGCGGCGACTGAACCCCAACCTAAGAGAGGTTGTCATGAAGGAAATATCAAAATGGTGGAGTGCAGATTTTATTTATCCCATTTCCGACTCCAAGTGGGTTAGCCCCTTGCATGTGGTGCCCAAGAAGACGGGCATCACGACTGTGATCAGTGAGTCGGGAGAGGAGATTGCTACACGAGTACCCACCTCTTGGCGGGTCTGCGTTGGCTACAGGAGACTCAACCAGGCCACCAAGAAGGACCATTTCCCCCTGCCTTTTATTGATCAGATCATAGAGAGACTGGCAGGGAAGAGCCATTATTGCTTCCTGGATGGGTACTCGGGCTACAATCAGGTGGCCATCGCTCCTGAAGATCAGGAGAAGACTACCTTTACCTGTCCCTTTGGTACGTACGCCTTTCGACGCATGCCATTTGGGCTATGCAACGCCCCTGCGACTTTTCAGAGATGCATGCTGTCGATCTTTTCGGACATGGTGGGGGAGTGTTTGGAGGTCTTCATGGACGATTTCTCGGTTTACGACGACGGATTCGATTCCTGTCTTGACTGCCTAGACCGAGTGCTCCAGCGATGTATTGCTACCCGTTTGGTTCTGTCTTGGGAGAAGAGTCACTTCATGGTGACTCAAGGGACGGTGCTTGGCCACATCATCTCCAACAGGGGCATGGAGGTTGATCCGGCCAGGTTGACGTCATTAGAAAACTCGCACCGCCGTCCAATTTGAAGCAGCTACGGTCATTTCTGGGGCACGTTGGTTTTTATAGGAGATTCATTCATGATTTCAGCAAGATTGCCCGACCGTTGACTGACCTCTTGACGAAAGACACCGAGTTCCTTGTCGATGATAAGTGTCTTTCGTCCTTTGAGACTCTCCAACAGTGTGTTATTGAGGCTCCTGTCCTTCAGCCACCCGATTGGTCTCTTCCCTTCGAGATCATGACGGACGCCTCCGATTTTGCCGTGGGGGCAGTGCTGGGACAGAGGAGGGATGGAGTCCCGTTTGCCATACATTATGCTAGCCGCACATTGGATTCCGCCCAGCGGAATTATACGATCACAGAGAAGGAGATGCTAGCAGTAGTGTTTGCCCTAGATAAGTTCAGATCGTATATCATTGGATCTAGAGTGACTTTATATACTGACCACACCGCCATCCGGTACCTCATGTCAAAGAAGGATGCCAAGGCCAGACTTACTAGATGGATCCTTCTATTTCAGGAGTTCGACATTGAGATCAAGGATAAGCCTGGAGTCAAGAATGTGGTGGCGGATCATCTCTCCCGATTAGAGCAACCTGAGGATTCTGAGCAGATTGATCCCATTAGAGATACCTTCCCAGATGAGGCGATCCTTGCTATCGCCTCACTCCCGTGGTATGCCGATATTGTGAACTTTCTCGTTGCTGGGAAAGTCCCACAAGATTGGCCCAGGCAGAGGCGTGAGACCTTCCTAGCGAAGGCCAAGTCTTACCATTGGGAGGATCCCATCCTTTACCACGAGGGAGGGGACAGCGTCTGGCGTCGGTGTATTCCTCAGGAGGAACATCATAGTGTCCTCACTTACTGCCACAAGCTTGAGGCAGGAGGACATCATTCTGGGAGGAGAACGGCACAGAAAGTGCTCCAATCCGGCTTGTGGTGGCCTACCCTCTTCAAGGACTCTGATGAGTTCGTGAAGAGGTGTACTGACTGTCAGAGGATGGGCACTTATGGACAGCGTGATATGATGCCGATGCAGCCCATTCACTTCTATGAGGTTTTTGACGCATGGGGCATCGATTTCATGGGTCCATTCCCTAAGAGTCAGGGATTTGAGTACATTCTGTTGGCCGTAGATTATGTTAGTCGTTGGGTTGAGGCTATCCCCGCCCGATCCGCTGATGCGAGGACAGTTTGCAGATTTTTGAGAAAGCATATCATCACGCGGTTCGGGGTCCCACGAGTTCTTATTTCTGATGGGGGATCTCACTTCATCAACGACCAGGTGAAGGCACTTGCTAGCGAGTTCGGCATAGATCATCGTGTTGCTATACCATACCATCCACAGACGAATGGTCTAGCCGAGGTGTCGAATAGGGAGATCAAGACTATTCTGCAGAAAGTCGTCCGCCCTGACCGAAAGGATTGGTCACAGCTATTGGACTCGGTCTTGTGGGCATATAGGACGTCTTTCAAGACACCTTTGGGCACATCTCCCTTTCGCCTCGTGTATGGCAAGCCCTGTCACCTACCAGTTGAGCTGAGGCACAAGTCACTTTGGGCAGTTACAGACATACTTATGGATCCAGATGGTATAGGAGACCAGAGGAGGGCAGAGCTAGCTGCCCTGGAGGAGCTTAGAGATGCAGCTTTCTCAAGCAACCTACATTATAAGGAGAGAGTCAAGGAGTGGCATGATTCTCATATCAGCCACAAGCATTTTGAGATTAGACAGAGAGTATGGCTGTTTGATGCGAGGCTTAGATTATTTCCAAGGAAGCTACAGAGCAAATGGAAAGGACCTTATCTGGTTCGGAAGGTACACGACAACGGTAGCATCGACATATCTGAGTTGTCTTCTGAGAGTACCTTCCGAGTGAACGGCCAGCGGCTCAAGCCATTTCTAGATCATGAGCCGCAGGTCGTGGATCTTGCCCCTATTCATTTTGCGTGAGATGTGGTCTTTGACTCACATCTAATGCATCTCACGCCTGAGCTTTACTGATCCTCCGTTGTATATAGATCCAGATGTCCATATCAGCACATTCTTTAGTCCCACATTCCTTTCTCCATCTTGTGATTATGCTATACTTAGGGTGCACTTTACCCTAAGTATAGGGGGGATGTGAGACATTTTGGGTATTTCTTTTGTGTCTGTCTACCCCTGTTTAGCTGCCTATACTTAGGGATATCTTACCCTAAGTATAGGGGGGGTAGACCCTGTACATTCTCCACTCGGTTTTCCCTTTTGTGTACAGCCTGCTATACTTAGGATTATTTGATCCTAAGTATAGGGGGAAGAACCGAGTCCCTCTTGATTTTTTTTCATCTCCTTTTGTATAGCCTTTCTTTTCACTTCCCTATACATAGCACGAGTTATGTCTTCTTCATCGCTCTTGACACTGAGGACATCGTTCGAGCTAAGTATAGGGGGGTGTGTATATATTTCATATATACTTTAGGCATAACTCGTACTTTGTGTGAGTGTGTTAATAAAATGGCTAAAAACCACAAAAAAATTAAAAATTTTTCATGTACTTTTCATGTACATAATCTTCTTTTATTTGCACATACATAGCTAGTGTACAAATTATTTTTGTAAAAATGATTTCAAAAATCTTTTGTGTGTAAAATTTGTAAATATTTTTGTATCAAAACTATGTATATAGTACAAAATTTTTCCAAAATGTTTTGAAATTCAAAAGTTTGCAAAAATCTTGTGTAAATGTGTGTAAATTTCTTTTTGCAAAACTTGCACTTCATGCATCATCACTCATGATTTCAAAACATTTTTCAAAAATTTTGCATGGTTGTAAAATTTGTGTAAATAAGCATCTTTTTGTACATATGTATATAGTTTTTCTGGATGATAGTTGATATTTAAACTAGCCTGGCATCAAATTGAGAAATGGAGCTTGATTAAGATCTTAATCCACCTAATTCTAAGAGGAACCTTACAGGGCTTAGGTTTAAGGCTTTTCAGGTCCATGGTGACTTAATTCTTTGAGTCCATTAGGCTATGATCACATGTCATCTCAATGAGCCTAAGTAGAGCACTTAACAACAACACATGACTCATATAGATTATGGCTTTACTTGGACAACCGCACTATGCACCGAGCTCTCTACGGATGAGGTGGTGAGGAGGCAGTCTTCCTTGGCTTGGGGTAGCATATGAGGGTAGTACTTCTAGGCGGAACCTCTCTTCTTCATTTAGTGAAGGAAGTGCGTCTCAACTTGGTCTGGTTGCCATGAGGTCTAACGACGGGAGTTGTGGGTTGCAATAAAGCTTCAAAAGAGGGATAGTCTACTGGCTCAAGAGGAAAAACTCCTTGTATATATGCTGCACATGTACATGTTGTATAGATGCACTCGAAAAAAAAATGCAAAAAGAAAAGAACTCCAAAAAAGTGGTGGGTCTGAGAGAAAATGATAATCCCACCGGAGTATGTATATAAGTGCAATAAGCAAAGCTTGGTTTCATGATCCACCTGTTGTAGCTTGCAGCAGGGAGACTTGACTACACTGGTCAGGCTCCCAAGGGTACTTGGCTACACTGGCCTTGACCCATTCTCTTCTTCCCCCTCTTCTTGAGCCGGTTGTACTTGAACTTAGAAGGGAATACCCCGCTCCTCGAGGAAAGAGTGGCTAGATTGAGGTCATAGAGTTACCTTGTTGGGGAGGGTTGTCAAGTTGCCATTTCTGAGGTGGAGAGCTTAGACCTCACTTTCACAGGACAAGAAAAGATTCATGGTCTTAAGGGTTTGTGATTGATGACTTGTTCTGATCCGGAGCATTGAGGAGTCTTGGTTATAGAGTAGTGGAACTTAGAGGCTGTTAGGTTTTAAGCTTAAGTCTGAATAAGGTTCCGACACATTAATAATCCAAAGATCTGATCGAGCTCCATATTTCAATTTAATGAAGGAAAGTTTAATAATTCAATCTTGATCCATGTACATCCTCTTTTTCTTTTTCTTTTTCTTTCTTTTTCACTTCTTTTTCAAATAAGTGTTTGCTAAGGGACTAGCAAAGTATAGTATAGGGGGGTGATGAATACCCATTCATCACTCTTTATTCTTATATTTTAGCTACAAAAACTTATGCAAATGCATGTAGATATGTGCAAATAGGATTATTTAGCAAAAGCATGCATCTTTGTAAAAATAGATAATTAGCATGTTTTTGTGCAAAAATAAAAGAATAAAGAGTAAAAAGAAAAAGAGGGAAATATTTAGAATAAATATTGAGCAACCTAACCCAAGGGAGGGCTCAGCTTGGGCCTGACCGCATAAAAGCCAAGTAGAGGGAGATAGGGGCTCACATATGTATATATTTGTAAATAAATAAAACTATATATTTTCCTCACCCAAAAATATGTTGTAAATATTTGTATATATTTTGTAAAAGCTATTAAAAACAAAATAAAAATTAAAAAATCAAAAATCCAAAAATATCTTTTTACCATGTACATATACCACCTTCCTTAGCTATTTCACCTTGTAAATAAATTTATTTATTTCTAAAACTTTTTGTAAATATTCTAGATTATATTTTGTAAATAAAATAAATAAAAAGAAACAAAACAAAAATCAAATAAAAATTACAAAATTAAAAATACAAAAACATCTTGTACACATACCTATGTATAGACCTATAATGTACATACCTTATTCTTATTTCCAAAAATTAATTAAAAATCACCAAAAAATAGAAAAAAATAAAAGAAAAATATTTCATGCTTTAAGTTTTTCTTAATTCGGCCATTTTCTGTCTTAAAATAAATAAACAAAAAAATCAACTACGTGGCAGCTCTTGAATGGTCCACGGGGGATTGTTGACCCCGGTCAACTCCCCCGCGGACTCTTTCCTTTTGGGGAGACCCGCGCCCGACCCGACTTCGCCGATTTCTCCACGCGTCTCCAGCCTGTCGCCTCCGCAAATCCCGTGCCCGGATCCTTCGCCAATCATCCGACATCCTCGCCAGATCCTTCGCCGAAGGATCCACGCCTTCCATAGTCGTCTCCACCCAACCCTAATCGGCCCTGCCTCCATATATATCTCGACCTCTGCCGCCTCCGCGCCTTATCTTTGGACCTTCCCCTTCTTCCCAGTGAACTCCAGAGGCACCGTGAGAGTGACAGCAAGCGATCGCCCCTGTTGCAGCGAGGCGAGGAGGTGAAACCACTGATCCGGCGTGTGTCGCCGCCGTTGCTCCGCCACTAGCGTGAGCACCGAGCCTCGGGCCGAGACGACCCTTGAGGCTAAGACCAGGAGCACCCTCTGCTCTTCCCCAGTCTCTCCGACCACCCAGGTAGATCTCTTAGGCCGTAGATTAGCGTAGCTTTCGATTTTTAGCTTACTGGTAGCGTAGCTCCGCCGCCGTCGCCAGCCACCTCCGATCTCCCATCTGCCATTCCGACTCGACCATCATCTTCACCAGACTTCTCCGCATCTTCTTCACCCATTCACCCAACCCAGATCGCACAGGATCTGGGAATCGAGCTCCTCCGCCGACCACCTTCGCCGGAGCTCTCCATTCCGACGCACCATGCATCTTCACCACGCTTAACAGGGTCGAGGCACTTTGCCCTCGACCCGCGAGTTTGCTGGGATACTTTGCAGGTCTATCCAAGCCCATCTGAGGGCTTGGACCACTTGAACCAGCTGCTCCACCTCCGCCGACCTCACCGGACCTCCCAGAGGATCGGTTGGGCCATCGGAGGGCTCCATTAGACGCGGAGGGATCGCAGCTTCCTTCTCCAACCTTCAGCGAGCGTCCACGAGGAGACCAGCGCCGTCACGAGTCCGGCGAAGTTCGCCGGAGCCCTGTTCGTCCATCACCCTCCTCCGCCGTCCGATTGACCCACGAGCTCCAGATCCAATCACGTACGTCCATTCGAGGAGCAGCTTCAACCGTCAGATCCATCCGAGGGTCGATCTCCACCGTCGATCCAGCGCAGCTCAGCCTCGTCGTCCGCCCACCGTTCGATCTGCAACGTGGCAGCACCTGGACCGTCGGATCACAGTCGAGGACCGGAGACCTGGGCGCCACCCCCTTCTCAGCCGTCCATCTATCCACGTGGCGCTCATCCATCGGTTCGACTTAATAAAAGGGGTAAATTACCTTAGGCCCCCTCGTAGTTTTTGTGTTACATTTCAGTCCTGTAAATATTTTGAGTATTTTGTTTACGTTGGGTTATTTGCACATTAGACCTCGAGCTTTTCAGTATTTGCATTTATGCCCCTGTTTGTGTGAGACACGTGCATCGACACGTGATATTTTGGGTTATTTGCGACTTAAGCCCTGTAGTTCTGGATGTTATCGGATTGAATAAAAAGTTTTCTTTATTTGCATTTATGCCCCTGTGCGTGATTTAATTCCCCATGTGCGTTTTATTTTGGGTATTTTGCAGATAAGCCCCTGGACTTTTGGTACTTGTTACCAATAAGCCCTCGGAACTTATTTTTCTTACATTTAGGTCCCTGAGTGCCCCAGGCACGCGCCTCGCGCGTGATTTCTTGGGTATTTTGCACCAGGACCCCAGAACTTTTGGGTATTTGCACTTAGGTCCCTGTGCACTGTGCCCCTCCTTTATTTTTGATTAAAATATCAAATCACCTCCAAATTCGATGAAAATTTGACACATGGCTCCTGCCATGGTGTAGAATTTTTATGAATTTTTGAGGACATTTTTGATTTCATTTGCTATTTTTAAAAATTCAAAAACCCCTATTTTTGCTACTGTTTAACTTGAAAAATCACAAAAAAATATAAAATCACCCCCAAAAATTCTAACAATTTTAGTTACTGTTGTTTGTGTGTTGTTTGATTTTCTGGCCAATTTTGGCTATTTTTCATTGCGTAAAATCCCTAAAAACTTAAAAACCCTTAAAAACCCATAAAAATTATAATAAATAATCTAAAAATCCAAAAGCAATAATTCTGGTGCCCAAATTTTCCTTATTTTATTTAGAATATAGGAAAATTACCTCCAGAGCCTTTTGTGATCCTTAGATATTTTATTTAAGGGTTTTGGTTCTGGCTGGACAGTACCATGTCTTTCTCTCACTTTTTGATTTTTAGAAAATAAAATATACCAAAGAAAATTACCAAAAATTCACCAAAAACACTTAAAAACTTAAAAAACATAAAAACCTTTTTTCTTGAATTTTTGCTTTATTTTTGGTGTGTGAAATAAATTGTAGAAGTGTGTTGATATTTACTTTCTTTTATTTTCTTCACATATTAAAAATTCAAAAAAAAATATAAAAATCATTAAAAATCACTAAAAATATCTTCTCTGTGTTTTATTTTATTTTGACTACTTCGTAGGCCTTTGGCCAATTCGTGCTCCTTGTGTTCGACCCTGGGTGCTATACCAGGTTAATCTCATAGCGAGACCGCTCTCTTTTGTGCTTGATTAGTTTTACATGTCCTGAGTGGTTGATTTTTCTTGATTGACTTAGTCTGAGTGATTGAGGTCGCAACGACCTATTTTTCTACACCTTTACCTTAGTCATTCGGGCGGTCATCAATCAACCCAAAATGAAATTATAGAGGAACAAACGTCAACACCTCATGAATCTTTGCCATTAAGAAGATCTACTAGAGAGAGAAGAAGTGCAATATCAGGTGAATATATTGTATTTCTCCAAGAACAAGATGTAGACATTGGAGTGATGGAAGATGACCCAATCACCTTTCATCAAGCCATGCAAAGTATTAACTCTCTAAAGTGGATAGATGCCATGAATGAGGAAATTAAATCCATGAAGGATAACAATGTGTGGGAACTTGTCCCATTACCTGAAGGTGTGAAACCCATTGGTTGCAAATGGATATTTAAAACCAAGAGGGATTCAAAAGGTGACGTGGAAAGATACAAAGCCCGCCTTGTTGCAAAAGGATTTACACAAAAAGAAGGCATTGATTATAAAGAGACTTTCTCTCCAGTTTCTTCGAAAGACTCTTTCAGGATTATAATGGCATTAGTTGCATTCTTTAATTTAGAATTGCATCAGATGGATGTAAAGACAACATTTCTCAATGGTGACATTGACGAAACAATATATATGGTGCAACCAGAAAACTTTGTGTCGGGAGATCCAAAGAATATGGTTTGCAAACTCAAGAAATCCATCTACGGACTCAAATAGGCTTCGAGACAATGGTATTTTAAATTTCATCATGTGATCATCTCTTTTGGTTTTGAGATGAATTTGGCTGATGAATGCATATATCATAAATTTAGTGGGAGTAAACATATCTTCTTAGTATTATATGTTGACGACATCTTGCTTGCTAGCAATGATATGAACCTTTTACAGGACACCAAGAAATTTCTTTCAAAGAATTTTGATATGAAAGATCTTGGTGATGCTTCTTTTGTTTTGGGTATTGAGATATATCGGGATCGTTCTCAGTATATCCTTGGTTTATCTCAAAAGAGCTATATTGAAAAGGTTCTCAAAAGATATGGCATGCAAGATTGTAGACCATCTGATACCCCCGTGGCTAAGGGAGACAAGTTCAGTCTAAATCAGTGCCCTAAGAATGATTTTGAGAAAAGGAAGATGCAAAGAATTCCTTATGCATCAGCAGTTGGAAGTCTAATGTATGCGCAAGTTTGTACTCGTCCAGACTTGGCATATATTACAGGGATGTTGGGTAGATATTTGAGTAATCCAGGACAAGATCATTGGAAAGCAGCTAAAAGGGTCCTGAGATATCTACAAAGAACAAAAGAATATATGCTCACATATAGGAGGTCGGACCAACTTGAGATCATTGGTTATAGCAACTCCGATTTTGCTGGATGTCAAGATAGTATGAAGTCTACATCAGGCTACATCTACCTACTTGCTGGAGGTGCTATTTCTTGGAAGAGTGCTAAGCAGTCTCTTATAGCCTCTTCCACTATGGCAACAGAATTCATAGCTTGTTACGAGGCATCCAATCATGGAATTTGGCTGCGTAATTTTGTCACTGGGCTGCGTATAGTTGATGGTATTGAAAGACCATTAAAGTTATTTTGTGACAACAAATCAGCAGTCTTATATTCCAATAACAACAGGAGTTCGACAAAATCTAAGCATATAGACATCAAATTCCTGGTTGTTAAAGAAAGAGTACAAAGTGGACAATTATCTATTGAGCATATCGGTACAAACTCCATGATTGCGGATCCGCTTACTAAAGGATTGCCACCCAAAGTATTTCATGATCATACCATGAATATGGGTGTCGTTTCAGTTAAGGATATTCAGTTTTAGTGGGAGTTTGTAATTTTGAAATGCTTGTAAACAGTTTTATTTGGTATTTGGGAAATTCAGTTTGGACATTGTGGTTATTGTTTTGTTAAACAACTCTTTTATGTTCACTATATTACTCATCGAGTATGATCTCAATCCAGTGGATCAGTTGGAAATTGATATGTTAAGATCACATTACATATGATTTCCATGCTACATACCCATGTTCTTATCCTCGTTATTAAGTTGTATTAACATATGTGACCATTAAAGGTTAAGTTACTATGATTGTAACGTAGTCATTTTGATCCTATGCTTGATACAACTTGTAGACAGGATTTATGGATACACTTAAAAGAGGTGACAGAAAGGTTGAGCTCATTCGGATATTATGAGATTATAATATCTACACATATAGTCCAAGTGGGAGATTGTTGGAATTTAATTCTAACGATGGACTTATATGTATACATATATAATCGATAATACTGTCAAGTGTCCCAATAAAATAAAAAAAAAGGTGATCAAATAAAGTTCAAGAATTTATTTGGGCATAAGTGTATATTTTTTTGGTTACATGTGGATTGCTTATGTAGAGACCAAGGGAGAATTTCCAAATCTATGATGGGTAGATTCGAAAATTCTCAAGGAAGTTATAGAAATGGTCATGGTCCCCAAAGATAACCCACTATCTCTGTTTCCCTATTTGAATCCCATCTCAATAGGGAAGTTACGAAAGGGTGTTCTCTCTTCTCTCCTTCCATTGTTTTTGTTCTCTCTCTTGAGAAGGCTTTGGAAGAAAGGAGTCTTGAGGAAAGGGGTTATCTTTGGAAGATCATCATCTCTTTTCTTTTCAATGGCTACATCACTTTCAGGTACATATTTTTCCTCTTTTACATCCTTAAAGCATTGACGGTACGATGCCTCTTTCATGTCATGTTCTTGCTTGTTTGGACATATACTTGTACCCTTTGCTGTACGGACATATTGTTTCCTCTTTTATATCCTTGAAACTTTGATAGTAAAATGCCTCTCTTATGTCTTGTTCTTAATTGTATAAACTTATACGTGTACCTCTTATAAAAAAAAATCCTTTTTTTATTGACAATATGTATACACGGTATACACGTTAACATCTTTTGTTTGATGTTGTACTTTTCTTCATATTGTTGAATTATGGCATGTGATATTTCATGATTTCAAAACACTAAGTGGAAGTTGAATACTCTTTTAAAAGAATCCGTTGATTGCAGAATCCGTTGACTGATTTTGTATAGGTGTGTGTTTCGACACGGAAGTTGATTACTCTTTTAAAAGAACTTCATTTATACTGTTCACGCCGTTGTATCATTATACATCCTATTATTATCATGTTGTTATCTTTCGGTAATTCCCATCAAGTTGAGAGATCAACACAACAGTCCAATGGCAAGCTCTTTTTAGGTTTGGAATCAACCTATTCTGCGGTCTCATTGAAATTTACCTCCATTTGAGGTGAGCATATCACATATTTAATGCTAAGATTTACCTTCTTTATTGATTTAGCAATGACTTTCAACCCATCTTGGACAATGAGATTAATGATGTGAGCCGCACAACGAACATGGGAAAATATTTTTTTGAAACTAGTGAAACACCTATGTAAGCTTTCACAAATCTTAATGCAACATGGACTAAACTACTTGTTGTTATGGCTCCACTTTAGTTCGTTTTGTACACAATTGAGTATGATTTTTCATATGAGTAGTGTTCATTTCAAAAGCATGTCGAAGTTCCTTTTTGCATAATTTGTATACAGCCCACAAAATGTTTTGTTCATATTGTTAACATTCATTTTCCCATTAGTATAATCTTATAGGTCCATGTTCATTCAAAATTGTATTTAATAATGAAATGATCAAGCAAATACAATTTACAATGCTCCAACTCGTGAACTGCTATAATTCTCTGTTCCAAAAATACAACTAAAACAAATTCAGATCTTTTGGATTTCAGTCTGCATTCTAAATTTTCAATTTGATCCGGCTTGATATGACCTCATCTTAATTTTCAACTTGAGTTGATATAACTCCTCAAGTTCAACGACACATTAATCCTACTTATGATTTTCTAAATATAATATTTAGTCTACATTGTGGAAATATCCGAGATTTCCAATCTCACCATATAGTTCTAACATGTCCTCAATAAAATAAATTATGATTCACATCCACATTTATTTTTATTCAACTAGCTTTTAAATTAATGTAATGCTGAAATAAACTAGTGTGGAAGCGGGAAGTTAAAGATGTACATATTCCTGACCTGATTATCAATAGGTGGCAGCATGAAGCAATTGAGTTCGGTAGATGGTCGACAATGTCGTCGTAGGGGATATGTGGATCGACAAAGATGTCTCTAGGGGTGTAAACGGACCGAACCTGAGCGAACCTATGTTTTTTAGGTTCGGTTCGTTTATTTAATCGAGCCTAAACTTGTGTTCAGGTTCGGTTCGTTTATTTTCGAATCGAATCCGATCGAACCTCTTTTTAAACGAATTGAACCTAAGCGAATATCGAACTTAAGAATTCTCTAATAAGAGGGAGTGAAAAGAAGAGAAATGGAAATATATATGTGTATTTACAGTTAGAATAAATATTTATTTAGTTTTTTTCTTTATCTAACTCATCTTCATCTTTTGAAAAAATTAGATTAATAAGGATTCGTCTCTTTGAAAAAAGTATAATTATAATATATTTTATATCTATTCAGATGGGGATAAGGAATAAGAATAATACAGAGATATTCGATAAGTAATGTTTGTACCTGTTCTGTTGATCTGAAGATAATGAAGGGAAAAGTACTAGCCCATAGATGATAGATGTTGTAAACATGATGTGACTATTTATTTTTGGATAGTTTATACTTAGATAAAACCTAGTTATCCCGTAAATATCTAGTTATCTCTAGATAATTTCACTTACCCTGGGATAAAAACAACTCATCTCAAAATAAGTCCACTTCTACGGATAAGGATTTGTAAATATGTATATGTGTATGTTTATCGAGCTTTTAACGAATCGAACCTGAGCGAACCTATGTTTTTTAGGTTCGGTTCGTTTATTTAATCGAGCCTAGACTTGTGTTCAGGTTCGGTTCGTTTATTTTCGAACCGAATCTGAATCGAACTTTTAGCGAGCCGAACCTGAGCGAATATCGAACTTGAGAATTTTCTTACACCCCTAGATGTCTCAGTGGTAGAGTTGAGGCTGCATCAATAATGGTGTCGCTAGTGATTGGTGGAGGATTGGCTGGTGCTACAGCGAGAAGGAGGCAACGTCGTGACGGTGTCTCATGTGATCGGAGTGGCGGCAATCGCTGGGAGAGGGGTGGATTGCATGTTCAATACATCTTTCCTCTCATGCATGCATCCATTCAAGTACTTCTTGGAAGGACAAGGGGATTTTGTCATAGTTTACACCTTTCTGAAATCGTGCACGATCGCCATGAAATGCCCATTTTAAGCAATTCAGTGCACCTGACTTGTAAGTCAGATAATACGTCTATCGCTTCGTTATCCATGACTTGTTCATATTAAGACCTTGAAAGGAAAGTTGATATTCTAGTAAGACGTGTAGTTATGACATCAAGATAAAAAGAAACCCTAAAACCACTCCTTGATACATCGCATGCCTAAACCTATTTCACAAGTGCCAAGAGATGAGAAAAGAACTGCATTGATTAATGTTATCACTTGAGCTCATCAACAAAGATTCAACCTTCTAATATAAGGCAATCTTTGTCACATTATAGTTTATGTCTGAGCAAATTCCGGCAGCATAACCCTGCACTCCATCAGTATACCTCATAAATTAGTCATGATCGGATCTTAAAATTGGCACCGAAAATAATCAAAGGCAACCAAGATCGATTTGGTATATCAAGGAGGAGAGGAGTTACACCACCAGAATGTGTGCTCAAATATAAACTTTTATGCATGCAACAAAGATCGCCTTATATTAGGGTTTGAATCTTTATGAACCTCCTTAGTTCGGGACCTCCAAACTAAGGAAAGCCAATATAAATGTATCATTATACAGATACATTACGTCTCACAAGTATGTGCTTCTGTAAAATAGTTAGTTATTTATGTTGACCGAGCATTTATGTAGATTGGCTCATTAACAATTATGATATGGATCTACATATCCCTAAATGTGCGCCCAATTAATGTGACCTTAAATAACATTTTTATGGCGATGTACCTATAAAAGAAGATCTTCAACCTACACACTTCAAAACCACGACCATTGGACCTGGATATCTTATTGATGAATCCATGCTTCATTAATATTCTTTCTGCATTTTGTCTTAAAACCCTTAACAAATACTTGTAAATATTCATTAATTTTCATATTTTAATAAAATCATATTCATGAATAAAAATACACTTTTATGCATTCAAAACATATAAATAAATAAAAGAATAAAAATAAAGAAAAAAGAAGAAGACATATTATAAATATGTATATATGTATAACATGGCTTATTAAATAAATATAGTTGAAAGATATATTTATAATCTAACCCCCGAGACCAAGTCAACATGGATTGGTCAACAAATAAATAAAGGGGGAGATAAGGAAAGAAAATAAAAAAATAATTAATTATACACTCTATACACTCTTTACTATTTATCAAATAATTATCAAATCTTCATTGTTTTTTAATTAATTCATATGAATATATTTTTCACCAAATTCTTTTCCTAATTATTTCTAAAAATTTATAGAAAAATATAAAAATAAATTAAAAAGTAATATCTCTTATATATGCCAAGAAATCTAACTTGTAGATTGCCAAATTTTCAACTTCCGAACATCACAACTTTCTCATATGAACTCCAATTTCACTCTTTAAAGTTCATAAAATAACATTCTCTAATTAATGGAGGTGATTTCACTAAAATCAGAGTCTGTTTGCAAAAAGTCGGTTTTGGGATCTAATCACAATTGGGTTTCTGGGCTATTTATTATATCTAGAATACATTATTTATAGTTTTAATGATTTTATAATTTTAAATTATTTTCATGATCTTGTATTTTAACTATGATTTGTTTCAGAATTTTTAGAGCTTATTTATTATTTTAAATAAACCAAAAACCCTAATTTATAGATGAAATTGAACTACATAATTTATACCCGTATTTATTAATATATTTAAATTAATTTATTAAAATCTACAAAAAATCATAAATACTTTATTTATAATCGTATTAATTAATAAAATATAAAAATGGTATACTATTTATTAATTTATTGAACTAAAAACTAATTACCTATTTGTTAAGTATACTATATATTTATTTATTAATATACTACTTATATTTTATAAATTATTTATTATCTATAAAAACTAATTATTTCATAATTTAGATAAATTAATTATTTACATTTTTTATACCTATTTAATATAATATTATCTACTATTTAATATCTAATTTCTAATATATTTTCACCAGCTGGCCAACCGGGTGCTGACACGTGTCGGCACCTGGTGATTCTTCCCCAGCAGGAAGCAATTTGCTTCTGTTCTACTGGCCTAACTTCTCCAATTCCTACCTGCGCCCTCCTAACCTCTTCACTCAATCTAAACCCTCCATCCTAATCTCCTAACAACTTATATCCACACCCTCCATTAGATCAACCCTAACCCCCCTCCGATTCATCTATAAAAACCTCCAAAGCTGGCGTCAACCAACTAACTCTTCCTAACTTCAATTCCAGTGGCCGAACAACCACCTTCCTTGCCTCGCTCCACTTCATCTCGGCCATGACAAGGCAAAAGTTTGCCTCGCGTGGAATAAGGAACATCGGAGAGGAGTTCCAAGGTCGGAGCACCGCCTTGCATCGCCGCCATCGTGCGTGGAGCTCCGATGAACACCCCCCATCGAGTGAAGACCAGGAAGGCCATACACCTTCCTCTTCCCAGGTGAATTCCTCCACCTTTTACCATTTTATTTTATCGATTTCGATGCCCAATTAGATAATTTAATCACGTTCTTAGGTTCCTTAATCGCTATACTTAAGTCATCTTCAAGAATTCATTTCATATTTTTTTCAAACTATGTTCGTTTCCATCTGATATTCCTTTTCCCAGAACCCTATTTGACCTGCAAGTCTTCTTTAATCTTTTACATTTGGGCTGATTTCCTTGGAAATCGAGCATCAAGATATTGCTTGCAGGTCCGCATTCATGTCTGGAGCATTTTACATAATGGGGCTCGATCAATAGAGCAAGAGTTGGATTCCATGATGCTACAGCATCTTGAAGCCCCAGACCTATCCACAGCTTGACCATCAGATATCTTCATCGACTTCTCGCGGCCATCTCTACCATCCTCGTCGCCTTGTCCACCATAGGTGAGCTCGAGGGGTGAAGGAGTCACCCCTCTAGACCTGCAGGAGGTTGGAGCACTCATTCCCACACCGACGATAAATCAGAGAAGAAGCCCTAGCCGTCATTCGCCCTAGAAGAGGGAAGAACACCAAGAACAGATGCGAGCTACAGGCTTTCGCCACGTGTCTGCATCCTAAGGTTGAGATATGTGCAACACTTTCTAATCCAGACCATTAGATGGAGAACCTGTAGAAAGATTGCACAGAAGCCCTTGCGATTTCTAGAAAATCTAGACGAGCTTCAAAGTTTCTAGAAATTATGTTTAGGTCCCTGCACAAAGACCTAAACGTAATACATTTTGTTTTCTTTACATTCCAGTGGCTGAACAAGGACCAATTTACAGAACTTTTTCTTTTCTTTTCTTGTAATTATACCCCTGAGCTGTAGGATACATTTGGATCTATTTTTGACGTAATTTTTCATCGATTTTTCTAGGGTAGTTACACAACTACCGTAACGAGGTTTCTTGGTATTTTCAGTGTGTTTTTGTTGCATATTTTTCTTGTTTGAATTTTCTAAAGTCGTAGTTGTTTTGAGTGTTCTTTTCTTGCCTTTTTCAAGAAGAAATAAAAATCATGAATTCCTCTTCTTCGCAAAAGTTGTGGTATTGCTATTCTGCCTCCTCGAGTTCGATCCAGGCACACTTACCTAGATAAATAATATAATATACGATAAAATAGGAGAGAGAAGCCACATATTCCCCTCCTTTTCTCTCTCTCTCTCCTATTTTATTGAATTTTGTCTAGTTAATCAGGGTTTTAACTTAAAGCGATTTTTCTACACCAATGACTCACTTTTATCGCTCCACAAAACCCTGGTTATCACTTATCCCGAAGTGAGTCCAACAGTACTGTGAAAAACTAAAAAATATAACACAATTGGAGATGATGAAATCCTCAAATGTGTTGCTCAAACCTTCCAGTGTGTAGGACCATACACCACCCGATGTGGAGGGGCGCACAGTGTATGATTTGTGTTGTGCAATTTTACGTATAGTTAGTGTTTCAACTTAATTTTAACTACCTAACTAAGAACTAATGTGATACATGCCACATTAATTGTGATTTTAATGTGATAGCTTAGTTATCACAAAATGATTCACATGTATGATCATGTCATATAGATAAATGCAAACATACATATATACATATACTTACATACTAATACATATGCCTACACAATACATATACATTCTCGATACATAGATACCCATAGATATAAACATGCGCACATGCACATATACAAATGCATACATGTACATGCACAAAGCCGTACTTACATTAATCACATAGATACAAACATAAGTATATGTATATAGACGTACACATACACAAGCGTACACACATGTAAAAACATACATATACATACATAAATATAAGAGACCACTTTAGAAGAAGGGGCATGGACGTACTACTTTAGAAGGATGTTAATGTAAAGATACACTACTTTAAAAAGCACAATATTCACATTCTATGCATTGTTTTCTCCATTTTAAGCGACCTATGTTTCACATTCTCTCTCTCTCTCTATATATATATATATAATTCAAGAAATTAACCATTGCTTGAAATGAGAATATATTGAAAACACATACAAATTGACATCACTGCAAACATGGACATTGCAAACATAACAATCACTGAAAATGAGAATATATTCTAGTTATGGAATACCCAACTATATCTAAATACAACATAACAATCATATTCTCAATCATACCAACAAACAACAATCTAACACAATATACATTGAAGATAATTACAACAAATATGAACAATATTAAATTTACACAGGAGATGACATCTGCTATCAGTGTCCTTCAAGCCTTGTGGTCGTGCTTCAGTTCGCGACGGAGCAGCTGTGGGAAGAGGAGGCAGAGGTGGTCGGATGGGAGGAGGTTGCGCGGAGGAGTGGAGGGGAGGAGGTGGCGCGGAGGGGAGGCGACATATATCAAGAGAGGGAGGAGGGCATGGTGGGGTGAAGAGATGAGGTGGCGCGGAGGGGAGGAGGCGCGGCGAAGATGGATAGGGGGAGAGGGAGTACGAGGCAGAGAAGGAGGGGGGCAGGGGTGGTCTCTGGAGTGGGGGGGGGAGGAGGTCGAGGGTAACTAGGTTAGGCGGGGGTGAGTGAAATTTTTGGTGCTAGAAATTTGTTCACCATTAGGCGGAGGAGGTCGAGAGGAACTAGGTTAGTGATGAATCCACGTTTCATTTTCTTTATTCTATCATTTTGGCCTTAAAAACCCTAGTAAATGCGTGTAAATAGACTTAATATAGGCATTTTAGCATTCATGCATATGTGTATAAATATTGTATAAAATGCGGTTTTTAAAGCCAAAATAATAGAATAAAGAAAAGAAAAGAAAAAGAATAAAATATTGTAAATATTTTATGACCCGAAACCCCGAGACCTAGGCATCTTGATGAATAGGTCGACAAGGAATAAAGTAGGGGGAGATAAGGGCCAAAATACAGATAAAATACCTATACATTATATTCATTCTTTATTCATTTTGGGACCTATTTTTGGTTCCACTTTTTATTCATCAAATAAAGAAACTTTGTAAATGAAAGTTGTAGATAAATTAATAAAGAAAAATACAAAATTGATTTCAAAGAAAAATAATGTACAGATAAAAAGTTATGGTCTGAATAAAAATCCAGAATGCCAACTTCCCAGACCCGTATCTCACAAACGGAAACTCCAAATGCATCAAACTCACCTTTAATTGTATATAGAAGAAAATAAGTTAATTAATGGCGGTGGTTTCGCATTTGGCGGAGCTACGGTTTGAAAGTTGACTTTTGGACCCTCATTGTATACTTGTACATATTAAAATATTCAATTTATTATTTATTTACTATTTTTATAATTTTATATTTTTATAATGTTATAATATTACTTCTAATAATTATGTGCATTAAAATTAGAATAAAAACATAAATAAAATACAAATAAAAATACTTGTACATATTATAAAACATAGGTATAATACATGTAGCTATACCTATACAAATAACACTTTCATTTTATTAAGTGTATAAAATATATCAGAAAATTAAATAAAAATATATTTGTGTATATAAAAGTATTTTATAATTTTAGAAAATAAAAACCAAAATAATTAAAAATACCTAAATAAAAATAAAATACTCAAATATATAGATATAGATACCTATAAGGGTATACATGCAAACTTGTAAAAATATACCTCATAAAAATAATTAAAAATAATAATAAAATACTACATAAATTTATAAGCACTTTTTATTTTATAACCTAAATAAAATAATGTTATCTACTATTTTTAAATGATTTTTTTAGAGGTTTTTTCCTGATTGGTCCACGTGGACCAATCAGGAGGTCTGGACAGTTGACCACGGGTCAACTGTCTGACCACCCTCTGGACTGTGTCAGACAAGGTTTTTGTCTTGTTTTTGCGGATTTTTCGAGACTCCTCCTTGCATAATCTCGTGATGGCTCCTGAACAACTTTTATTCCTCGTAGATCGGGCATACACGCCCAAGCGTTTTTTCGACCTTCGGGTCGTTGATTTGCAAGATATCCCTCGTTGAATGTGCCTCCTCGGTCAGTTTTCAAATAACCCCCAAAAGCTTCCATCTTCTCTTGAACCCGATTTGACCATCTATCTTGCCCTTTGTGCGTGTGCTCTGGACCGGGTCTCGTGACAGGAGACCCTCCAGCCCTCCAGGAGGCGTAGCTAGGCGGTCGAGGCGGAGCTTCCATCACCTCCGGCCACCCGTGGCCGTTGAGGTCCATACCTTGGGCATCTTGGCCCTTGAGGTACTTTTTCTGTTTATTTTCGTATAGTTAAGACAACCATTAGTCGTAGTTTTAAGCTCGCTCGTTTAGTTCGTCTTTTCACCTGTTTAATCACACCACCGACCACCTCGCCGGAGCTAACTCCGACGAGTCTTGATTCCACCCTTCCACGCCATCGCGTCCACCTGGGGCTGTGGCATTTTGCCCACGGACCCCCTTAATCCTTTTTGCAGGTGCCAGAGACGACGCGGCACGCCTGGAGGCAATTTTGGAAGATTGCCGGACCACCTGGAGCTCTTCGCCCCCCTCGACGTCGCAGGGTTGCTCCTGGGGGTGCCGGCCTGTTTTGATGCCGCAGGCGAGCAGAGGGGGCCTGCAGAAGCAAGTAGGAACCGTCGGAGGAGATCCTAAGGCACGGAGACTCGAGCTACGGCGGATTCAAAGTCGCCGAGCTCGAGTTCTTCGAGCGCTCTTCCCAGCCCTTCATCGGCCGTTGGATCATCCTTCGTTCTTCCAAAGGAGCAGCCACCGTCGGATATTGCAGCCCTCCAGCCGTCGATCTCCAGCCGGTCTTCTAATCTCCGCCGTTGGGCGCGAAGGGGTATCGGCCCCTGTGGTGCAGCCACGTGGCTTTAGTGAAGCATCTGCCACCGTCTGATATGCACCAGCTGAGGGTAAATTGCAGTTGACCCCTTGGCGTTTTTGTAACTAAATCTCAGGACCGAAACATTCAATTGCTCTTTTATAGTTTTGTGTAATTTACAACTCAGCCCGCACTTGCATGCAAATCACAAATTGGCCCCCGCCAGCGTGGCTCACGTGCGTATACACGTGAGTGGCGAATTTTGCACGGGGCCCCTTGCAGCTTTGTTTATTGCCAAAAACTGTTGTAATTTCTATTCCAGTTCTAAACTTTTAGGAAAATTGCGCCAAGGCCCCCGAACTTTTCTATAATTGCAAATATACCCCTGGCCAGTGTGTAGTTTCCTTATGTTGCTCTAATTTTTGCATGCCTCTATAAAATCCAAAAAAATCTCCAAAAATCACAGTAGCTCTCTGTTGCATTGTAGTTCATCATCATATTTTTATTTTTCGTAATTATTGCATTTTATCATTTATTAAAAATCAAAAAGAGTCATTTTGTGCACTGTCTAACTTAGAAAATCCATAAAAAATATAAAAATACTCCAGAAAAATTCCAAAAAAATATATTTTGTTCCTTTTAGTGTGTTTTAATTTCAGACCAAAAATCATTAAAAAATACAAAACCAAACTCCTAAAAATTGCAAAATTCTAAAAACATTCATAAAAATTTATAAAATTCATAAAAAATCCAAAAATAGTGTTTTCTTTTCCTGAATTTTCTTTGTTTGATTATCTTTAAGTGAAAATTAATTTGGAGAATTTTTGTTACTGTTTGCTATTTTATTTCTCTATTTTAAGTTTCAGCCTTGCATTTTTGCCATTGTTTGCTTTATTTTATTAATTAAAAATACCAAAAACATTCTAAAAATCACCCAAAAATCACAAAAACAGTAAAAAAGTAGAAAAAGACCAAAAAGACTTTATTTTCATACTTTCGGATATTTTTGTCTATTTTTATAAATACCTCTTTGTCCTTTTTATTACATTGTTCTTATTTTCCAATATTGAAAAAGAATATAAAAAATTATAAAATATAAAAAGAAAATACAAAATCAGTAAATTAAAAATCAAAATACAAAAATATAAAATTAAAAATTAAATAAAAAAAATATAAATTAAAAACCCACAAAAAAATACCATAGTAGACACTTGATCACAACTCACACATTTTTGAGCACTTGTGCCCCGTTCTACCTGTCTGCTCCCTGTGTTCGACCTCTACAATACTTGCACCTATACACATCTTGTTGTAGAGTTATAATAAATTTTAACTCCGCACATTTACTTTCATTGCTTGATATATTTGTCGTGGGTTAATTGTTGTTTGAATCGGGACTTCGAGCGGTCACCGCATCGACTGCGGTTTCGCCTTGTGAAACCGTACGACCCTCTATTTCTCGGCTCAACAGTTAGGCGGGGGTGAGTGAAATTTTTGGCGCTAGAAATTTGGTCAGCATTCTCGACGGTCAAGATGACCCTCGAAAATACATTTACACCGGTATTTACATTATCAATGGTTTACTAACAGTCGAGTAAATCATGGCCATCTTTTTAATAAATACGGACCCTCATTTAAGGCGTCTAGGTTCATAACCGTCGAAAAGATTTCGTACACAACGGTTAATGACGATCGTCGATAATAATGCATCGTAAATACTGAGAAGAAATTAGGGCTAGAACTTAGGGTTCAACGTGAGAGGTTTAAGAAATTAGGGTGCTTGTTGCCAACCGGGGATGAAACATGATAGGAATGAGAACGTGGGGGCCACTCGTTGGGGTCTCTCAAGTCTCAATTAACATTATTATGATTTATTATGGAAGGTATTATGTATTATTAATATAATTAAATATTAACATATACGAAAACGGATATCCATATTTGTATTTGTTTGAATATATATATGTGTGTATTGGTATTCATACCTTATTCGTCGGATGTTAGATATGAACATCTAAATTCGCTATAATTAAAAAAACATCCATATCTTCATAAAAACAGATACAGATACAAACGAATTCGGTTATATCTACATCCTCTTGCATCCCTAATGTTTAATCATGTCCACACGATGGAATTTAGCATATGTGCCTAATCGAGGGCGCATGCTCCCCACTTAACAAGCTATAGTTAAAGTTGCAATGCTTTTAATATGAATTTAATTTACGAATAATAGTAACCTTATTAATATCCTTTTTTAGATGCAATTATTTGTGGTAAAGTCTTGAAATTATAGAAGCACTCTTTTTTTTATAACAAATTGATATATAATTAATTGTGATTTCTTGCTTAGTTTGGTAGTGTAGACACAGCCAAAATCATTTTCGCTTGCACTAAATTTTTTTTATTTGATTATATATGTATTTTTTTTGTTTTTGCAATCATAAATGAATATTGAAAAGACACATTTGAATTCTCTCCACTATTATTTTGTGACTTGATTATATGATTTTTTTATAATGAACGGACAATAAAATTAATCAGATGAAGATAAACAAAACACAATAACCGTGCAAAGCACGGGGTGCCTACTTAGTAGATTGTAAAGGGAGTAGAACTAGGCTCGTAGAATAATCAGAGAGAAAGAGACGGAGTAGTATAAAGAGACGGAGTAGTATGTAATAAATATGGTGCACGTTCTTTTTTGTTTACAATAATTAAAGATAATAGAGATATTCAACACACATAATTTGGATAATTACACAGAGGAATTCAAGAGGACCGCAACGGTTTTAGATCCAGACCTATGTCTGGATACGAAGATTATTTGGGCTAGCAGGGTCCCATGCATGGTTAATGTCTTCCTGTGGTGTTTGAGAAGGGGAAGATTGTACGATAAAGCAATGAGGGGAAGACTATTTGCCATCCCCGACACTCAGTGTGACAGATGTGGGGAGCAGGTGGAAGATGCAGATCATTTATTCTTCAGGTGTCTGATGTCTGAGAAGGTCTGGAGGGAGATTGGAGTGTCATGGTTTTCGCCGGGAGGTGCTGTGGATTTTTGGAGGGCGGTGAGATCGGTGGGGGGCAACTCCACGGACGATTGCGCTTTGCCTTTCGCAGTTCTTTGAGCCATTTAGGGGGGGGGGGAATGATCTCATTTTCAAAAATCAAAGATTTTACCCAGAGAATGTACTCGCTCTATCTAATTTTTTGTATCGTTTCTGGACCTCCAGGTAATGTACCCACCTTCTCTTTTATAGTAATATATATTTTAAAGCAGTGAATCCCATCTTTGGATGTCACCCTCACGTTATTCAAATTTAATATATTTTTAATTATACCACATATATGCATGTCTATATGTGTGTATTGCATCTATTTATACATATACATACATATATATACCTCCTGTGGGCCCGGACAAAAGAACCTGATGGGTGCACCTTCCCAATGTCTGAAAACAAGAACACAATTAGATTAAACAAATGTTTGTATGAGCTTATGATTGATCCAAAATTCCACAAAATGCTCTAGTCAAGTCTGCTTGATCCCAGGGTTGCTACTTTCTCTGGTTGATCGCTTACGAGAAACATTTTTGAAAAATGCGATTTCACCCAGGAAGTTTTCAAACTTTGTGGGTTTCAAGCTTCATCAATAAATTTCAAAAAAATCTTTGATGAAATTACGTCGGTCAAAGTTTACTCTGTTGATTGGAGTTTGCTATCCTTAAAAGGACCGATTTGGTGGTCGATACGGAGGGCTCGTTGTTTACGAGCTTTTCAGTCCATTCAAATCCCAAAGGAGGAGATCGGCATAGGGGCATCCATGATTTGCCCGGTACGTTTAGGCATAAATTTGCCTTTGATTGAACGCGGCTTGACAAAAATGAAAGAGGATCAGTTTTGGCTTGCCAAACTTTTTTTTAAAAAAAATCTTATTAGATATGTCACCGAGGATGTTGACTAAGTCTAATAGTTAATAATGATTGACAAAGTGATCTTTTTTCAAAAAAAAAATATATTGCATTTTCATGAACTTTCCCAACACAGATTCAGTTGGGTTATAGGTGACATGCAATTACTATCACATCAAAAGCTGTGGAATAACAACTATTAGGGCCCGTTCGGGTCACGGGGTAAACCCCCCTTAACCCATATCCCCCTCTCTCCCCGTAGATTCCACTTTATTCCTTTTTTAAAAAATTAAATAAATCAATTTTACATCATCAATTCTATCAAAAAAATAATATATTATACCATCATATCATATAAAAATTATAAACTACTCCACTTCTACTCACTTTTCCAAACTTCAATATAATCACATCACAATAACTACTCACTTTTTCAAACTTCAATACAATCATATCACCCCAAACCCACTTCTAACCCACCCCCAGTTTAACACTCTATCCAAACACCAAAATTCAAAAACGGGTTACCCTCTACCAGTTTAACCCGCCTTAACCCGCTAGCCAAACACACCCTTAGGGATTATGGCAGATACTTGTTTTAGTAAGAGGTTGTAACTAAGATTGTGGCGAAAGATTAAATATTTTCGATATATATACATGCAGCTGGTGAACCGCGGAATACCAGATGAAGTGGTGGAGAGGACAAAGAGCAACCTGAAGGGGGTTCTTCGAGCAGGACCTGGAGGTACGTCTGAGGAGTGGGCAATCACCGGATGCGGTGGAGGGCTACGGTCAAGCATTCATCGTCTCCGAGGAACAGAAATTAGATTGGTCGGATATGCTTTTCCTCTACACCAACCCACCTGCCTCCATAAACATGCCTCTGGCCTTCGTCCCCTCCCACCTTCAGGTGTGAACTGATTACTCTTCTACTCTTTGTCAAACTTGTCATATTAAAAAATGTTGATATGATCCTGCAATTAATATGTCTGATGTTGAAGGGAGGCTCTAGCTTCTTTCTTCGCTAATGTTTCTTTAATATTCTAGATTTTATGGGTTTTGTTTATATGCCTCTATTTTTTGTATTTTTATCTATGCACCTGTTTGTGTTTTTTTGGGTATATGCATCTTTTTGTACGATATACATATTTTTGTGATTTTGTACTTTTTATAGATTTTGAAAACTACTCAAAATTTTAGGGGTTTTCAGTAGGCATATATAGGTATACAAAAAGTTCATGCATATAGAGATAAAAGAAAGAAAATGGACAGGCTTTACTTGGAAGGTTATAAGTGCTTTAATGAAACCATATCCTCATGGTAACTATGTACCATAAGTGGATGATACCATTCAAATACGAGGGTTGGTTTACAACTAAAATAAGCAAGAAAAGATAAAAAAATCTTCTGGTAGATTTTGTGTTCTTTTTTTAGTTGTTTTTTCGGAAGGGGGCCCCTATGCTTCCCAAGTACTATGTTGCAAGTTAGCATGGAGGAGAGAAGTAAAAGAAATATACAAAGGAAAATCAAGAGAACTCGGAAGAAAGAAGGTATAAAATTAGATCAGAAGGAAAGTTCTTTCAAGGGGTGGATTGTACCCACATGTACCCTAGCTCCCACCCTTCACCCTCTCACCTCGCACACCGCTTGTTGATTCCAACTCGCGAGGGCCAACCCCTCCATCCCACGTTGCACCACAACCACCCCCCGATCGGCATCCAGCCGCCGCCGCAGCCTCCTGCGTGACATCCTGCAACCACTACCATCACCACACTCGAGCAGCATCAGGCCGCCACCACCACACCTCTGCTTGCAGCTGCGCATCACCGTGCACCTCTGTGCACCCCCACACACCACCACGAACCTCTGCACGCCCACCCCATAACCGTCAACAGCCTCCACGACCGTTTTCTCTCCTCTCTATTGCCAAACTGTAGTATGAAACAATCTAATTTCGAACAGAAAAAGTGATTTCAGACCTATAAATCACTTTTTTTGGCTTTAACACGGATCGATAATTGATAAGGATGGTTGTATGAGTCTACATATACAACCAATCCTCTATACGATTGTGTAGATTCGCTCAGATTGGTCTATTTCCCCAATCGAGTTATCGACGTTCTTTTTCATCATGTCAGAAAACAAGGATGATGTCTTCTCTTCGTCCGTTGCCTTCAAGGGACATGCTCCCATCGTGAAGATGGATGTGACCAACTATGAGTTGTGGTCCATATAGTTTTTAACCCTTGTGCAATGCAACAACAAGGAGCACATTCCGACAAAGCTCGACCAGATAGATAAGACCGGGGACAACGCTTTGTGGAAGCAAGATAATGTATATGCACGTGTTTGGCTCTCTAGGACTCTCGTCACAGAGATTGCCAACGACATTGTGAACCAACCAACCACCAAGGTGATGTAAGATATTCTGGCAGCCACTTATGCACAAGCGAAGAACGAGATCAAGATTCATCAGCTACAGTTTGACATATACACATAGAATGGTCATCCTCTACATACCTTCTATTCTTCGCTTCGAGACATAATTGAGAAGCTTCACAGACTCATGCCTATTACCACTTCCATGGAGCAACAAATGGCATAATGAAACTCCACAATGGTGGGAGTTTTCTTGTCAGCCATGGATCCATAGTATGAGGCAGCACGCACACATATTCTTACATGAGCGACCGTCCCTCCTAGGAGGAGGCCTACAATCACCTAAACGAGCTTCTTATCCCACTAGCTACCACCACATAGACCTCTTCAACGGTGGTTGCATCTTATAGACACAAGTCGCCTACACAGATAAAAGGATGTGCTCCCTGAGGCAGAGGAGGTAGATGTCAGCGTGGCCTCTACACCTACTATCATCGTCCATGACACTATGAGGGCACATGCTATCAGAAGCATGGATACCTCGCATATGCTCGTATGACCGAGTTGATTGAGCTTCCAGACAGTTCGACTCCTCGGACAGAGTCACACTTTGATGATGTTGTCACCCGTCTGAGGGAGACAATGACTCATGTTGCTGGCATCACTACAAGTTCTCTAGATGTTGTAACCACCGCTAAGAGCCTCTTCGAACTCCTCAAGTATAGCTTATGCTTTTACCAGTTGTAGCAGGGCACATATGGCCGAATGGATCATGGACTCTAGTGCTTATCACCATCTGTATGGAGATATAGAACAATTTAATCCTTACATTTCTATACCGACTGGTAGATGGGTCGTCAATGCGGACAAGGTTTACTTACCAAACACATAATATGAGGAAGTGTTTTTGACACCATCCATATGCCTACACAATGTTTTATATGATCCTAACTTTCAGATGAATTTACTTTCTATTAGTCAAACTATGAAGGATCTGCATTGTCGTACCATTTTTGACCCCTCTTCTCTTGGATTTCAGGACATACTTGTTAGAAAAAAGGAATGCAGAAGCGAAAATGATAAACAGAGCATGAACTAGAAAGATAAACATGGAAGAACAAGATTTAACGTGGAACCCTACTCCCTAAGGAGCAGGATGAAACCACGAGAGAAGGCCTCAAAGGGCCATATGCTTCATTGTGTTTTCACAATGGATATAGAAGGTCTGGGGCTCCTTAAGCCTCCTACTCCCACCACTGATAGATGTGTGACTAAACACATGGACGGGGTAAATAGATCATGGATGTATTCATTTACCCATCTACAACATAAGAGGCGCACAACGAAATATTCCAACACTCCCCCTCAAGCTGGAGCATGCAATGCTCAGCTTGGACAGACAGAAAAAAACTCAACTCATGCTACATGACACTACAACCAATATCAACTCAACGCACACAATTGTCGGCTGATGTGGAGGACGTTGCTTCTCGTGTCGTACAGGTGAGGAGGACGAATGTGCTGAAGTGTAAGTCAACTGAATCTCCTCATCAGAGAGCACGTGCTCTGTACTGCGCCTATCAGAGTCACTGCAAGTGGAACGAGTCTTCTCGTCGGAGTACTCTGGCCTGTCACAATGTGAAACCTCGAATTTTCTTTTTTCAAAAATCTGGAGTATTTTTGACATCCAAAAAATTCAAATAATCATGTCATTTCGTAGATCTCGTCGAGATCTTTCCAACGAGCCCAAGAACGTCAAATTCCGACATTCCTACCTCAAGATAATGATGTTTTAAGATGGGTGGTCAAGATCCATATATGGATCCGAACCGGATCCGAAATTGGATCCAAATTCATCTATCTTCCTATAAATAGAAGGTGGTGGGCTACTCCCTCAAAGCCCTAGCCACCACCATCTTCTCCTCTCATTGGAGCACCACCACCTTGGCCAGATTTGGTCGCCGGAGGACTGTCGTCGACGTCGGAGAAAGAACTCCGATCGAAGATCCGCGGCCACCATCACGTAGGAAAGCTCGAGGTCACCTTCGTACGTGCATTCACGTTCCGATCGAGCGACGGAAATAACATTTCCGTGTGAGAGGAGAACCCGAGGGAACATCCTCGGAGGTAACGATGTTATACCCCCTCTTGCTGTTGGTTTCATACGACTCTTGTTCCCATATACTTGAGCATATTTTAGGGCCTTGGTTAATCCTATGATGTGCTTCATATATGAGTAACGATAAATACCTTCCTCTTTCTGTTGGTTTCATATGATTTTTAATCCCATGTCAGGAGTAATTTTAGAGCCATGCAGTGTTTTCGATGACGTTTTTATGATTTCACAATTTTCATCTACACATGATATTTATAAATGTAAATTTTCATGGGATTTATCTCTCCTTCGTATCAATTATGCTTATCATAGTGGAAACCTATGTTATTCCAGCCCCCTTCAGGATTGTTGTCCGCATCCTATCGTGAATGGTCAAGAATGACCACAACGATCAATACGTTGCTCTTACAAATAATCAAATACTTGGATTTTTTGGGGCAATCATATTTACGTTGACCTGCGATTCCATTTGTTGATGAGTTGGATAACGGTAGGTGTGTCCAGGATACGGTGGTAATTGTTAAAGGTAATGCTACATGATGGCTACTTCCAATGATTAGATTCAAACTCCTAAAAACATAATTGTTGCGGATATTATTTCCCTTCGAATTTGGTGCTCGAATATCCAAAATTCGTGCGCACAAGACATGCTCATTATTAAGGTATATGATAACTCAGCAAGGGAAAAAAATATCTTTATAACTTAAGTAACATACCTATGTATGTCTTTTAATCTTCCCTGTAACTATAAAATGCATATAACGAGGGGAAAGCCAATAACAAAAAGGCCGTATGCGTTATTGACAATAGTACAATCTGACCAATTACCTCCACTTCATAACGCCAATTGTTGTTCATAAAATTCCCTGGTTGTATCCATATTCCATAACGTATTAGCCTGTATTACTACTAACATTAATGTAAAAGCAATTGATCACGTAATAATGGTATCGATTAAAATTTTGATCTTTCTCACTCTTTTGTTCAGCATTTGATTGGTTATGTAATTATACATGAGTATTATGTATGCATTGGGTGTGAGAAATCAAATGAGTTAGCAATTAACTGAGTTAGCCAATAACGTAAATAAAAAATTTCGTGTTATTCATGTTTCCATGAATTAGTTATATAAATCCCACGTTATTCAAGAAATGTGAATAAAAGGTCATTAACATAGTCAACTTAATGGAGATTTTATTATGTGTGGAATGATGGTAATATCTTGATTTGGCAGTGATTAGCATACAATGACCATCACCTTGATGCAATCAAATTATTTGATTTTGGTGCACATTTATAATTATCATCGTCTCGTGGATGAGAATACACAGTGAATGGGTAGATGGAGATATGTGTCTCAAGGGATTGGGCATGCACCCTTGGGCCTCGGTTAGATGCCTTGAAGGTCGCGACCCCAACGGACGAGTTGGATGACACGTTGCACCTAGCAGCCCGGTAGCATCCGGAGTCGCTCGACGGAGTAGGCAGGTGACGTGGTTGGCGTTCTTGGTTTCGCACTTATACACGATATTAAGACTTGAATTAAAATTTGATGTGGCCGCATCGAATTTTACTTCGAGTATTGGTATTGTGAGAGGTGTTCTGGGATGTGGTTTGAAGTTGGAGAAATTGGGATATATCTTACCTTTCTCTAGTTGATCAGAGATCTTGAGAGTTACTCAAGATGATTATAAGTTCCCGCATAGCAGAGGCCTGCGAGTTGCGTACTTGCATGTGCTAGAATAATATGAGATGTGATTAATGATCGGATGCCGGTAGTTGTAATTAATTATCATTGTGGTCCCTAATCAACTTGTTGAAATATCAAAACCGCTATAGTAGTACTCAAATGATCAATAAATCAATAAATAAAATCAGTTGATATGTGATCCAAAGTGAATCAGAATAACTTCAGATTTTTCTCCGATCTACAATACATGCATATGCCATTGAATAGAGTTGAGTATACATTCTTTTCTTACCCCCATATTTGTCATTATAGTGTTTCGTTACTGGGCAATTGCTCATAACGTTACCCTCGTGTGAACCCAACATGTGTACCTGAGCAGACATCGTCACAGTAGGGGTCTTGGGAGGAGATCGGACTTTTCTTCGTCATACTTGCATCAGACAGGGTGCGTCCTACTTAGAGTAATTTATTTACTTCCGTATTATTTTATGTTATTTTCGAGAGACATTGTAACGAGATATGTGGAGAGCTTCTTCTATAAAAAATATAATTATATGATGTATCTCATTTGTGGACATGAACTTGATGATTATGGTTATCAATGAAAATGGATGGTGTATTTTACTTTCCATTTCACATTATTCTCCTGTTGTTATTTATATTTCAAATGTTAATCTAATGTGCATGAGATGGTTTGCTGAGTATCATAGATCATGGGCGTATTTGGACCGTAGGTCCGACGCTCCCGTCCCGTCGGTTTTGGTAGCCGGAGGGGCGGGGCGTCACAGATGGTATCAGAGCCCGATACTCCATTCCTTCTTTTGTATATTAGATTATAAGTAGGATTTGAATTATAAATACAATGATAAGCCTTTTGACCTTGTCATTGGTTTAAGGAGAATAATATAAGTCATACTCAATGTGTCCATTGTCTCTCTAATAAAAAAATCTGATATAATGATTCTCGCAGGGAATCATGTCGCCTCGTGTTGACCCTGATGTTGCACAACAGCTGGCCTTATTGGTTCAAGCCGTGCAGGGTATACAACAACGTCAGGAGACCTTGAAACAGAGGCTACTTCAGCAGGAAGATTCCTCTTATCAACCTTTCCGTGAGGAAGAGGGCAGTATTCATCCTTCGGTGTCTTTGGACCCTGAAGGGTCGGAGGATTTAGAGGCATTGCAGAAACATCAGACCACTTATGCCGCCTACCAGAGGTCTAAGGTGCCCCAATTCTTTGGCACAGGCACACCAGATGAGGCTGAACTATGGATGGATCACGTATCTAAGGTCTTACGGATGATCCATGCTCCTGAAGAGTCTTGGCTTACATTTGTGGAATTTTCACTAGCAGGTTATGTTGAACGTTGGTGGTACGCCACCAAGGAACATCTGGAGGATCCCATAACATGGGAAATAATTCTTAACGAGTTCCGTAGCCAGTTCTACCCAGACCACTGGGTTGAGGATCAGAGGAGGTTGTTTGCTGAGCTGAAGCAGGGGTCAATGACGGCCCAAGAATACCTCATTCGCTACACTGAACTCTCCCGCCACTCGCCAGCGACTACTGCTTTTCCTGAGGAGAATTTACAGAAATTTATTAGGGGATTACGTGACGATGTACAACACCAGCTATCTGCATTGGATTTCACTTCCATCAAGGAGGTAGCTGCTAAAGCTACCAAGATGGAGACAACTCAGAGTCGACTCCAGGGGAGTCCATCACACTCCCAACGACCTCAGTTCGGAAGATCTGCTCGCCGAGATTTCCATAGAGCTCGTAGAGAGCGTCGTTTCCACCCAGTGGCTACTACTCCTACCGTTAGCAGATTTGCTCCTACACCTACTTTGGGGCAGGGTTTGGCGAGTCGTGGTATTACTTCCTTCTGCTCTTCGACACACTCGCAGAGCCGCAAGACAGGAGGTGCTAGACTTGTCTCAGGAGGTTCTTTCTCTCAGCCAGGAGATCGCAGATGTTTCCACTGCCAACAGCCGGGCCATTTCAAGGCCAAGTGTCCTTTACTTGCCAGCAGCTCAGGTGGCCACCCACCAAGTATACGACCAACTTTCTCATCTGCACAGTCACACGGATTAGTTTCCCGCCGTGGGGGTCGAGGTTTTCAACGTCCTCCACCACGACCCACCTTCAGTGTTGCAGGTTCTAACGCCCCCCCACAGCCTCAGGGACAGTTGAACGCAATCACACAGGAGCAGGCCCACGCCTCAGGAGCTGTAGTGCGAGGTATGATTTCAGTGCATGGTATATCATACATGCTTTATTTGATTCGGGAGCTACGCACTCCTTTCTAGCACATCGATTAGTGCCCAAGTTAGATAAAGAGCCAGTCTGTGTTCCATCTCTATACTACATCAAGGGCCCAGGGGGCCAATTATTCATAGTGCGACAAGCAGTGGAGAATGTAGCAGTGCAGATCGGCGGACACATATTGCCCGCATATCTTTTGCTCATTCAGTTAGAAGATTTTGATGTCATCCTAGGTATGGATTGGCTCGAGCAATATCACGCATGCCTTGGTTGCTTTGAGAAGACGATAGTGTTCCGTCTCTCAGGCCTACCTACCTTTCAGTTTGATGGACGTACCTCAGATAGTGAGGTCTTATATGTATCGGCATAGAAGGCCCAACACATGCTCGATCAGGGTTGCATAGGTTTTCTCGCCCACATTGTGGAGTTACCCGTCGAAGATCGTATTATTGAAGACGTCAAAATTGTACGAGATTTTCCTGATGTATTCCCAGAGGAATTACCTGGACTACCACCAGAAAGGGAGATCGAGTTCGAGATTACTTTGATATCCGACACGCAACCGATCTCCATTCCTCCATACAGAATGGCACCAGCCGAACTCAGGTAACTCAAAGTACAGCTGCAGGAGTTATTGGAAAAGGGATTTATACGTCCCAGTACATCACCTTGGAGAGCACCGGTCCTCTTCGTAAAGAAGAAGGATGGGTCTATGCGCTTGTGCATCGATTATAGACAATCGAATAAAAGGACGGTAAAGAATCGTTACCCACTTCCACGAATAGATGATCTTTTCGATCAATTGCAAGGTGCAGCGGTATTCTCAAAGATTGACCTACGATCGGGCTATCATCAATTGAGAATTAAGGACACAGATGTGCTTAAATCTGCTTTTCGTACCAGATATGGTCACTATGAGTTTGTGGTTATGCCGTTTGGACTCACGAACGCACCTGCCGCGTTCATGGACATGATGAACAGAATTTTTCATCCATACTTAGATCGGTTTGTGGTGGTGTTCATTGATGATATCTTGATCTACTCACGTGATGAGCATGAGCATGAGCAACACCTTCGTATTATTCTTGAGACACTCAGAGAACACAAGTTGTATGCAAAATACAACAAGTGTGAATTTTGGCTTACCGAAGTAGCTTTCCTCGGTCATGTAATATCAGGAGTAGGTGTCGCAGTTGATCCAGCCAAGATAGAGGCTGTCATGTCCTGGGAGCAGCCCAAGACAATTATCGAGATACGCAGCTTCTTAGGCCTCGCCGGCTACTACAGACGTTTTGTTAGGGGCTTCTCACAGCTAGCTCTTCCACTTACTCGTCTAACACAGAAGGATGTTCCTTTCATTTGGAGCGACAAGTGCGAGCTAAGCTTTTGTACGCTGAAAGAAAGACTGACCAGTGCTCCGATTCTCACCCTTCCTTCAGGCCCCTTAGACTTTACAGTGTATACTGATGCATCAAAGGAGGGTTTAGGAGCCGTGTTGATGCAACGTGGTCATGTCGTGGCATATGCATCACGACAATTAAAGAATCATGAACGGAACTACCCTACTCATGACTTGGAGTTGGCAGCTATAGTCTTCGCGTTGAAGATATGGCGTCACTATTTATATGGGGTCACGTTTGAGATTTTTACCGATCACAAGAGTCTCTAATATATCTTTGACCAGAGAGAGTTGAATATGAGGCAAAGGCGATGGATGGAGCTGTTGAAGGATTATGACTGCACTATCTCTTACCATCCGGGTAAGGGGAATGTAGTAGCAGATGCTTTGAGTAGAAGAGCACATACCGAGGGCACCGCAGGATGGCTACAGACTTGGGATATGCTCGCAGCACTTAGTGAGTGGCACCCCTTTGATAATACTATAGACGTTGTAACTGTACCTGCCAAGTATAGTGGACTATGGGATAGGATTGTGCATGGTCAGCAAACAGATCAGAAATTACATGATTTATTCCATCGATGTCTGAAGGAGGAGTTTGATGGATTCAGAGTCTGTGAGTCCATCTTATGGAAGGGGGACTGTGTCTGTGTTCCTGATGACGGTGAGTTAAGGAGAGACATCCTAGATGAGGCTCACTATTCTAGATTATCCATCCATCCAGGGAGCACCAAGATGTATAGAGACCTCCGGCAACACTTCTGGTGGGAGGGGATGAAGAGAGATGTTGCATAACATGTTAGTCGATGCCTTACGTGCCAATTGGTGAAAGCAGAGCACAAGTGTCCTCCTGGCTTGTTACAGTCGCTTCCTATTCCGTTGTGGAAATGGGAGAGTATCTCTATGGACTTCGTGACATCCTTACCTCGTACAGTAGGTGGATATGATGCCATTTGGGTTATTGTGGACAGGTTGACCAAGTCCGCACACTTCATTCCCGTAAACATGACGTGCACTCCGGTAGATCTGGACAAGTTATATATTCAGCATGTTATTCGTTTGCATGGGATTCCCAAGGAGGTTGTATCTGATAGAGACTCTCGTTTTACATCGCATTATCGGGGAGAATTCATGAAGACCCTAAAAACCAAACTATGTCTTAGTTCAGCCTATCATCCGCAAACTAAAGGGCAATCAGAGAGGACAATTCAAACCCTTGAAGACTTACTCAGAGCATGTGCCATTGAGTGGCAAGGATCTTGGAAGGATCACCTTCCTTTAGTGGAGTTCACCTATAACAACAGCTACCATGCTAGTATTGGTATGGCATCTTTCGAGGCATTGTATGGGCGAAGATGCACTACTCCCTTGTGTTGGCAGGAAGTGGGTGACAAGGGTATTTATTACACTCAGATAATCGAGGACACAACAAGAGCAGTGGAAACGGCTAGGAAGAAACTATTGACTGCATAGAGCCGTCAGAAGAGCTATGCTGATCAGAGACGTCGTGATTTGGAATTTGATACCGGATACTTTGTATTCTTAAAAGTATCTCCAATGAAAGGTATTCAGAGATTTGGTGTCAAGGGCAAGTTGGCACCACGGTTTGTTGGCCCTTTTCAGATTTTATCTCGTATTGGGAAGGTAGCATACCGAGTAGCACTCACTCCTCACTTGGCAGGCGTGCACGATGTATTCCATGTGTCAAACCTCTGGAAGTATATTCGAGACCCTCGACATGTGATTAGCTATGAGGATCTCGCGGTTGAACCAAATTTGTCTTTTCCTGAGGCACCCGTGCAGATTTTAGACCGGGCAGTCAAGAGGTTACGACGGAAAGACATCCCTTTAGTCAAGGTATTGTGGCAAAGTCAGAATGTTGAGGAGGCCACTTGGGAGCCTGAGGCAGATATGCGACAGAAATACCCCTATCTTTTTGAAGGTATGTTCACGAAACCCTATTTCAATCCTCTTTAAGATTTTTATGGGTTTCGTTCTCTTTAAGATTTTTATGCCTGAATCTACACCACATTCAAAATTTATATGTTAAATCCTACGTCTCGAGGACGAGACTTCCTTTAAGATTTTTATGATGTGAAACCCCGAATTTTCTTTTTTAAAAAATCTGGACTATTTTTGACATCCAAAAAATTCAAATAATCATGTCATTTCGTAGATCTCGTCGAGATCTTTCCAACGAGCCCAAGAACGTCAAATTCCGACATTCCTACCTCAAGATAATGATGTTTTAAGATGGGTGGTCAAGATCCATATATGGATCCGAACCGGATCCGAAATTGGATCCAAATTCATCTCTCTTCCTATAAATAGAAGGTGGTGGGCTACTCCCTCAAAGCCCTAGCCACCACCATCTTCTCCTCTCATTGGAGCACCACCACCTTGGCCAGATTTGGTCGCCGGAGGACTGTCGTCGACGTCGGAGAAAGAACTCCGATCGAAGATCCGCAGCCACCATCACGTAGGAAAGCTCGAGGTCACCTTCGTACATACATTCACGTTCCGATCGAGCGACGGAAATAACATTTCCGTGTGAGAGGAGAACCCGAGGGAACATCCTCGGAGGTAACGATGTTATACCCCCTCTTGCTGTTGGTTTCATACGACTCTTGTTCCCATATACTTGAGCATATTTTAGGGCCTTGGTTAATCCTATGATGTGCTTCATATATGAGTAACGATAAATACCTTCCTCTTTCTGTTGGTTTCATATGATTTTTAATCCCATGTCAGGAGTAATTTTAGAGCCATGCAGTGTTTTCGAGTGACGTTTTTATGATTTCACAATTTTCATCTACACATGATATTTATAAATGTAAATTTTCATGGGATTTATCTCTCCTTCGTATCAATTATGCTTATCATAGTGGAAACCTATGTTATTCCAGCCCCCTTCAGGATTGTTGTCCGCATCCTATCGTGAATGGTCAAGAATGACCACAACGATCAATACGTTGCTCTTACAAATAATCAAATACTTGGATTTTTGGGGCAATCATATTTACGTTGACCTGCGATTCCATTTGTTGATGAGTTGGATAACGGTAGGTGTGTCCAGGATACGGTGGTAATTGTTAAAGGTAATGCTACATGATGGCTACTTCCAATGATTAGATTCAAACTCCTAAAAACATAATTGTTGCGGATATTATTTCCCTTCGAATTTGGTGCTCGAATATCCAAAATTCGTGCGCACAAGACATGCTCATTATTAAGGTATATGATAACTCAGCAAGGGAAAAAAATATCTTTATAACTTAAGTAACATACCTATGTATGTCTTTTAATCTTCCCTGTAACTATAAAATGCATATAACGAGGGGAAAGCCAATAACAAAAAGGCCGTATGCGTTATTGACAATAGTACAATCTGACCAATTACCTCCACTTCATAATGCCAATTGTTGTTCATAAAATTCCCTGGTTGTATCCATATTCCATAACGTATTAGCCTGTATTACTACTAACATTAATGTAAAAGCAATTGATCACGTAATAATGGTATCGATTAAAATTTTGATCTTTCTCACTCTTTTGTTCAGCATTTGATTGGTTATGTAATTATACATGAGTATTATGTATGCATTGGGTGTGAGAAATCAAATGAGTTAGCAATTAACTGAGTTAGCTAATAACGTAAATAAAAAATTTCGTGTTATTCATGTTTCCATGAATTAGTTATATAAATCCCACGTTATTCAAGAAATGTGAATAAAAGGTCATTAACATAGTCAACTTAATGGAGATTTTATTATGTGTGGAATGATGGTAATATCTTGATTCGGCAGTGATTAGCATACAATGACCATCACCTTAATGCAATCAAATTATTTGATTTTGGTGCACATTTATAATTATCATCGTCTCGTGGATGAGAATACACAGTGAATGGGTAGATGGAGATATGTGTCTCAAGACATTGGGCATGCACCCTTGGGCCTCGGTTAGATGCCTTGAAGGTTGCGGCCCCAACGGACGAGTTGGATGACACGTTGCACCTAGCAGCCCGGTAGCATCCGGAGTCGCTCGACGGAGTAGGCAGGTGACGTGGTTGGCGTTCTTGGTTTCGCACTTATACACGATATTTAGACTTGAATTAAAATTTGATGTGGCCACATCGAATTTTACTTCGAGTATTGGTATTGTGAGAGGTGTTCCGGGATGTGGTTTGAAGTTGGAGAAATTGGGATATATCTTACCTTTCTCTAGTTGATCAGAGATCTTGAGAGTTACTCAAGATGATTATAAGTTCCCGCATAGCGGAGGCCTGCGAGTTGCGTACTTGCATGTGCTAGAATAATATGAGATGTGATTAATGATCGGATGCCGGTAGTTGTAATTAATTATCATTGTGGTCCCTAATCAACTTGTTGAAATATCAAAACCGCTATAGTAGTACTCAAATGATCAATAAATCAATAAATAAAATCAGTTGATATGTGATCCAAAGTGAATCAGAATAACTTCATATTTTTCTCCGATCTACAATACATGCATATGCCATTGAATAGAGTTGAGTATACATTCTTTTCTTACCCCCATATTAGTCATTATAGTGTTTCGTTACTGGGCAATTGCTCACAACGTTACCCTCGTGTGAACCCAACAGGTGTACCTGAGCAGCCATCGTCACAGTAGGGGTCTTGGGAGGAGATCGGACTTTTCTTCGTCATACTTGCATCAGACAGGGTGCGCCCTACTTAGAGTAATTTATTTACTTCCGTATTATTTTATGTTATTTTCGAGAGACATTGTAACGAGATATGTGTAGAGCTTCTTCTACAAAAATTATAATTATATGATGTATCTCATTTGTGGACATGAACTTGATGATTATGGTTATCAATAAAAATGGATGGTGCATTTTACTTTCCATTTCACATTATTCTCCTGTTGTTATTTATATTTCAAATGTTAATCTAATGTGCATGAGATGGTTTGCTGAGTATCATAGATCATGGGCGTATTTGGACCGTAGGTCCGGCACTCCCATCCCGTCGGTTTTGGTAGCCGAAGGGGCGGGGCGTCACACACAACATGTGGAAAACTGCCCCATCTCTGAAAAGGACCGAACTGAAAAAGCCATGGAGTGCAATCCTCGTCAGAGTCAACGATCACTGGAGAATGGAGTATGAGATGTCTCCTCGTTGGAGAACTAGTTTCTCCCATATGACACAGAGAATGGTACTCTACTCTGGAGTCCCTATGATACCACATGAAAACCCTTGCCCACATGGCATAGGGAATGATCTTCTACTCTGGAGTCCCTATGGCTCACATGAAAACTCTGGCCGAAACAACAAGAATGACAGTGATCACGAAACTGAAGATCGCACACTCGTACATCTTCACCTGCAGACTCGGAACCTGACATCAAGTCTGAACATCAAAGAAATTGTAGAGTCTGAAATCTGAATGGTCTGAAGAATCTGAAACTGGATATGGAGCCAACCCGTGACTCTACACAATACTCCCCCTTTCTCCCATACTTATCGGAAAATCAACATCGACCAAGTTGGGAGAAGACAAGATAATGGGGAGAAACAAAATAATAAGTTGATTTCATTTTTTCCGGCTATCCAAATCATTTTTAAACACATTTTTAAAGCTGTTTCATCATTTTTTGTGGCCTTTTTTTCATTTTTTTCTTTACATACGTTTTTTTGTACATACCTTTTTTTAAACAAACACCTTTTTTATGCAAACAACAGTTCCCTTTTTTTTCTTAATCAGCAGTCCTCCCCCCAAATTTTTTATCGTCGGAGAGCATGTGCTTTGTACTGTGCCTGTCAGAGTCACTGCAACTGAAATGAGTCTCCTTGTCGGAGTACTCTGGCCTGCCACAATAATGTGGACAACTGCTCCATCTCTAAAAAGGGTCGAAAAGAGCATCGCTAATTATCCATACACAGATCTTTGAAGATGAGTCTCTCTCATAGGAATCTTGAAATGGGTTCTCTATCATAGGAACCTCGAAAGGATCTTGTACTGGAGTTCATGATCGCTGAAGAATAGAGTCTGAAGAATTCTCCTCATCGGAGAACTGGGACTCTACCATCTGGCACATAGAATGGTACTCTACTCTGGAGTCCCTATGAAACCACATGAAAACCCTTGCCCACATGGCATAGGGAATGGTCCTCTACTATGGAGCCCCTATGGCTCACATGAAAACCCTGATCGAAACATAAAAGACGAGGACCACAAACAATGATGGCAAACATGTGCACATCTAAAAAAGACCGCATACATGTGTGTGTCTGAACTGAAGACTCGGAACCAATCGTCGAGTCTGAACAACAGATAGAGTCTGGAAACTGGCTGGTCTGGAGAATCTGACATCTGAATGGACCTGTAACTCTACACAATACTCTCCCTTTCTCCCATAGTAGTCGGAATATATGTCATCGACTATGTTGGGAGAATACAATAAAAACGAGGGTAAATAAAACATGCATAAGTCAATAATCATCCATCTCTTTTTTTCAAACATATTTTTTCCTATCTATTTCCTCCCTTTTTTCATAGACGTTCAAATTTTTATCGGCTTTTCAAATCATCATTTTTAAATATATATATATTTTTTAAAAATCTTTTGCGTATGGCTTTTTATTGTATGTGCCTCTTTCAAAATCATACATTTCCCCCCTCACATTCCCTCTTTTTTTTTGAAATTGCTCTCCTTTTTTATAAGAGAATATGCAGCCCTAAACTGGGCTCTTCAAAAAAAATCCCCCTCTTTTTTTACACGGCCCACAACTGAACTGTAGATCTATTTAGGGTTCCCTTTGTAACTCTTCTTTCCAAAGCCACGCCCCCGATGGGGGCCTTTCAATTCTACACCCGTCGCCGGGAGGAGGCCTCGCCTGCGCGAGGGAGGAGAGATGCACAATGTTGCGGTGGAGGAGATCGAGAAGAGGAGGTTGTTGCCTCTGCCTGGAGCAGTCGAAGATGCCGCAAGATAGCGATCCTTATTGGTGATGAAGACTTGGAGGGACGGCGATAGGGTTGGCTCGTGGAGGTCCCCTCGCGCTGCTTGTACGAGGGCTTGAGAGCGACATGAGTAGCGTCACATGTGGAGTGATGTCGAGAGCGCGAGCCTGAAATGAGGCGGGGGCCTTCTAAGGAGGCTCGCCTCTTGGAGTTGCCTCCTCTACTGGAGGCACAAAGTCTTTGCACATGATAGGGGATGCGCCACCGGGAGAGCCACTGGAGGTCTACGCGACTGGCGAGGAGAGCAAGTCTGGTAGATTGATGAAAAATTGTGTGTGGAGGAGGGATCTCAGCGCATGGGCACCGCCTGGATTGCGCATGGATGTTGGAGTTGCGCTTGCGGAGCCCTTGTTGGGAACATGGCTTGCTGGAGAACTAGGGATGGTCTCGAACATGAAGCGCCGCCAGGATGGACTTGCCGCATCTGGGAGATATGGCGGCAATACCATTGCCATCTTGAACTAGGGTTTCAAAGGAAATCCTAGAACATAGATCTTGAACTTGAACAAATGCAAAAACAACAACAACAAAGCCTTTCCCACAATTAAGTAGGGTCGGCTAATGGATTCTTCGCCTCATTCAGATCTATCTTGGGTCAATCTTGGGCTTATATCCAAAAAACTAAGATCCCTTCGTATAGTCTCTTTCCAACACTTCTTGGGCCATCCTCGTCCTCTCTCAGCCGACTCAATATCCCAACACTTGCGTCTCCTAACTGGTGCATCTATTGATTTTCTTTGCAATGCCCAAACCATCTTAAGCAGTTTTCTCGCATCTTATCCTCAATCAGAGCTACACCAACTTTTTTCTTTCTCCATAAAAAAATTTATCTTCAAGAACTAATAATGATCGAATCTCGAATAAAACCAATGAATCAGGAAATCCTCGAGAATCGAACCCACTCTGATACCGTGTTAGATATTAGGAATGCAGAAGCATATCAGAATAAAAGAGATTAAGCTTGAAAGAACACATGGGATTTATGTGGAACCGTACTCCCTAAGGAGCGGGATGAAACCACGGGAAAAAAGCAATAGACTATCAACCCTTTGAGCATTCTCATGTGGTTTCATCCCGCTCCTTATCTGTGCCTCCGTACCTGCTTCCATCTCAACCGCCAGATCCCCTCTCCCTGATGTAATCCCAAACGCACCTTTCTGCTCTCATCTCAGCCATTAGATGATCCCTCATCTTATGGATCTAATACCTCCATGTGGCCCCTTCCTTCCTCACTGTTGGATGATGCTCCAGATCCCATCATGACCATCCCTTCACACGTAGCCTCCACCCTTGGATCAGATTGGAAGATATGATCATATCCATCACTTCGCGCCTTCATCGCAACAGTTGGATCGTGAGATCCAACGGCTAAAATCATGTCTCCTACCTCCAATACACCCTCTCCTCGCACGTAACGCCTCATTGAGCCTCGCCCCCTTCCATTTTTAGCAACTCACTCGACCACCCTTCACTGTTGATCTACCATACCATCACCTTCGCCGCTCATCCATCATTCTTGTGCCACCCTATGAACACCCTCTCCCTTCTCCAGAACCTCGGTCACCATTGCTCCCTTTCTTCTACGGCTTGTCAAAGAAGAATCCTTGGTCCTTCATCTCCTACCGCTTGTTCATGACCTCCATCCCATTTCCTTTGACTCGCCTTCGACTTCTAACTCTACAGGATCCTTACATCTTCATTGATCAGATGAAGCATATGTGATATGATATCCTTCGCCACCTTCGACGACCTGCCACCATCTTGCTTCCTCAGCCACATCAACTGCTTCGTAGCACCAACCGGACCCTTGCCAGGGCTCCCCCCAGTTTCCACGGCCCTTCACCGTCGAGCAGAGCATCAGTGGAGCTCAGGGGAGGTTGTCAGAGCCCAGGCTCCTCACTGCCGCAAGAGGAGTCTGCTAAAAGCAGACACCCTTGGATCTTGATCCAACAATATCTACTTTTAGAAGCCTGCACCGTTCGATTCAAAGATCAAGGAGAACCCGCAGCCGTTGGATCGTCCCATCCGAGCATCCCAGCCTCGGGTGGACCCGCTCCACCATGCCAAGCCACATGATCCAAGTCACTCACCTCGCCCTCAAGCCTGGCCCATATACGTGCAATGCGCGTGTGGGATGGGTAATTTGTAGATGTTTCCTCAAAGCTTCCAATAATTATAGATAGGTCTTACCTAGGCGCGAGTGCATCATGTGCCACGTCGGGGCAATTAATGGGGAGACCCCATCGGCTTTCCCTTATTGCATATATGCCCCTCCCAGGGACTAATAGGCATGGTTATCCTTTTATTTTTATTACAATGACGCCCTTATAACATTTTATGCATAACTTGAGCATATGAACTCTGTTTTCATTGATTTCATTTTCATAGTATTGCTAATTTTATTCTCTTCATGATGGCATATTTTATTCACTGATTTCATGCTTAATTTAAGATGATAAATTTGGATATTTTGTGTGTCAATTATTCCTCATGATAATGACATTATTGGATCCTCATTGCATCTTTATGATCCAATTGATAATGAACTAAATCAAAATTAAATTGCTCAATAATCGAACTATTTTAGGGCATATTTGTATTTGCATCATCATCTCATCTTGCATCATTTTATATTTCTAAAAGTCAAACTAAAAATTGCATGCTTTTCATCACTACATTCATAACACTTTGTTTTATATTGCATTACATGTATTCTGCATAAAATTTCTAAAACAATTGCATTGCATCATTTGCATCATGTATTCTAGGCATATTGTTTGTGATTTTTGTGATGTATTTTGTATCTGCAGTTGGAAGACGGAAATGAATGAATTTAATTACTCTTATTTAATCAATAATTTCCGATAAATAGACGAGGAGGATCGTGTCTCTGTGTTCGACCTTGGTAAACTTGCCAAGTAAAATAATTCTCCACCTATTAAAAGGGGTGGTATTCTGTATGATATCCGAGATCGTTTCCTATACTACGATATGATAAAAATAACAAATTAATTAGGCGATTTCGTTGTTCATCAGTAGGTCCCTACCGTCCTTGATTTTTATTTCTTGTATATTTATTAGAATAAATAGAATTTTATTCTTAAAATTTATAGGAAAATTACCTTAGATGTTAACTACATATATTTATCACATATAATTTTCGCATGGAATTGTAATCTCTTTTCCTTTTTATCAAAAATAAAAAAGGCAATTTTCTACTATTTTCATATTAAAATCAAAAGAAATTATGAAATCATCTTTAAAAAAATTCAAAAATTATAGCATATATATTATTATATAATCTATCTTCCATCTAAAAATTATAAAAAATACAAAACTAAAATCTTAAAAATTACAAAACCCCAATAATACTACAAAAATTAGAAGAACTTCATAAAGATCCAAAAAATATTGATTTATGTTATATATTTTTATTTATACTATATAATATATATTAAAAATAGTTTTGAGAAATTTTGACACTTTATCTATTTTCAAAACAAAAATATTTCAACCTATTAATTGTACTATTTTATACATTTTCAGACTTTAAAAATACATAAAACTAGCAAAAATTCTTTAAAAATCCAAAAAACTTTGAAAAAAAAAGAAAAAACATTTTATTTCCTGAATTTCGAGCATATTTATATTTATTTAAAATTATATTACCCTATATATACTATATATATTATATAATACTTATATACTACATATTAATATTACTTATAAATATATATTATATTTAGAACTTTCAAAAAGGGGTTGCTCCTCTATATATATTTACTATATGTCCTATTTATTATGTATAAATTCTACAATAATAGTGTTATTATATATATTATACTTTAAAAACCAAATTGAAACTAAAAATTTGAAAAATTAAAAAGATAATAAAATTTAAAATTTTAAAATATAAAAATATAAAAGAAATTAAAATTCCATAAAATATAAATATAATTAAAAACCCACAAAAGCAGAAAAATAGAAAATAAAAAATAATTATTATTAGTTACTATTAATTAATAATAATTATACCCATTCTCACTTTGCTCTTAATGGTTCGACCCTACATTTGCTGACTACACACACATTTTATAGGGTATAATAAATTTCACCACGTACACTTTGATTTTATTCATATATTATGGGTTGATTGTTAATCTGATTAATTGATTGATTCGGGTTTCGAGAGCCAAGAGAGGCGTCGATACAGAGATTGCTGGATTGGACTTGTTGGACACCGCATGCCCTCCAAGATTGGACGTTAGAACCCTTGTCTCGACCATTCTATCAGATCTTCATCGATGACTATGACATTGTTGAAGCCGTTAGTGTTTCTTTCAAAGAGAAGTTGAATCAAATCTCTCAATCACATGAATTGGAAAAATGATTCTGAGATTGGGTTCATTGATCTGTCTAGTATGCCTGAGAATGTGAATTCTCATGGCTTACCAAAGGATTATAGCTTTGTTAGAGACCATCTCAAGGAATTGTTTATTGGAGATGTGTCTAAGGGAGTTTAAACAAGATCATGCTTGAACTCAATGACTCTGTCTGCTTTTGTATACCTTCTCGAGCTGAATATAAGGCGTGTAACGAAGAATCCTGGCCCTTGGGAATGCAAGAAGAACTTATTCAATTTGAAACAAATATGGGTTGAGTTTGATCCATTCACCACTATTTGTATGAATTGGACCACAACATTCGCTTTCATGATTGTAATAATTCTATAATCTTGATTTGATATTGGATTCAATCAATACTATACATGTCTATTAGATAATACGACTTAATTTTGATTCAATTTAGTAAGTCAGTGTCTTGAATTGCGTATTTGCTGTTAATATTGTGAGTACATTTTCTTTTATGACTGCATGCATTGGGGAGAATGTTAGAAAGATTGTAGCACACATATGATGTCAAGATAACTTGAAATAATCTAATTGCTAAGTCTGGAATTTCAAGTCAATCTCGTATTCAATTGCAATTAAATATACGATCAATACTATAAACTACATAGTGGAATGTCTAAACCACCACTAAAATTTCATGTAATTTGTTTTTATGGAATTTGATTTTCTGAATTTTTACATGCCCACAAATGAAACAAGAGTTGCAGAATTTGACAGGGATGAACACGGGTATCAACCCCTTGCTTCTTGGAAAACCTCCTAAATGTCTTTGTACCCCTACCTCCTTTGACACAGAGTGGTCATTTAAGGGCCTTAATGGTGATCGGGGTTGTTTCACTCTTGATGATGATGCTTCTCGCCCATCATCTCATTGGATGTGATCTGTGTTTAGGTCATATATAGTATTCAAAATTTCTCTTAATTTGGTATCGATCTAACGACCTGCATCAAAATAATGCTTTACCCATGGGGAAGAACATCCTTGAACCTCCTACCAACCCACATATAGTGGCTTCTACGGTACGCAAGGAATACCTTCTGAAAGTTGCATACCTACTCCTCTCACTTCTTAATTTTGAACTCCATGATTGTGGAACCCTACTCCTCCCTTCCAAGGTTCGGAGGTTAATCCCAATTATGATATTTTCTCTAGGATGACCTTCATGTTTTAACTAATAGGAGATGCATGGTCATATTTTAGCTATGCATGATTAGTTGGAGTAAGATCGTGTGGAAAGAAGGACCTCTACATTGACTCTCAAAGTTTCTTTTCTCAAACTCAATAGAAGATTTAAAGTATTAATAAACTCAATGTCATTTCAATAACTACTTCTATCTCAGAGAATCATACTCTTCCAAAATAAATTTCCTGAAGATTCAAACTTTTTAAATTTTGACTTGGATAATGAGTAGGATTTTAATTTAATTTTAATTTTTCGATAATGACATCTAGTCTTTTTATCTATCACTTGTATAAGAAACATACCTTATCTTTATATTTTCTGATTTTCTTATTGACACTTTTTTAATGTTTGAACTTTTGCTTGTGCTCAATCTACTTTGTTTTCTGTTCACTTTTCGCTTATGATAAAAATGAGGATTTTTTTAAATATGTTTGATCAAGTAATTCGTGTATTATGTTTGAATAGCACGATAATTTGTGGTTTTTCTACGAGTTGTCGAGCTTTCACCTCATCATATAGAATTCATATCATTATACAGAGCTCTTTATTTTTTGTCTATAAAGTTACAAGATGAAAAATAACTATATACATATTACTCTAGTTTAAAGTTTTGTCAATATAAAAAAGGTGGAGTTTGTTGAAACACTTGATATTTTGATAATGACAAAATTAATTTTAAAAATATTGATAAAGATATAATTATTTTATCTGTAGTAATGGCATTACAACAGATATAAGATTTCCAAGCATATCTATGTATTTAGCTCAAAGGATTTATTCTATGTGACCATATCATGTGGATGATAATGTACGAATCTTTGAGAGCCAAGAGAGG